>JBBMOE010000014.1:10642851-10747509 GCA_037975065.1 Chaetodon trifasciatus | reverse complement strand
ATATATATATATATATATATATATATATATATATATATATATATATATTCATCTTCTTGTTTGCCTCTGCAAGAACGCAAATACATATTTCCCAAAATATATTCCTTTAAACTACTAATGCATATAAATGACAGTTCAATATTGTTTTAAAAGCTCTTAAAAATCCACATTTTCCTCACATTAGAGACTGAAAACTGCACAATGGGCAGTTCTGCATGTTGTCATGTAACGGTTTGAACTGGAATCCCCTGAAATCCTGAAAAAATGACATCAGTCTGCTCGTGTTGTGATGTGGTGATTCAACTAAAGGGAACCAGATCAAGAGTTGAGTGGCGTGAGTCATGGGACAAATGGTTTTCTAACTCCTGTTTATGATGCGGTTTGCATTTTGCTCTCAAGTGTCCCTACATGAAACAAACACAGTGAACAATACATTGATTTTCCTGTATTGCAGATCCACTTTGAGGCTTGTGATGAGGTAAGAAGAGATTTACATCAGCAGGTTCTGCTTTACGCTTCAGTTAAATTAACTGAATACTGCAAAATTTCATCCAACACTCAGAGAACAGCAGCCGTCAGAGGTGTAGCCCCATAAAGTGCACATGCCAGTGGTCCCATGCTGACCTGTCCAACAGGAAACAGAGGCTTATCAACAGGAACAGAAGCATCCTCACCCCCTCCTCAAAGGCTTCTAGCAGGCCCGTCTGTCGTTAAAGCTCCGAGGTGGCCTGTAAGTTTGCTAGCATACACCGTGAGCGCTTGCACCACAGCCAGACGCTACAGGACTTCCCTGCTGCCCCTACAACCCTGCAACAACACACACACACACACACTCACACACAAACACACATACCTACGAGGTCACATGTAGGCAGGCGGAAGTAAACGCAATCGCACACAATCGGGAAAACCACCATCCTTCACTGTTTCAGACAACACCCTTCCTCATCTCACAAGACAGAAGTTCTCTGCTTACTTGCACAGTAAAAGATTTTCTCAAAGAAATATTTTGCTGGGTTTTTAAATTTACACTTATTCCATTCTCACACATCCATCCTTTTTCCTCCAGGCTGTTTCACTATAAATCCAGTATACCTTCCCACATGAGCAATGCCTCACATGGGTTGGCCTTTGATGAAACTTCGGGGAATATGTTGTTTGTCTGCTTTAGCATGTTCAAAGTGACTGTGTGGTTGCTTGTCACCGATTGGTCCAGGGTGCCTGCATGCTTCTGCTGGGACGAGGTTTGCTTGACAGCCAATCAGGCTCCACCTTGAGGACAGTGCATTCAATTGTGTTCAGTATGACTCATTTAATTGTTTAATCAACTTTATCCTTAGAGCAACGGGTGATTCATAGTTTGTTTTGTGACAAAGGAGGTGAATGTCCTCTAAGCACAGACACTAATACGCACCTCTAATCTGTGTGTACAGCACTGGAGGCATCTACAGGATTAGCGTGTGTGTCTGTCTGTGTGCATTCCATGCCCTTGTGTGTCAAACAGCATGTCTGTATTTGGTCTGTCTTGTCTCTAGCTGCCACCTATGCCCACACTTCTTGGGCATGAAGTGCTGGCACCGCTGCTCCACCCTTACCCCAACAGCTCCAACAGACATTCATTTAACAGCGCCAACAGCCAGGCGTCACGGTGCTTTCAGCAGATTCACAAGGTGACATTCACTTTGCATGTTTGTCGACCAAATTTCCAGGCTTTTTGGCGTAGGTGGCAAGAACGTTGGCATCCAGAGTCCAGTCAGAATCAATAAGCTCTTTTTCTTACAGAAAATCCCATTTTTGGACCGGCTTACAAAACATTCCTCGCGATAACCACGAGTTAACACCTCAGAGTGCAAACAAACAGCTGGCACACTAAACAAATATCAGTGTGTTTGTCTAGTTGAAAGGACACAGCTGGTGATATTCTATATCTTTTGTATTGTCAACAAATCCCATGAAAAGACAGAAACATGGAACTGATCCTACTAAAAGCATTGTTTGTGTAGCTAAAGCCTGATTTCACTCTGTTGGACAACTTCCATTGCTGTCCAGACACTATTAAAAACACATTGTTGCACTGAGTGACATGCACTTCATCACCATAAACATGTGCTATGTAGCTCATTTGTTTCAATCCCACACACTTCCATGGTGCCATACTCACTAAAGCGCCAAATGTGTATTAATCCCAGCTGAAAATATCTCCCATCATGCACTCAATTTGCTCCTTTGTGAGTAACGTCCACAACTGACTGTTCTCATCAGTGCTGTTCCCAGCAGCAGGCAGCTGTTTTCAACACAAAAAGCTCTGATAAACCCACTCTACACGACCTGGCCAGCACCAAACCACAGACGCAGGTAGCGACAGGCTGGTGAACAAAGTGCAGCATTTAGCAGCTAAAGAGCCAGATATGTTTCTCAGGAGCTGGAAGAGACCAAAACAGAGCAGAAAGCCGGGTTAATGCTGGACTGTCAAGTGGCCAAGAACACATCTCCAGCCGAATGTTAATGTCACTGCATGTCTGCTGTGTAAATATGCAACTGTTTGCTACCATCAGTGTTTGTAGCTTGTTGCACCATCCCAATCACTCAAGGTAGGTTTAAGCTCTAAGCAGCATCTAACATTACAGCTTTCTTCCTTGCTTTGCTGTGCCGTTTTGTGGATTTTGTAGATGTTTTCCTTCCCTGTGTAATTGGCACCAGTTCAATGATGAAGTCAAACTTGTAGTCTGAAAATGTGTGGATGCCTGAGTCATTACAGTGACCAAGGGGTGCTTTTAGGCTGCTGTGGCAATAGGTCTATATTTGAAGTGTTTATGTAGTAAATTGTGCACCGTCCTGTTGTTACAGTGGCGTGTATTCTCATAATGTCATGGCTCTTGTTGAAATGTGTCTGTTGTATGTACTTGTTAGTTAGTGCTTTTTCAGCGCTGTTATCCCACCTGATATGTAATCTGCACTCATTTCAGCACTTCAGCCTGCAAAGCTTTCTAAGATTTTACAAAGAAAAATGCGTTTGGGACAGTTGCAGAGTTATGTGGCGATGCTGATTGCACTGTAATATTTTCATGTCTGTCACTCTCTGGTGTTTTCCAGACCTCTCCGATCGTTCTAAACCCCTTTGTTACTCATGTGTTTGAAGACTGTTTGACATGTCTTGACTTCACCCTCCAGTTGATTTATTCTTACATTAAATCTCTGTTTGGACCTGCTTTCTTGATTTTAGGCTGCTCCCGTCTTTGTTGCTGTGATTTTGAGAAGCAAAATATTATTTCTGTAGATCTGCCGAAACCGTCGTTTTTTTTCCGCGGCCTGGTTCCCAAGCATTTCATCTCTCTTCTGTCTCCCTTTTATTTCTTTTGCACAATCTCAAATCCTCCTGCCCATCTCTCTGTTCCTGTTTTTCCCCTCCTCTCTCTCCCAGGCTTTCCTTGCATCCCTCCTCTCTCTCCCCTTCACTCCATCCCAAGATAAACAACCTCTGTTCTGAGGCATGTCAGCTATTTCTTCAAAAAAGCTCACAAGCTTTTGGATGTCGTTCAGATCTGGGTCTCCGAAGGGAGGCAAGATTACAAATTTAGTGCTTTTTCACAATCTCTCCCTCTGTTTTTCATTTTTCTTGGTCTACGCTGCTCTTTATTTTCTTCCAACTCTCTCACGACTTGTATATCTCTCACTTGAAACATAGCGATTCCCAGATATGTGAGTTTCGACGCCCTGCCACCTTTATGTTTGACCTTATGTTCCTTCAAGTCCAACCAGTTTGACCATATAGAGTCCTGAAATTCCCTTCTTGTTAGTTAAAACGCTGATTTATTTTCTGTCAGGAACTTTCATCACTCTTCTCTGATTAACACTCGAGGGGAGAACCGAACACCAGTTCTCATGCCTCTGAGTGGCCCGTGTCAAGTCCCTTTGAGAGTCACACACAAACATACAATACACACTTCAGTGACTCTGTGGCGAAACACTCCCAATTTGGCATTTGCTTATCGCTGATTTGTTTGGAAAAGCCTTTTCAGTGTAATGGCCTGAAGTGGACATTTCTCTGATGACAAGGATGCATGTAATTGTGTGTGTGTGTGTGTGTGTGTGTGTGTGTGTGTGTGTGTGTGTGTGTGTGTGTGTGTGTGTGTGTGGGAGCCCATGTGGTGTTCTGTGGTGAGATAAAACCGAGAACATTCAAAGTATTCCTCTGGTTTTTGGTTCACACACTTTTCCTTGTGTGCCAGCAAAATGATTCTAAATTCAATATTTTTCACCACAAATTACATCTTTGCTTTGTCTTTTTGATCTCAGTTTAGCTTATTTTCTCAAATGTCTCCCTCCCTCCTGAAGGTTCCCCTACATGCTCAGCGTCTAAACGGTGGTACACTTTTGTGCTTTTGCATCTTGTGACAAACACGCTCACACGCACATTGACCTACAGCTGGTGATGTGTGCTGACACACCAGCTAAGATAACGTTTCATTTTGCATAGACACCCACTTATATATTCAACGAGCTGGTGACACACACACTGGGATCTGCTTCTTTTAATATCCCAATGCAGACGCACACACACACATATACACACATGCATATGCACAAAAACACAGCGGCTGTGTTTAGACTAGGCCACCATTCCTATATGGAGATACAGATCACTGTTTTGCTTTCCCGAGCATGATGAAGGGGTAATTATATCTAACCAGAGAGTGAAAACAACAGACAGAGAAAGAGAGGGAGAGAGAGAGAGAGAAAGAGAGAGAAAGAGAGAGAGAGAGAGAGAGAGGGAAACAGGAGGGGGGTTAGAGCACAGTACATGGTCAACAATGGTAGAGAGGATGGTGAAAATACATTTGTGTGTTTGTGTCTGGATCTAAATAATCAACCCCTAAATGACAAGAATCACGGTCTGACGCGCTCGTTAACCCCTCGCTGTGATTTACTTTGTGTCTGAGCGTGTCAAAGCTGCTTCTCTGGCCTCAACTAGTTTGTGGCTTGTTGTCTCTGTGAATCCTTCCTCGTGGTATCTGGAAGAGGGAAGATTCAGCCGTGGTCTTTGTCAGCTGGAGTGTGCAAGTGATGTGTCGTGTGTCGCAGCTGCCAGCGTGAGTCATAGCGTTTTGCTCGGGAACAAGGACAATTGTTTTCCTTTTTAAACCTTGAGCAATCAAGCGGAATCATTTGTCATGGATATTTATGAAATTGGCAGCCAGCAAGGGAAAAGGGCATTGACCATTCATTAAACCCCTCCTCTGAACAGTGACTGTCCAATCATAGCTTAGCAACTGTAACTAGGCACTGCAGGCCAGTTGAGCTTTGGATTTCTCCACATGTTGAAGTTGTGAGGATGGGGCTGCACCAAGACTGATAGTTTGGACGGTTGTGCTTTTTATCTCCTTAATACAAGAGCAAAAGTGTAAAGAGTAGTGTAAAGTAAGCCGCAAATGTTAGCATGTCTAGAACATTGCTTACTAGCTACAGTCCCAGTTTAAACCCAGTTTTAGTTGTTAGGCCAAAGAGCATTTAATACCCAAAATGGCACATGCGTGGTAGAGTATTTCCCCACTGTGTGGAAGCTGGTCTGGATGCTAATATATCAGAGTGTAGGTGATGTTAGCGGCTGTCTTCCACTCTTTGTTGAATTTAGACAAGTTTACCACTCCAGCAACCGAACCCAAACCCTAAATAGCATTAGTTTGCTCTACACATTGATTGGTCCTCAAATGCTCTTCTAACATTGAAAGCAGAAAGCACTGTTTGCAAATATGAACAAAGAGCAAAAGTAGCCTCTGCCTTTCTTGTCCAAGTATGGAAGATCCTCCTGGGTGATCCCGAGTTGTTCCCAAGCCAAATGAAATATTAATCTCTCCAGCATGTTCTGGGTCTACCCTGGGGTCTCCTAACAGTTGAACATGCCTGGAAGACCTCCAAAGGAAGGTGGCACGGAGGATACTGATCAGACACCTGAACCATCTCAACTGGTTTCTTTCGATAGCTCTGCTCCGGGCTCCCTCCTGATGTCTGAGCTCCTAACCGTATCTCTATGGGTGAGCCCAGTTATCCACCATTTTCTGGCAGAGGACCATGGCCCCAGACTTTGAGGTGCTGATTTTCATTCCAACAGCTTCATACTCAGCTGAAAACCACTCTAGTGTGTCCTGAAGATCACGGTCTGGTGAGGCCAACAGAGCCACATCATCTGCAAAGAGCAGAGAGGCAATTCTGAGGTCACAAGACCGAATGCTTTCTTCTCCCTGGCTGCGCCTTGAGGTCCTATCCAAAAAAATCACAAACCGGATCTGTGGGACAACCCCAGTGGAGTCAAACACCCACTGATTATGTAAGGACTGGGTGACTCATAGCAACAGCCCCGGTGCTCCTCTTGGATATAAGGTTTGACAATCTGATGGAGCCTCTTTTTCCAAGACCATGGAATGAGCTTACCCAGGGAGGCTGAGCAGTGTGATATCCTGATAATTGGAGAACACCTTCCATTCCCCTTTTTGGAATGGTAGCTTAATTTGCTAGCTAGCTACAGCCACAGACTAATAAATGGTAAATAGAGCCACTGTGAAGTCACCCATTGGTTTGTGGACTGCTGTTTTGAAGCCTTCAGTTTGACATCATGGCTGTCACCATCATGGTATTTTTGGAGTCAGAGTGACCATAGGGTGAGGGTGGGTGCTGGGGCGGATACATGTTGCTATGCCTCTAACCTGATTGGATCTGATTGAGAACTCGAGGACACGCCATGGTGGCAACTTGTCAATCACAAGGTAGTTACACCATACAGCATAGCGTGCTTTATCATCTATTTTACTATAATTGGGACCTCAATTTACTAAATTAATATCATGGTGTTTGTAAGATTTCAACTAGCAATTAAGAACATAAACTCATTGGGAAACTGTTTACTGAGGTAATACATCAGGTGAGAAGAATGATCATTTTCTCATAAGCTTACATATAATCAAACTTATTTTTGCAAGTAGTTGCCCTGTGCTGGCCTGGAAGCTCCATCCACTTTTTTTTTGTCAATGGCTACAGCTGATAAAATTAGCTTACAATAATTGTAAATTCAGATGGCAAAATCCATGACAGCAGTCTAGAAATGAGAAGGTGCTTTTTTGTCTTCCAATAGAGACCCATTGTTTAAAATATAACCAACAATGTTGACTGCTAAAGGTGCCACTGTTATCTTGGTGAGGGAAATGTGCCATGAGAGAACAGACAGGTTGTCAGGAGTAGGAACGGTAACTGAGATGTGTGGGGCCTAGCAAACAGTCAATTCAAAGCATCTCATGACAAAGTGAATCTAAAAAGCTGACAATGGAATGGAGGAGGAAAAGTTTGTGGAAGACCGAATGAGGGAGGCTGGAGGAGAAGAGGAGGACGATGTGACAGGAGTGAGGCGGTGTGTTGAAACAGGATGAATATTTCACAGACAGAACGTTGGGATGTCTTTCCAGGAAATTACTTTCACACAGTGCAAACGCCTGCCAGATAGGCTGGAACCTCTTCCAGCAGCACAAACCCAAGAAATTCAACCAATTACCAAAGTCATTTTGAGAGAAATCACTGCTGAGCCAGCCGTGAACTGTAATGTATTTTCATTTGAGACCAGAGACATTTTCAGGTAATAAACAACAGCCCTCTGAAATTATAAGTAATGGTTTGGAAAAAGGTCTCCCTCCTGAACTGTGCAGCCACATTAGAGAGTTATGTACTGTATATAATGTGCCTACTTACGGGAATAGTCGTGTTTTGGGTTCATATTGTTATGTTGCTGCTACTTGATCCTATAAGCATGCATGGATTAAATCAGAACAGGCTGATCTCACCATTTAGCATACCATGAAAAATACATGCTGAGACATTTAAAGGGCAGACATGACTCCTGCTCACCGGTAAAGTAGGAAAACAGTAAAATCCCTCCAAAAATCCAGCTATGCTTGTAAGTGTCCCAGTGTCCTTTGTGTGAGTTTTGGACACTGAAGCAGACAGCCAGCCTGCCAACAGACTGTTCTATAAAGCACAAATTCTCACTCTCAAACAAAACCGAATTTAATTAAATTCAAACTCTCAGTCTTAAGTAATATCCTCCCTTTTTTTATCACAGTATTGCGCATTAAAACAGGGAGTGAGTACCAGTTAGTAAATCCTGTTTCTGTTGCATGATCTGCTCCCTAGAGACCAGACTGGTTTAAATTAGGCCTCTCCAACCTTCAGCGGCCTGTCCGCTAATTTGACTCCTACAATAACAGCAGCTACTGTGTTTTTCAGGAGTCTGGAACCAAACGTCTGTCTAGGGAGTCTACAGTGGACACAGGTGCTGGCTCTCTCTCCCTCTCTCTCTTCCCTCAGGATTTTTGTTGAATTATGCGTGCAGGAGGGACTGTTTTACTATTTTACTGAAAAAAATCCCAAATGTCTTGTTTTCATCAAGCGTGCTTCCTGAACCAATCTTTGCTCTCCAGTCTGTCTGAGGATTTGGCAGCACGTGTGTGTGTTTGTCCACGTGTGCTCATGTGAATGTGAGCATGATGTTTTGGATATGTGTAGCGTAAATGTATAGATGAGTGCATGTCTGCTAGTTAATCCCTTTCAGATTACAGATTAACGTTGTCCGACTGTGGCGGCTTCAAATACCTTTGCCTCTAAAATAGATACAAAAAATATTTTTAGTTCCTTTCAAATTACAGACAGGAAATTGAAATTTTGAATGAAAGACTTCCATTATGTTACACTCGAACATTTGTAACTGTGCCTGAAAAAAATCCATACATTCCAGTCTGTTCATGTGCAGGAAGATATTTAAGTGACCAAAGCAGTCATAACACAGACCCAGAAATTCTTGATCTGTTGCACACACAGACAGACAGACAGACAGACAAACACACACACACACACACACACACACACACACACACACACACACACACACACACACACACACACACACACACACACACCAGTCCAAAGGTAATAGTGGGTATAAATGACAGTTTATTTCATTCTCTAATGCACTAATTATGACCTCTGTGAATCCTGTTATATGGCTATTGGGGTGAATTTAATTGTAAGTTTACGTTGGATTCTGCTACATGTACATTTGCTATTTTGCCCAACACTTCAGGAGCTCTAAGTGATTCGGCTTTGAGGAATAACTCAGCATTTAGGAATACATTTCATATGGCGAGAATTAGATGAGACAATCAATGCCAGTCTCTCATAAATATATATATATATTGAGAGAGATAAAATCAGACAGGTAAAATCCACCTGCCTACACATCTAAAGCTCACTAATCAACAGATTTCATTTCATTTGCTTAGTCTATACACTCCAGGAAGTTAGTGCGTTGGCCAAATAAATTACATGACACAATAACTGGTCACATAACTCACATAAATCACTATCTTTGTACAGATTAAAGAAACATGTTTATTTTAGAGGTTGTGAGGAGCTTTTTTTACCCTTCGACAAGGCAGTCTAGCTGTTTCCCCATTTTGCAGACTTAATGCTGAGCTAACCGGCTGCTGGTGGTCGCTTCCTATTCAGTGTACAAATAAGAGAGTGATATCAAGGTGAGTGTGAACACCAGACCAGACATCTGATGTTACCAGTAAATTGTTTGCAAATCAGCTGTTATAAGGTCAGATTTATGTCATTTCTGCTGGGTTTCATTCCAAACTTAAAACTGTGTATGCAGCAATTTCCAAAAATATCTCTGGAGAAAATGAAAGGGACATGTATGTTTTAAACTCAGGCTTGCTTGAAAAGAAAGTGGTCAGGTTTTGACTATATGCAATTTCCCACCAAAGAAAGGAACACACTGTAGGTGTAATCACACTCTATGTGATATACTATAAACCATAAAGGCCTCTGCTGGAAAATCCCCACCAGTCCTGGTTTAGTGTTTCAAACCCCAACCCTTCTGCACTCCACCCTCCACCCCCTCCTGCTCCAGTCCCCATCACTCCACATTCACACGCATCCGAGTGCACACATGGATACAGTAGATGTGGATCTCTTTCATTCGTCAAACTGGGATGCGATGCTGATTAGCTTCCTGGCAGGAACGCTACCGCCCACAACCGGAGTCGGAGCCGGGTTCCTCCTGGAGGGCAACAGTCGGTGGAGAGCTGTAGCGACCACTGTTTGTTTGCACTGTGTCCTAATTTCCGTGAATTCTGACCTGACAGGAAGAGTGGAGGGGAGACAGGACAATGGGCTATTGTAAGACAGCACTTTATGTCCACGCGAGGCTAAAACAGGAAAATGCACTAAGACGGGCACATGCATACACACACCCTAACCTGCACAAACACAGACTCCAGCAAAGACGGTCAGGCTCCTTGTCCTATTTCTTAATCACGCACACACACTGTTTTGAAGATATTTCATTGACTGCACAATTTTGTCCTGTCCTGATTTTACCTTTACTTTTAGCCTTCATCATGAACCCAGTCTAACCTTCTGATAGCTGATGTTTATGGACTCATGACTGAACATGACATTGGCACACTAGGTACATCCATCATGCAGTGACACACCGTGCAGGACACTTTCACCTCACTGCAGCTCAGTGAGAAGTTAAACCGCTGGAGTTGCTTTGTTAAAAGATAGTTCACCCAAAGACATAGTGATTCAAAGACCTTGTTACAAAAGAACTGTTTCATTTTTTAATGGAAATACAGGCACATCTATCCTCCACTGACTATTTTGGGAAAATTCATCATCCTATTTGGAAAGGTCTGCTGTTGCTGAGTTTCAAAGTGTCATTTTTGGCACTTTGAGCAGCACAAATTTGACTGAGCTATTATAGAGAAAGGAGCTGCATCTCATAACTAAAAGCTTCAGCAAACCGCATTTGAACTACAGTACTTGAACTGATAGATAACTCAACATAAAAGAGGAAAAATAAGCTTTTTTGTATTTTGGATGAACTGTTCCCTCAATAAAAGACACATCAGTTGGGCCCATACATTGGTCTAGACCCCCCTCACACACACACACACACACACACACACACACACACACACACACACACAAGCACACACACACACACACACACACACACACCTGGCCATGCCACCTTTCAGGTTACCTGGGAGACCTGAGAGGCTGAATGATTTATGGATTCACACAGGCTTTCAAAAGACGCAAAGGAAAGCAAAGATGTAGAGGAAGGGAGGCTATTTACAGGCTGGAGGTATGTGGCAGAGCAATGCTGTTTTCTGTGTGTGTGTGTGTGTGTGTGTGTGTGTGTATGGGGGGGTAAGGGTATGGATGAAGCCTGTGAATTTGAAAGTGTGATAACAGAGACTCTTACATAAACTATACCATGTGTTTACTCAGTTAATCCATTGGATGACAGGGTCCAAGGGCCTGGCAGAAGAGAGGTCAGGACATCAGTGTGTGAGTGTGTGAGTGTGTGTGTCTGTTTTGGCTGTGAGGAATGTCAATGTCTGACTTTTGTGCTCTTTGCGTATGGATGATTGACCTGGAAGACTGACCTGTGTAAGCTGGCTCCATTCACACACACACACACACACACACACACGCACACACGCACACTCACACAGCAGACGTGCCTCTTTTCCAAAGCGTGAACAAAAATGTGCTCACCAAAAAACATGCAGTACATGCTCTCTGGAGTGCTTTGACACACTTGTCAACAAGTGCATGCTGATCTAAGGCAGTCTGTGTTGGGTGGCAGTGTCACTGTGACTTCACTCACTTCACTGTAATTAGTTGTCAATATGTTTGGTTCAGTGGTGTGTAAATAACAGTGTGAGTGTAGCTGCAGCGGAAAGGTTTCTACGTGTGAAAACTGTGTGAGTAAAAGCAGGTTTAAGAGTAGGGTTTTTTTTTGACATTCTTAGTGTCCGTTATTGCTTGGAGATAATTGTGATGCATTTTCTGTTCAGGAAAAGTCCAGGTGACTAACGATAGAATTTGAATCTGAAGTTTCTGGACAAATGTCACTGTATAAAACATGGATGTAGTCTGTGCGACGTCACCTATAGTTTTCTGAAGAGCCATTGTGAAGCTCAGTGACAGCGGCTAAGGCCGTCACCATCTTGGCAGTGTCTGACTTGCCGGCTAATCCAAAAATTGGTAAAGAGGTGGAGCGTGGGTGGAGCTGAGGTGGGCCGAAAGAAGCCTGGTTGCTGAAAGCAAGTGGCTAGCTGTCACTCAAAGCAGCCCTACCCATAATTATGATTAACTTTAAGCCTTAATAGAATTCAAATGAGAATTCTATAAAACATCACCCCTGTACAGTTTGCATGAACAGGGACATTAGCTACAGACAACAAGACAAGTTTTTTGTACCGGACTGTAATCATGTTTCTGCTGTAAAGTTGGGCATTTTAATATGGAGGTCTATGGGGAGTGGTTCCCTTGAGAGGCCATTTGAGGAACCACAGTTTTTGGCACTTAGACGTTGGCTTCATTTTTCATCCTCAGAGGTTGCAGTTTGACAAATGCTAAAAAGGATTAAACTGCATTCATCTCTTTTTTCCTCTTGGGACAGTGTAACAAGATGTAAACACAACACTGGCATATTATCACCTTCTAAAGTTGCAAGTTAGTTAACTGCTGCTTATTTTCACCTCCAGCAGACACAGTTCAACAATCGTCTGAAGTTGTGTTCGTGTGCACCTGATGAATATAAGTCCAATATTCACTCTTCTTTTGGCTCTGTTTTGGTCACCACCACCTAATTTAAACATCTGGCTCTTTAGCTGCTAAATGCTCTACATGTTCACCAGCTAGTTGCTAATTTTGCCTGCTGTTTGGTGCTGAGTGCATTGTGTACCGTGGGTGTATCAGAGCAAACAGCTGCCTGCTGCTAAACAAGGTTGATGAGCGCAATGAGGGTGAAGCAAAATAGCAAAGTTGAGAGCCAGAAAACCAAAATAATGAGCTAAGTGACACAAAAACTTTGGGAAAATGCAAATAAAATTGTGAGAATTCTCTGTGGGTTCGATATTATAAGGTGACTGCTTCAACGTTACACATAGGAATTTTATACATAGCTAATATGAAAATATTCTTCCATCACTACCCTGGAAATGTTTTACTTGAGTTAGTGACCGACTACATTTCCCAACGGAGGAACTGTGGAGGTGAAGAGAGTGATGACAATGGCACAGCACAGTTCAAATGAAGAAACGTGACAGTGGACGGAGAACAATGCCATGATGTGCTTCTGCTCTGAGCAAATTACAAAGAGGCCACTGAAGACGCCACTCCACCACTCCACTCATCCCCCCAACTCTTTTCTCTGCTCTTTCATTTAGCTTCCTTCCTTGCATCTCTCCTTTTCTCCCCATCTTTTTCCTGCTCTGCTGCTGCGATTGCCTGTCTCCTCGTGGCCCGATGCCCAGCCACCACTGGGTAGCATTCCTCACCCCGAGCCAACGGGAAGAGAGGGATGAGGGGGGAGACAAATGGAAGGAATGAGAGAAAGAACCACAGCGGGTCTCCTTATATAGAGTGTGATGTTATATATCTGTGACCTCTCTGAGGGGCGAGGAGCAATTTCTTCTCCAAATTGTTTGTCGCTTTCCAGCTTTTTCGCCCACTGGTCATAAACCTTCCTTTCCAGCCCTTCTGTTTATAGTCACAGCCGCTCACTCATTACAACACTCTCAGTCAGGCCACAAGATACCTACACAGTTTGACCATGCAGGGGTCTACTCAAACACACATGGCATACAAACGCACACAGCCTTTCTTCTTCGTCACAGTGGGGAATGAAATGCTATATCTTGAAGGTAAGTTATGATGTCGGTGCTGCTGCTGAGGTGCAAAAATAAAAGATTTGCTGAGAAAGCAGAATGGACTCCACCCTGCCCCTCAGCTCTTATTTCTTCTGAGCACTTAGGTTCATGTGTGTGTATGTGAGTTTTGAGGCTTGTAGGAGCATGTGTGTGCAGGCAATAGAGAGGACTTTGTGTGTGTGTGTGTGTGTGTGTGTGTGTGTGTGTGTGGCATCTTCTCTGGGAACTGCTGGCAGATGTAGCAGTCAGACTGTGGGTATAGAAGGACGGATAAAGTTTGGCTCAGCATGGCGCTCAAGCCACACTGGAGGAGAAGAGCCACGCACACAGTCCTCTCTCTCTCTCTCTCTCTCTCTCTCTCTCTCTTTCTCTCTCTCTCTCTCTATCCTCTGTTTTTCTTTTGCATTCTCTCTCTTTCTCTCTGCACTCGCCTTCAGGTTTCGGGTCGGGTCAACACTCCGATCACATGTTTCAGTTGCATGAATACGTGAAAAACTAGAAACTATGATTTGATGAAAAATATGTCCACACACTTCTGGTAACCGCTCTCATGGCTGTATGCTAAGTGTGGTTAGCTTAGCTTAGCATAAAGACTGGAAACAGAGGGAAAGAACCAGCCTCTGACAAAATGTAACAAAATCCACCTGCCAGCACCTCCAAAGCTCACTAATTAATGCACTAATTACAAGAGAAGAATAGTATTTTATACTTTAATTAACAGTTTTAATCTATTCAGTCTCATTTGTTTAGATGGATTTTGTTATCTTTGAACAGAGAAGGCTAGCTATTTCCCTCCGTTTCCAGTCTTTTTGCTAAGCTAAGCTAACTGGCTGGTGGCGGTATTTTCCGTACAGACATGTGAGCGGTATCAATCTTCCCATCTAAAGCCTGGCAAGAATGCAAATAAACGTGTTTCCCAAAATGTCAAACTATTCCTTTGATTCCAGTTTAAAATCATTTATTCGGATCATGTTGATGCAGGTGTACTCAAGCTTACAGGGACATCATACTGAAAAGACTGTGTTTTTAGCATACTCAAAGCCTCTTTTGTTGAAACAATATTTTTTTTCCCCAAAATATTATAATCTGTCATGGGTACTTCCTTTCAGGTCTCTATACACTTTTATATTCTGATCATATTCATGTTTAGTTCTATAATCAAAAGCATCTCATTTAGACAATGCACCTCTCAGCATAAGTGACACAAGCTGTTTTGCTGCAGCACTGGTTTGAAATGAGTAAGAAGACTGAAAGTTATTTGGTGGGTTATGAAACAATGGCTATTTGTTATATTCATCTACGAAACAGTTAAATATTTCTATTCAGCAGCCTAAAGTTTACTGAGGTGGGTTTATGACCTGAAGATTAGCAGTAAACATCTCTGCATGGTCTGTGAGAGTCTGAGAGTGAACACATCACCCTCCCTTTGCTTGGTCACAATGCTGACCAAAAGCCTGCAACTGTCCCAGTGGAGCAGTTCAGTGAGTGGTTTGACTGAGCGCTGCCAGCGCATGTCCCTCTGCTAAAATAAATGAGGATAAAATAGGAAATTGAGGAAATGAAAACCAAGGGAAGGGCTTTGTTTGTTCATGCACATTGAGAAGGTTAACCAAGTGCTTTTAACAAATTGCAGGACAAAAGAGGAGTGAACAAAGTAATATTGTAGCTCAGATCTGGTTGTAGTATTCACTCATAAAGTGACTGAGGCAGTGTGAAGGTGTCAATTTTTTAGACTTGAAGAAACGCCATGCAAGATAAAGGGACCATCTGTATATTTGTTACTGACAATGACACATGCTTCGGCTGATAGGAGGTTTTATCCACAACATCTTATGAATTCATGCAAACTAAAATGCATGCATGCCAGTGCAATTTAATAATTTTTCCCCCTGGTTGAGCTACTAAGGACAAACACAGAAACGCTGTCTTCATTTCGACTGTTTGAGATTTCTTTCCAGCTTCATTCTGGCACGCCGTTAGAGGCTCACATCCATTTCCCACAGCAGCTATCAGCCTGATGGAAACCAAGTTCAGTAAGAGATCATCAGTTGGCTATTCACAAGACACTGAAGTAGTCTAACCAAAGATATCTGGAAGTATTTACAAAGTTGTATAATTAGATCAGTGGCTTCAGGCTGCAGTGGAAAATATTCACAGCATAATGTAATGACAGAGAAGGAAGAGAAGAAACGGCTGGACGAGCGCTCACAAAACATGGGCACAGTGCACCAGAACCAGCTAATACCTCACATCTTAAGATAATTAGAGAATGGAAAGGCATTTTTATATTCCCCTCGGTGTTTCCTTCTACATGCCTCCTCCAGCAAATGATTAATTTGGAGTTCAGGAATGTGTGTTCACTGTTTAGTCTTCAGCTTTTCTGGGTTGTGACCTCTTGACCCAACCAGATCACCAGAACACCTCTGAAAACCATCAGACATCTGCTTATCTAAACTACAGAGCACACAAGCACCAGGACCAGCGTCGTCATTATCCAAACTCCATCCATCCTTTCCTCCATCACAAGCCAAACTCCACTAACAGGAGACTTCTTTTTCACCAGAGCAGACTCAAACAGGCTGGACAGGCATTTCCTGTGGGTGGGACGTGGGAGCAGAGACATTCTTGGGCCAGGCACCTTCACTTCCTGTCTCTGTTAACACCACACTGAAAGACACACTGTCTGGACCTGCTCTTATTTTACACTTTACTTGACACTCTTATCCAGCATTAGATTAAGTTGAAATTCCAAGATTACTAATGTTGGATGTAAACAATGGTGAGAAGTGCAAGGTCAAAGTCTCAGTGCTCAGATAATGGAGGGAACAAAACAATCCTGTGAACCCAATGTTATGATCTGACACAAAGAAGTGCCAGGGAAAAGATACAGACATTGTACAAAAAAGCATGTGAAAAAAGTGGAAACCTCAGAAAAGAGCAGGTAAAAGTGTGTCGAGGAGTGTTTCCCTGCGTGTGCATGCCTGTTTATGTGCACTGTGGGGTGGTGGATTAGGTGTGACAATCAGCTGCCATCCTCCCAGGGGTCAACAGCTGCACCAAAGTGTTGGTATTCAACAGCAGGACCATTTTAGAGAAGGGGGTTATTATGGATGCGAGTAGTGTGTGTGTTGTAGGGGGTCCTTATAAATCCACACGTGACAACTGTCAGTCAGGAGATGTTGATTTAAGCCATGATAGCACCATTCATGAGCTGATACACTGGTTCTGTTAGAGAGATTTCATATTCTCTCAAGCAGAGTGTGTTATTTCATGTCACAAACCGTGTTGTATTCATTTTTTTCAGATATTTTTTTGACTTCATGAACTAGTCATACATCATGTCCATTGAATACTAACTCATACTTGTTTGCTTATGTCTGATTTCTTTCTAATCTTGGAAACATTCCCTGTGGAATAATTAATCACCAAAGCCCCTGAATGGATAAACTTCCAGGGCAAACTGATGTGTTTTCATTCAGACATCTTATTTATGCTTTGAGGTAAAAATCTCAACTTCAAATAAATGACATTACCTCGATAGTACTCGCTGTAATATGTACTATAAACATGCATCAACAATGTACATTAAGGTTAGAAGGATTATTTATTTTGCAAATATATTAGATTCTATAATTGAAACCGCACCATTAAAAATGTGAGTAGGTAATACAAATGTGCATGCAAGTTGGATTTTTACACATCCTTTCAGCTCTGCCTGCCACCACAGGTATGGACGAGTCTGCTAACAGGTTTGAGCTGGATTTGTGTGTTCTTGCTGCCCTCTCCTGGCACACTGTGAACAAGACGACTCCTCCCACATCAAATGAAAAATATGCAACAACACATTTATTCAACTCACGTTCATTCAAAGACAGAACTCACCGAAACTGTTCACATGGTGATTAACAACCTAACAAACTCTAAGCGTGTTCAACCATCCACTTTGGTCCTCGACAAACACCTCGCTCTTCAACTGAACCGTGTGCAGAGCTACACAGTGCTAATTAATTTATCAGTAAGAGTGCTTTCTATTTTTTCTCACAGAGGGAATAGAGAAGTTCAATCTGCTCTGCATACTCGAATCCTGGCCTGTGGAAAAAAGACAGAAGTCATGTTAAAACTGCACCTGAAAACTTTGAAAGCCAGAAGTTCAAACTGACAGATGTCAGTTCAATTTAAATTGTTTTTTGTTGTGCAATCTTCTTCATTATATTTCCATTTTGTAAACTAGTAAACATATGTTGTTTTAGATTTCTAAAGTAGAGACCATATTTATCCATTGTCCACAGGCAGACCTCTCTTCTCTGCACTTATCTCACCGTCCAGGTGTCTCCAGTATCAGAGGGATGTTGTCCAGTCTGGGCTCATTGACAATGTCCCGGAAAGCAGAGATGCCGATGTGACCTTTACCGATGTCTTCATGGCGATCAAGGTTGCAGCCTAGTTTACCTTCAAAGAAGAAAAAAAAGTCACAACAGGGAGAGTTCACACAGCAGAGATGAATTCACTAAAGTCACAAAGTTCATATGACTCGATGATCACATTTTTTTGTGTGGATGTTATGGCTGTACCTTTGGAGTCATTGAGATGGATGGCTCTGAGGTACTGGAGTCCCACTTCCTGATCAAACTTATCAAGCATGGCCTTCACTCCTCCCTCTGCAGCCAGGTCATATCCTACAAAGGCAAGAAACAACACCTGAACACCACAAGAAAGAACACTTGCAGCTCTCATGGCTGGTTTATCACTTTATAGCTTTTTGTGCTTCCCCACATCAACAGCAAGCTTGTTTTAAGTTTGGATATGAAGCAGGGCTGTCAGGGCTTGGCCAAAAATGATATTTGATTATTCTTTCTAAAAAAAACAAAAAAACACAAAAAAAAAACACATAGGTTCAAACCACCAATCAATTTTTGTGAATTATGCCCATAGGAAGGCAAACCAACACAAGGGACATACTACTTGTATATTATTTCAACACAAACATGTCTTTTAAAAGATCCACATACCCACACATTAAAAAATAATTAAAATAATATTATATACCATGTTGCGCTCGTTTTCAGCTTTGGCAGCCATGAAACGCGCTGCAACGTACTCCCTTCGGGTGTTTGCGTACCCTCAATGTACGTCTGCTAAAAGTGTTTGTTTTTGCCACTGACAGGCTCAGATTGTTATTCTAAGTGTCTGAAAACATGATTGAAAGGATTCCTACAGAGCTACCATCTTGTTAAAGAGCAAAATCAGTTTTTGCTTAACCAGAACCAGCTGTTACGGCACTCTCGCCAAAGCCACCAGACTCCATTCACAGAAACAGTCATTTTATCGTCGTAAAACACACTTCATTCAAACGCGACAGAAGCAAAATTAAAACTCACTAAAACCATCTTGGTTCAGCTTTTCACTGGTCCAACAACCATCATCAATTCTGGTTTGGTTGAAATAAACTCAATTCACTGAATCAGGAGGAGAGTTTATACTATGGAGTCTGAGCAGTTGTGACTTTATTACCCATGAATGGGTGCTGAACAGCGACCGCTGATCGGGACTTAAACTGACTTTGTGGTGCAAAATGATCACACTCAGGTTTCACTCACCTGCTGCGAAGGCGTGGCAGGTATCCAGACACACTCCCACTCTGGTCTGGTCTCTCACTTTGTCTATGATGCTCTTCAACTCAGAGAACTTACCGCCCACCGTACTGCCCTGACCACTCATGTTCTCCAACACTGACACATGGTGAGCAAAAGGAAACACAGAGCACCATTAGTTTGTCACACCCAGTCTGCTACAACACCTGTCACACATGCAAAGTTGATTTAGTTGCCCTTGTTCATTCCTGAAGCACATTCTGAGGGCAGTTTTTGCTCCTGCTTCACTGTTTCTGCAGGCACTGCACTGCAGAGTATTCTCGTCACACCAGCAGTATTTGAGGCATGCAAATCAAAAGGACTGGTCTGTGCCATGACTCACAAGTAATGCAACACCAGTGTCAAGCCCGCAGTCAGTTCTGCAAATTGAGAGTTACGCATCACCACAAAGTCAGTCTGAGGTCATATGGTTTTTATGAGATGATGAGCTGTAAAATGTGTTTGATGACTGATAGAGGTAGCAACACATTAATCTTCCTGAATGAGGTCAAAAATACATTAGAGGACAGTTTTATGAATTACATGCAAAGGGATTAAAAAACTAATTGTGATTTTAGTGATATTAGATTTTAATTTGTGTGCAGTGAGTTCGGCTGTGACTGCAAAGTTTTCTCCCTGCACTGAAACTCAAACACGCAGCAAAGCATTGTTTTGCAGCAAGTTCTTACATCAGTGAAGCTCATAATGTTCTCTGCTTGACAAGGCCATCAAGAGGTACGGATTAAAAATCACTGTAATTACTGAGGCGCTAGTTTGTGATGTTAGAGGGCAAATATGCACTGAAGTGTCTGTGGGTCAGTGTTGGTGAGGTTCTCTACAGTTCCTCTTTGCAGATTTCCTGTCTTTAGCATATGTCACTGTGGCTTTTTTCACATTTATTTCCCTTGCATCTCATTCATTAGCACCGGTCATTATCTGGCCTCATGTTACCTGTAACTTCATGTCCTTCTGGAAACCAACTTTCTATAACACAACCCAGATCCCAAAAAAGCTGGGATGTCTAAAATGCAAATAAAAATAGAATGCAATCATCTGTTGAGCATTCCACAACTTTCACAGTCTTTTACTGCTCCTGTCCTTAACTTGCTTGAAACATGTTGCTGCATCAAATTCAGAATAAGCAGATATTTACAAAAAAATCAATGAAGCTGATGAGTTAAAACATGACATATATTGTCTTTGTACTGGTTTCAATTGAGTATATGTCAAAAGGCCACATTTTGTTTTATTTTTGTTTTACACAACGACATCAGCAGCAGCATCAACACTTCTGTCAGTCTCAACAATTTCCAGCTATTATGAGCCTTCATCGGAAAGGTATTTACTGCAGGGCTCCTGCATATTATGGGTACTTGTGTTATTCTGTATACCTGTAACCACAGCAGGTGTTTGCTGGTGAGCATGGTTAATGGCTCCTGCTATCTTGTCCACACACTGCTCAGTGGTGATGGAGCCCAGAGAGGAGCCAGGGTGAAAATTGTAGAGGTTGAGGCCCAGGAGGCTGCAGCGGCTGAGCTCATCCACCAGCAGGGCCTGGCTCTTCTCAAACACATCTGGGTGCAACATGGTACACAAGCCAGAGGAGGTTGTCAGAAGACAAGAGGTACTGGCTGTGAGAGAGCAAGAGAGAAGAGTCAAGGACAGAATCTGCTAGAGACATCCCTCAGTGTCTGACAAACCCTCTTTAGGAGACCCGCAGTTCATCAGGTAGGACCCATGAGGCAGGATGTGAGCTGGGTCAAACTCGTGCAGGGAACACTGCTCCCGAAACTTGGCTGCAGCAGTCTGGTCCAGTGCAGGCCTCTTCCATGACCGCTGGGAGCCCAGAAACAAGGCGAAACAGCTGCCACCCATCTCTGTGCAGGACTCCACTGCTTTCCATATCCCACCTGGAGGTATGTCAAAGAGACGACACAAGAGCTGTGATTGACAGTTTCAGTGACTCCTGGAGAGCTGAGCAGGATGGCAGGAGCCTCACCTTGGATGCCAACATGAGCTCCAATGTATTTCTTATTCCCACGGTCCTTCCTCGCCCTGTTAAGTCTCTCTTCGGCCTCCTTCTCTGAAGTGTTCCCTCCTCCTTCATGTTCTCCTTCCTCCTTCTCCTCGCGTTTTCTTTTCCTCGCTCCTCTCTTTCTCGGACCCATGCTACCGAGAGAAAGTTATGAGCAGCTCTTATGAAGTTGCAAATGACGGTTTTCTGTTTACGCCTTCAGTGGCCACTTTAAAATATGCGTTTGGGAGGGCTGTTAGCGTACGAAGCATGCACGGTGGCGTTAAGTTCGCCTGCCAAAAGTTTATGAAGGTCAAAATGCATTTTTTATGCATCCCTCCCGGTAGGAGCCAGCCAGTCAGAGGGCTTCCACGCAGCTGCCACAGGCTGGCCATTGGAGACGCTTCATGCTGAGCAGCAGCAAAATGGCCGCCCGTCAACCGACTGACTCCACAGCGCTTTGAAATTTAAATTCTTGTGCACATTAGGGTTTACACTATTACAACGTTAGTACTTATTTACAAACCAGTAGCTTATTACGCGTGTATTTTCATCGTCTGCCACTTACTTGACTATCCGCTCAGGCGTCGCTGTTCTTGTAGCCTCGACGAATGCCTCAAAAAGCTAAAAAAAAATCGCACTGAAGCACTTTAGCTAAGCTAGCTAGCACGCTAGCTTATCTTCATATGTGATTCCTGAGGTGAGTAACGTTAACTGTTGATATGGAGAATATTTGTAAGCGTTTTAACACGACGTAATTTGTATGCAAAATGACTGCAACGTATTTGTTAACGAATTACCATGCCATCTTGCTTGCTAACCAAGCTAGCGTCGTTAGCCTGGCTGCTTGTAGCTGCTGTCTATAGGTAACAGCGTTAACAAGTTAGCTAACGTTCTATAGCATTAGCGCTGGTGTAGCATTATTCGTGGCTGTGCATCGGTTGAAATGGATATGTGGCTCAACGCTCGGTGTATTTACTGTTAAGAACCGTTGTGTGCACAGAACAGAGTAGTGACCTAACTGACGTTGGTTGACAGGTCGTGGTTAATCTTGTTAACGTTAACTTGTCAATATACGCGCTAATCTGTGTCTGCGTATTTAAAAAGTATGGGCTGATACCACTCCTTAACGTTAGCCATCGACGAAATATTTTACTAGCAGCTGTTCTTAAACTATATCGCCGTGAACCCTTTCCCGTTTAAACACGATTCAGTTTAAGAAACGTAAATCACCCGTGTCTTTGATTTTTTTGAAGGCTTTTCCATTTTAGCATAAGGGAGCTCGGCTCTTCTAATGCAGTTGCGTTAGCAAGCTAACAGTAAAATGCGGATGAGCTTGTGACATCGTTGACAGGACAGCACAGGTACGGCAACATTAGCTGGTGTAGTTTACATCAGTGATTTGAAGGGTAACTGGACAGAGACGAATGCGGATCTGACAGGAATATTCTAGTAATCGAGTCTGGTTTTCTGATCCGCCAGGCCTGTGGTCAGAAATGCTAAGGGAGGATGTCAGGTTCCTCGTATGTGGTTCCAGAGTATAGCCTGTTGGAAGTGCTCTGGCATTTTGCAAAAACGAAACCAACTAATAAACAGACACCGTCGGGTCGTAGCATTTCAGTAAGTCTGTGCATTTAAACTGTCTTCTACATTGATATACTAGCTTCGATTTTCAAGATGGCAACATGAGCTAGATATCCTGTGAGGTTTGGATTATTGACATATTCTAATGTACTGGTGTTTTACATTTTCTAGGACCATCATATCTTAACTACTTAAGATTTTCTTACATGGAAAAAATCAGTGTCAAAACCTAGCCGTGGACTAGCATTATAATAGCATTACAATCTATCAAGATTGAGGTATCTGATCAAAAGTATTATGTCAGTTGGATTTGTCAGCCTGCACTGTGTTCCTGTTTCAGCGGTCCTAATATTGCATTTTAATGCATTACTTGGTGTTCTTATTCATGTTTCTTGCTGCAAAGTTGTTAAAGAGCCTCATCTGAAAGATTTATTCACGCTCCATTTTTAGGGACAATTAAAGCACAAGCATGCCTCTTAGGTCGTCAGTTGGTCACTTGTTATGGTTTCCAAAGCTGCATACAGATTCAGTCAGTCTGCTGACAAGATTAGTTGGTAGACTAAACCAAGCCCTCTTGTAAACAGTTTGAATTCATTGAACCTACCAGTGTTATCACCTTATAGTATTCTGCATGCTTATGATAGAGGTAATTATTGTATTTGTTGTCCAGGTGTTCAGCAGTATTTTTAACCATTGCACCTGATGGTTGATTCATTCAAATCAAAAATGCAGTCCATTGTAATTTACACAATGTAGTAACTGTAATGCTGTCATTCTCCCTTGATTTTTGGTGCAGTCATTATTAGCTTATTATTTTTTAGGCAGTTTTGGGTGGGTTGTATTGTTTTGTCTTGTTTTTACTTTGTAGTTAAAAGCCACTTGCTAAACAAATAAGTACTCAGTTATTTCAATATGGTGAATTTGTGACTACATTTTGGAGTATTCTCCTTTTTTTCTCTAGAAGAAAGGAGCATCAGGACAGGAGCAGTAGTTCATGGAAGACAAGAAAAGGAAAAAAGACGACAAAAGGAAAAGGGAAGCCTCTCAGAAGGTGAGCATGTTGACAATGTCTTTGAAACTCTTCCATTTGGGTTGGACATCATTGAACAAGTATGCTGCAGCACCATGCTCAACAGCAACTGAAACAGCTTTGAATATGAATCACATATTTTCTTTTGAGTATATGGTCGACATTTACATTTTCTGATTTAGTGCTACTTCTGCTTATTTGGGGTTGTGTCATTTTTGGGATGAGTTGGGATTTTACTGTATTCCTTTATGGTTGGTTTTGTTAGCAGTTAGATTTACATCCAAAAGTGATTCCATCACTCCTGTTAAAGAACTGCTCTTGAATATAAATATTTGGCCAACCTCATGGGTAAACCTGGATGTATGAATGGGAATTTTTAAAAATTGTAAACTTAATTTAACATGAAGAGATACTTGATCCAGGCTCTTGACTAACTTGTTCCTACTGTAGGCAAATGAAACAACATGTAAATATGAATTTGTTAATGTATAGTGTGATATCAAACATTTGTGAATTTGTTAATCTTCACCTCAAATTGTTGTTTTTTGGGGAAGGCAGGGTGATGTCTAATCTGAGCTTTGTCATTCTAAAATGTCATTGTAATCTTTTTGACAAGTTGCCAACTTAATCTCTCTTTTAAAACAAGTTTGCATTGAGCACAATTCTGGAAGATTTCATTGACCTGGCAACAGTTTTAGGTTGTACTGCTTTGAAAATATGAAATGGAGCATGAAGACCAAATTATTACAGTCAACATTCATTTTTTGGATTACGTCTTTCAGTGTTAGGATACTGTTGAAGTCGTAAAATGCCCCAACATCAGGATCTTGAATGAGGGTGTGATGTATTTATTAGTAGGGTTTGATATTTGACTGAATAAAATGTATTCATTTAAAAAAAAGAATGATTTATTAACCAATGTGTTTCTTCATTTTAGGTCACAGAACAAAAAAACAAAGGTAAGCAGCACAGTGATACATGCATAAATAAAGATATAGATGTTAGGGATTTGCTTTGTTCGCAAGAACTTGATCTACTGTCTGTCTTAAGACATTTAATCTTTAGCTTTTATTTCTCCTGAAATTGGTTATGATGGTATGGTAATTGTGGTTATTGTTGGATTTTACATTTCTGGCACCAATTAATGAAATAATTTGTTTGTTTTTGAATTAATGAATAAAAAAAAATGTTGGTACAGGGGTACTAAGAGTAACTATCATGAAGCCAAAGCACCTGCATTAGGGAATTCTTTGTAGCATCTTCCCGTTTCTCTATCCAATACCAAAAATATGGTTACTGCTTACATTTATAGAAAATTAATTGTGCACTGTTTTCTTAAGATGTACTTCATTAAATAACTTAAGCTTAATTTCATCCATTATGTTTCTTTCTCTGTCTTCCCTTCCTGCAGTGCCAGACTTGACCAAGCCGGCATCTGTCCAGTCTCCTGCCGCTCAGAGCAGCTCTGCCTCCCCCAGCCCTGGACCCACCCCCTCTGCCTCCCCATCCCCAGCCACCTTGGGCCCTGGCAGTGCTGCCACCCCGCTACAGGGCGGCAACAATGCCAAGCGCCTGGCGGTGGCCAACGGACAGCCCACCTCCACCACCATTTCTTCCTCCACCGCTGGCGGCCCCAGTGCTGCTGGAAACGGCAGTACAAGTAGCGGAGGCGGAGCCCAGGCGCCTCAGCAGCAACCACGCTACATGCCAAGAGAAGTGCCGCCGCGATTCCGCTGCCAGCAGGACCATAAAGTGCTACTGAAGAGGGGTCAGCCGCCACTGTCCTCCATGCTGCTGGGAGGGGGAGGAGGAGGGGATGGCCCCAATGCAAACATGGCTGCTGTCTCAGGTAAGTTTTAGCAATGCTGCTGGTCAGATTTAGAATTGATCCATGATATATTTTAAGTTTATTTTGATAATTTCTTCAACCTCTTTAACATGACCTCTAAAGTCTCTGTCTTGTGGGAT
The DNA here is from genome assembly GCA_037975065.1 of Chaetodon trifasciatus. Taxonomy (NCBI): domain Eukaryota; kingdom Metazoa; phylum Chordata; class Actinopteri; order Chaetodontiformes; family Chaetodontidae; genus Chaetodon; species Chaetodon trifasciatus. The sequence goes on along the minus strand of JBBMOE010000014.1, from coordinate 10,721,505 downwards.
TTGCTTTTTCAGATTCTGGTGCAGCTGCCTCCTCATTGGCCCTCACCTCATCATCAGTTGCTGCTTCTACTACTACTTCTAATTATGCAAATTCCATGTGGGGGGCGAGCTCAGGCAGCCAGGCCTCCTCTCAGGGCAGGGAGAAGGTGATTGTCGATGGCAATGACCTGGAGGAGTGGCCTAGCATCGCTGGCAGTGATGGGGGAGGAGCTTCTTTCACTGGGGCTGGAGGGGGCAGCAGCAACAACGGAATGCCTGTGAACAGCGTCAGTGCCTCTGGCAACCAATCCTCACCCACTTCCTCGTTCTCTTTGCCCAATGAATGTATGCAGTCGTCCAACAGTGTCGCGTGGGGGATGGCTGCCTCCCAGGGTCATCTTGGAGGAGGGAATGCAGTAGCTGCAGCTGGGCCTCTGCTACAACAGCCCTCCTCACTTTCCAAAGCCTCCACTGTGCCAGGGAGCCATGATGCCAGTGGCCCCGTTGATGGCGTCAGTGGGATTCCAGGTGCCAATTTCAATCCAAATGCCAACCCTTCGGCCTGGCCTGCCCTGGTGCAGCAGGATGGGCCCGCTGCTGCAGGGGAAGGAGGTTCGTCTTCCTTCCATCATCAGGGCCCTGGAGGGTCTTTGTCTGCCAACAACTCTGCTTCCCTGGGCCTGGGCCTGGGAGGTGGGGCAGTCGGGGTGCTGGGGGGTCACCCACCTTTATCTGTGAATCAGTCAAGCACCCATCAGCGCCAACTTCACCAAATGCAATCCAGAGACAGAGAGATGGGAGGGGGGAAGTGGGACAGCGAATCAGCGGGACCAAAAATCGCAGGGGGGGAAGGGATTGGTGGAGGAATGGACCGTGGTGTAGGAGGAGGTGAGATGAGTGTGGGAGACCACAGCCTTGCCTCCTCATGGAGAGGCCAGCCTTCTTACCCTGCAGCTAACTCCAAAACGGGTGCCTCACGGACTGATGGATGGGAGGGAGGAGGAGGTGGCACAGGGGGATTCGGAGCTGCTGAAGAAGATAATGGGACCTCGAGTTGGGGGTATCCAGGTTCCACTAGTGGGGTTAATGCTTGGGGCGGTGCTGGAACTGGGGGAAACAGTAGTCAAACCTCCGGGGTATCTCAGGGAGGGTGGGGGTCATCAGGAGTAGGAGGAGAAAGAGTGATTTCTGGTGGTGATTGGGGTGGGAGTTCCACAGGTATTGGTGGAGTGAATCCAGGAGGTGAGGGAATGGGTGGAGCCTGCAGTAGTAACAGCAGCAGTAGTGGGGGCAGCACAGCTGGCAATCCCCCTGCCACCTCCTCTTCTTCCTCAACAGCCACCACTATGACCAGAGCTTGGGACAATCAGAAAGGAGAGGGTGAAACAGGGGAATGGGGTGGGGGAGGAGATGGACAGGGAGCACAGGGAGGATCTTCATCCAGTGGTGGAAATTCCAGAAACGGGAGCGGGCCTAACAGCAGTCAAAGTCGTCCTCGCCGCCCGGCACTTAATGCTGAAGCTGCCTTACAGAACCTGCTCAGCCGGTCTGATCTGGACCCTCGGGTCCTCTCCAACACAGGCTGGGGCCAAACACAGATCCGACAAAACACGGCCTGGGACTTTGAAGAACATGCCGGACAAAGTAAGGGTGGATCATCATCAGCCACATCAAAGCATCCATCTTCTCTTACTGGCTCTTCTCAGTATTCTGGTGGAACTAGGAGCCAACTCACTGATTCTATGGGTCCTGGGGCCAATCAATCCCTAGTTCCATCTGCTGGGTCGTCTGGAGAGGGCTGGGAAAGCAGCAGTAACAGTAGCAGTAGTGGAGCCTCTCTGTCTGGGAGAGCCCCACTACCTTCAGGCCCCAACATGAGGAATCTTGGCGTCTCACAATCTGGGCCAGTGACCACAGCAGGACCTGGTATGGGGTCAGGGGTAATACCAGGACATAGCCAGCAGGGGAAAGCTACAGGCTGGGGTGGAGGAGGGATGGGGGCTGGGGATGGCCAGGAGGCCAAAGGTTGGGGGAAGGAGGAATGGAGAGACAGTACTAGAGGAGGAAATGGAGGATGGGGTGACCTTGGTCAAAAGGGTGACCCAGTGAGTGGAGGCTGGGGAGGAAGTCAGGAGGAGAAAGGGACAGGGGGGTGGAAAGACATTGGAGGGAATGGAGGAGGAAGTGGGTGGGGATCAGGACAGAAGGTCGGGGCAGGTAGGGACTGGGGAGAGCAACAGTCCAAATCAAATAGTGGAGTCGGAGGATGGGAGGATGACAGGAAGAATGGAGGAAACTCAGGTGGGGATTCAGGTGTGGGTGGTTGGGGGAGCTGGGATGATGGTGCTCCCAGGAGAACCTGGGGAGCAGGGGGCACAGGGGGAGGAGGGAGTGGAGGGGGAGGGATGGGTGTTGTTGGGGCCATGGGGTCCAAACCCCATCAAAGTTGGAGTGGAGGAAACAAAATGCACCAGATGCCAAACAGCCAGTCGGGCTCCATCACAGGCCCGCAGGCACAACTGCAACAACAACAATCACAGCCCCGCAATCAGCATCCACAGCGGCAGCAAGCATTGGACCAAGGGGCTATGCAAGGGGGCGGGGGGAGGAAACCCATCTCTCAAGCCCAGAATCAGAACCAAAGCTCAGGCTGGACCTCGGGGCCCATCCCTGGTGGCTCTGAAGGAGGTGGAAGTGGATCTGAACCAAGTGGCTGGGAGGAACCTTCGCCACAGTCTATAAGCAGGAAAAACGAGATAGACGATGGAACATCAGCATGGGGAGACCCAACCCATTACAACTACAAGCCGGTCAACCTGTGGGATAAGAACAGCGCACCTGCAGGCCTGCAGCCGCATGGCCAGGGTCAAGGTCAAACTCCGCAGCAGCAGCAGCAACAGCAGCAGCAGCAGCAACAGCAGCAGGGACCTCCAATACAGCAGCAGCCTAGCAGGCAGGCTGCAGGGCTTGGAGGTAACCGAGACTTCAACACTGGCCATGGACCTGGAAAAACTTCAGCTATGGGTAAGACACCACAATCTGTGAATTTGATTGTAATATCAATTATATCACAAAGTTGACAGGACAGCACAGGTACGGCAACATTAGCTGGTGTCATTATTATTATTATTATTATTATTATTATTATTATTATTATTATTATTGTAGAGATTTTGAATTTGTCATAAAGAAAAAAACGATTTTTAAAATTCTCAGTAAAGTTAATTAGGGAAAGATCATCTAATTGGTGAGCCAATTTTAGACATTTGTTGTTTTTTTTACCCCTTGGAAATAAAACCTGATACCTTAATTAAAGCCTTCAACTTGAAGTTGATAAGTTTACAGTAGAGCTGACTGATATGCAAAACACGACCATATTGTGATTATTTTGATAAATATTGCAATTGCAGTGTGAATAACCATTTTAGTGGGAATGGTGATTTTTGCAATTAATTTTCCCTGCACCATAATGCATCATTTATAATGGGATGTTGTGACACATTGTACCTTTATCAAGAAAATTGCAGCTCGTTTGATTTCTGAAATTGTACCTGGCCATATTGTGAGTTTAGATAATGTGTCATTTAATTGTCCAGGTTGAATTTATCATAGCATTTAAACAGGACATTAGGTACTCACACAGTGTGAAAGAATCAGAATCCTAAAATAAGACAAGGGTTCCATTAGTCCAGGGCTTCTCAAAGGCCGGATCTTGTTCCGCATCTGGACTGAACAGCAAGTCAATCCGAACTCAGCCCATATGGTCAACTGCCGCTCCCTGGGTCACATCCAGCTCGCCACATCCCCATCCAGCCTGTAGAATATTCGTAAATCCAGAAAATGCGTGCATCTAATGTTACTCATCAGTGGAAGAGGTTCAGTCCGTCATGAGAGTAATGATTGATCAGCTTGCCAACCCCTGGCAACAGGCCAAAAATCTGTAATTCATAGTTCACCTCTACGCTCTACGGAAAGTCATGGACAAACACAAAGCTTGTCTATTAGATGCAAGAGGCATCAGGTTTATTTGCCTGGGCCAGCTGTTGAATTGATTCTCAAACTGAGTATTTTTGTTTGCTTCCTGGGATCCCAAAGAGGAGTTTTTGTTGAGATGAGGAGTCATTCATTGGTCGTTGAACTGTGGGGTTTGTATTGAACACTGACAATCTTCTTGGAAGGTCTGCGAACATTTTGTAGGTCGGTGTCTAGTTATCATTATGGATTCTCCATGTTTTTTAAGAGTCTGTTCATAGATACACACTTGTAAAAATAAAACAGTTTTTTTAGAAAGTGAAATTATTAAACAATATTAGGCTAATTAAGCCTAAATAGATTATACGTTATGAAGTGTAACATTTTCTGTTTGGAAATAAATCAAGAAGTTGTTAGTGACGTTGAATATATGGTGTAGCTGGAGACCATTCACAGCAATCCTGTCACCGGATGAATGTGGTTTTATCGTGGCTTATTGACATCGTTATCATGGTGACGTTAACTGCTGCAGAGAGTGTTGTTGCTGCCAAGTTCGCACATTAATGTTACATCAGAGAATTAGCTATCAGCTCCTAAATTGCAGATAGAGAAAGTATCTCCCTTTCTCCGGCCCAATTACAAGAGATGTTGCGTTAATTCAGTGATTAAATATTATTTTGTCAACACCAACCGAACCCTTGACCTTGAATAAAAATCAGATGTGGACCTTTGAGTAATACGTTTGAGAACCTGTGTGTTAGCTTGGGAAATCTTCTGTCAGTAGTACACACAGAAACTTAATGTACAAACCATGTGCTTTCACACATGCAGGCTTATCTGTAAGGCTGACTGTGTCACAGCAGTTTTTTTTTTTTTTTTTTTTAAGATCGTGCGGTAATTAGAGTATGTTTCTGAATCAGCTGTGGCATTTTGGCAAATCGACTGAGAGAAGTTAATAGCTCAAAAATACTCTTACTACAACAGCTGCCTTTACAGGAATGGTCCATCTCCTCTTTATAGGTTAGCGTGCAGGTTTAGTGTATCAAAGTGGTAACTGAGTTGTGAGAGATGTAGTTGTTTTCCAGTCAGCCACCTGCTTGCTATCTTGCATTTTCATCTGAAAACCACATTAACAGTAGTCGGGCATGGTACTGAAGCGATTCAGTGGGTGTTCCAACTGAGCACAGCTGAGGTAAAAACACATTTTTTGTTAGTGAATATTCTCCAGGTAATACTGTGACTGTAGAGAAGTTGCTTTCATTTTGGATCAGTGTGCCAGACCACATCAAGCCCATAAATGATCAGAAAGTTGCCATAGCTGTTTGGTTAGCACTTTTAAACCCCTGAGCCATTGCTAACACATGTAACTGCACACTATTCAGGTAACATCAAGCTACATAAACAAATGTGGACATGTATTGAGGGAAATATTTCTGTTCTTGCTAAGAGGCTTCTCCATTTTAACCTGTGCTGTTCCTGTGTACCTCCAGGTCCGTCAGGTTGGGGCGGTACTTCTCCAACTAGTCCTACAGTAGACAATGGCACAGCAGCTTGGGGAAAGCCTACTGAAACCCCTACTGGCTGGGGAGAGCCTGATGATGCTGGAGGGAAGTCAGCAGGCTGGGGAAACCCATCTCCCAACCCTATCAAACCTGGTTAGAAAATCATATAAAAACTAGAGTGTATGTGGTTAGAATTGAATCACAGCTGTTATCTGTGGGATACCCACACAATCTGATTTTGCAGAATTGCATTTTGGATGTTGGCATGCTTAGTAGTTCACTAATAGAAAACCTCAAAATGGGTATCAATTTCAGATCTGTTCTCCTCTTCTGCAGGTTCAAAGTCTATGCAAGATGGCTGGGGGGACAAAGAGGGCTCTGTGGCCGCCTCGCGTCACTCGAGCTGGGAGGATGAAGAGGAGGGAGGCGGCATGTGGAACAGCACAGGCTCCCAGGGAAGCGGCTCATCTTGGGGACAAGGAAGCAACGGGGGCTGGGGACAGGGCCACACTGGGAAGAAGCCCAGCAACAAGGTGGGTTGATTGATAAAGGAAAAGTACATCTCTGAAATGAACTAAGCTGAGCAAAGTCAAAATTGAAGGTAGTTAGTTGGTTCTATGAATTTGTCCGACTGCCAAGGCTCTGGCATTAATCTGAATTAGAAATTCTCTGGTCAAACCCCTGTAGAACTTGTGAAATACTTGTCTCTTCTCACTTTGTATTTGTCTCTCAGGGTCCACTGAAGGCCAGCGGAGGAGACTCATGGATGAGTCCCATCAACAGACAGTTCTCTAACATGGGGCTGCTGGTAAGGCAGAAAACGTGTTGGCATTTTGCTCAGTGTTATTGTGTCAGAGCAACATCATAAATGTCCATGTTCCCAGTTGCTTTGATTTGTACCCACACATTTATTAGCTGATTTATTTTAGCAGGGTTGTGATTTCCTATATGATGAGGATGATGAGGATGATGATGATGATGATGATGATGATGATGATGATAATAATAATGATGGTGGTCTTTTCCACTGGACAGAATGATGATCCCACTGGCCTAAATATTGACCTGGCTCCGGGTTCTCTCCAGGAGAAGAAGATGGATGTGGAGAAAAGAGGCATGGGGATGAACGATTACAATGGAGATTTGAGAAAGGGAGGAAGAGGAGGAGGGGGGATGGCTTATCGTCCTCCTGTTTCCAAAGAGGCATCACCTGGGGATGCTGGGTCCTACTATGACAAGGTAATGTCTCACTGTTACCTTGGTAGACTTTGTCTCTTATGTCTTTCTCGTGTCCAGGTAACATTTTGTCCTCTCTCACTGTTCTTTATTTCCTCTTGTGGTTCTACCTTGGTTACTTGGTCTTCTGCCACCTTTCTCCCTTTCTCCATCTCAAACTTCTTCTACACCCCCCCCTTCACCACCATTCAAATTGGTCTCCCATTGCCTGTCCCTGTGACAGACCTTGCCTTTGACCAATCAGGATTGGTGCCTTGGGGAGGAGGGTCCTTGCTCTCTGTACTCACCACCCACTGTCTACAAGCCCCATTCCCTCTTCAACCACACAATCCCCTTTAGACAAGTAAGATAACCGCTCCTCTTGTTTCTGTCCTACCATCTTTACATTAGGTTCTTGTAGTTTTCCATTTTCGAAAGATAATATTTATACCCCCACGTCCTTGTGTTCTGCCTGATGTGCATGAATTTTCTGTATACATCTCCACTGTTATGGGCCCTCATAAAAGTGTCATTTTCCATCTTCGATCACAGGGTGGTCACAGTATCTTTGGCAGTGGTGGAGGGATGGCTCAGTCAAGACACCAGCCAAGTGTCCCACCCATAAACCAGTCCCCAGGGATACGAGCGCAAGTGCCTCATCAGTTCCTGTCACCTCAGGTACTAATTCTTTTGCTTGTATCCTGTGATCGGTAGTCTTCCCAGCTGTTTACATATTTCACACTCAGCAGTGTCACAGAAAGTGTGTGGGTTCACTGTCTGTGTAAAATAGTGTTCATTTTTTTACTGTTTATTTTTGCTGCTTAGGAACCAATTAAAAGCAGAATTTCTTCAATTTGGCAATTAGTTGAACTTGTTACCAGGCCCACTTCTTCTCGCTTCTAAGTGTGATTTGAGTGGCACCTTTTGTTACGGTCAGCTGGTGTTAAATCAGCTGCTATATCCACAGTATATCCAGGTCCCTGGGGCCGATTGCATACTTCATGGATTTGTCTTGGTGCTGTGAGCTTTCTGACATAGTGTGTAACTGTCTGATTCTTCTTTGTGTAAGCTTACACAACATGGCCTGTTGGCTGTGTGCATGGTGTGTATTAGTCAGTGCAGTCTCCAGAGTGCATCATCACTCTTCAGGACAACTTCGATCATGTGTCCACACTTACTTCTAAACAATGTAAAGTGAAACACGTCTTTTCTGGGAATTGAATACATTTCATTCACACTCTTGGGTCGAGTCACTTGTTAAAACCAGTTAATGAGAACATGAAAGAGAATCAGTGTTAATCGGGGAGAAGCAGTAAGCTAATGTGGTTGCTAGTGGTTACAGCGCTAAAGCGTTTCTGTGGTAACAGGTGTACCTTTCTGCCGTTGTGTCTGTCTCTAGGTGCCAGGCTCTGTGCTGAAGCAGATGCCCCCTCCCAGCGGGAGTGTGGGGGGTGTTGGTGGCGTGGGAGGAGTGGCAGGATTGGGGGGAGGTGTGTTCCCTCCACAGCTGTCCCCCCAGCATATTGCCATGCTCAGCAGCATCTACCCACCTCACATCCAGTTTCAGCTGGTGAGAAACAGCACTGTACAGCTCTGAAAACCACCACAGGGCTCCATCATATGGAAAACAGTCTCAGTCCCAAACAGTCTGGAAATTCCACAAAAATTTAGGAAAAAGCAAATTTAAATACTTATCAGATGTAAGATTGTACAGTGTCTATATACATATACACAGTACATGTGAACAAATTGGTATTTTGCTCCCCCTGACCAGAAATTTGATTTAAAAAATGTTATTTGGAAATTGAAATTATGCAGAAACCCAGTTTCCATCAAATGTCTTTTAACATCATCGTAATGGTACAATCACAGCTAATGCAAACAATATAATCTAGAAATTCTGTGACACAGATGTATTTTCTTGAAACAAACTTTAGCTGCAGCTCTGACTCACTGACTAAATATTTAGTTAATGACGATTACCTCCCAATGGAGCCAAAAGCCAACACTCAGTCTTACATAGTATTCAGTTGACACATTGCTTTGTCGTTGCAGAGTTGAAAATGTTTTCACTGTTGCTTCTCACTCCTTGGTTCTTTTTCTGTTTCTGTTCTGTCTTTGTTCGTTCAGGCTTGTCAGCTCCTCCTCCAGCAGCAGCAGCCGCAACAGCAGCAACAGCAGCTGCTGCAAAACCAGAGGAAGTTCACACCAAGCGTGCGGCAGCAGGCTGATCCTCAACAGGTGCAAACAAACCTGACACGTCACACACTCCTTTGTCGTTTCTTCGCTTCCTCCTCCCAGCCACTGACTCTTGTTTTCCTTGTGTCTCCTCAGCTGGCCAGGATCATGGCGGTGCTCCAGCAGCAGAGGCAGCAGCAACAGGTCGGGGGTTTAGGCGGCAGCTCCAAACTCTCCCCCTCCCACCATGGTGGAGTTGGCGGAGGGGGTCCCAAACTGCCTGGGGCTGATCCCCTGCCCCATCCAGGCCTGGCGGGATCTGTGGCTGACTTGCACCAGAAAACTCTCGGACCATACTCTGGTAGGTGTCTGTTCCGAGACTGTTTTTTTTTTTTTTCTCAACAATGCCTGAGCTCATTCATACGTAAGTAAACATGAGCTCACTCATGCAAATGAAATATGCATACTGCATTTCCCAGAGATCACTGTTAAACCGCAATCTGAGCACTGGAATATTTTTTCCTTTGATTTTCCTTTGAGGAATTTAGAGTAGGTTTCCATGTTATGTTTTTGTGGTACCAGAGGTTTCCTTTTAACCTTGTAAACGTTCTCTGCGTCTCTTCCTGTGAGCAGGGTTTGGTACTGGGGTGAACCTCCCAGGTCTGGACCTGGGTGGCTCTGTGGTGGGGGGACCTGGAGGCATGAAGGACCTAGGGGGTCAGCAGTCCCGCTTCAAATGGATGATGGAGGGACACTCTTCTCCAGACACCTCCTCACCTGAGAACGCATTCCACAAAAATGGTGAGACGTTTTTTTGTTTTGTTTTTATTCATACAAATGTTTTATAAGATGGGGAATGAAAGGGTGTCGAGGCAGATAGTGTTAATGGGATTAGATGTGAAATCACATATTAGGATGGTTAGTGAACCCATCTGGTGTTCTGTGATGTAACGTACATTATCATCACCATCCAACTACCTTCCAGGTCCTGTCACTCCCATGAAGATGCCGGGGGGCTCGCCCTACTCGCAGTATGACATGATGGTTGGAGACGGAATAGGTGATAACTGGCATCGCACCCCTGGCAACAAGATGGGTACAAAGCCTCCGCCCACACCCAGCTGGCCCCCTGGTTAGTGATAAGTTATAATTAAAGTGATAACCTGAGCTAGAGGATCCCACAAGGTTTGAAGTAAGATAAAAAGAGAAGAAATCATCCAGGAGATGAACAGTATAGGAATGTGTTCTCTCACTCTTACAGATTTGATTTGACCTGTGGTATTTCTCATAATGAAGTGTTGATTGAGGTCAGTGTGTCTACTGTTAAGGAGTGTCTCATAAAACTGGCTTAAACAGACCACACGTGTGTGTCCTCCTCAGAGTTCCAGCCTGGTGTTCCATGGAAGGGAATTGACCGTGTCGACCCCGAATCTGACCCCTACATGACCCCAGGGAGCATGATGGGAAACGCAGTGTCCCCCAACCTCAATGATACTGAGCACCAGTTGTTACAAGATAATACTGGTAAGTATCTGACAGCTCCACTGCCTCATTTTCCCTGCTGTGAGGCAGGTGAAGACACTGCTGTAGTAGAAAAATATCTAGCAGTTAGTGAGTTTGCCTTGTTATTTTATGGCATTTCAGTTTTTAGCCAATACGTAGGTCTCCATAAATGCACATGGATTCTATTTGTTGGAATTGCTGTTTGCCATTCATTCATGAAAAAAAGCTTAACGCAGTTGGTCGGTACCTTTCTTCATAGATTCCACCCCTCCCCTCAACACCTTGCTGCCTTCACCTGGTGCCTGGCCCTACAGTGCCTCAGACAGTCCCCTCAACAACGCACACAACTCAGGTAACCTCATATGAATACTCACCATGTCCTTTCTGGGCTGGTGTGTTGCTTTGTCTTGATTTCTGATAAGAGCTGAAACATTAAGTCGATTAACCGATTAACTGATACTCAACCATTGAGAATTAATCTGCGACAAGAGAATTATTGGTCTTTTCCAACTTCTTCCCTCTTGTTCTCTATCATATGTGGTGATAAACTGAATATCTACGGGTTTTAGACTGTTAGACAAAACCAGCAATTTGGAGTTGTGGTTTAGTTTGTAGTTAAACCTGGGCCATTAGCACCATCTACAAAATGCATGTCAATCAGCTGGAGAAGCGTAATGCTCGAAAGGTGTGTGTCTCATGCAGTATTATAAGTGACCAAGTGGTTTGATTATGTCAAACAAGAGAGAGCCACAGTTAATAAAAAGAAGCCTTTGAGAATGAGTTCGATGGCTTTGCCTTTGGTGTGATAGTATAAAACCCCTCCAGACTCTCATTCACTTGTCTGTCGCCCTACAGCAAAGTACACAGACTATAAGACCAGCTGGCCCCCAGAGCCCATTGGACACAAATCCTGGAAAGCCAGCCGCGGCAGCAGCCAGGCCCAGCTGTCCCGCCCACCTCCAGGACTAGCCAGTCAGAAGCAGCCATCCCCTTCGCCTTGGTCTGGAGGAGCCCCTCGATTGGCCGGTCGAGGCTGGGGCGGTGGCTCGAGCACAACTGGTAATGCCCCGATGCATTTTTCATGTTGTTTTGGGGACAAGGTTGAACCTTCTCATTCAGGCACAGCACATGTTGAAATATTCAGCTGATTCAAATGTAAATGGAACATCAAACAACTGGCTCTGATTTCTGGGATACAACAGTGCTCTTTTGAACTTAAGAGTTCATTTATATTTCATTTGGCTAGAGCAGCCAAGGCTTGATGGAAGCAGCAGGGAAAGGTATTCATCATTTAGTACATCTGAGAAAAACAGAGTGGGATTGTGTTAACAGGGAATGTGGAAAACTCCTACTCAGAGTTTTTTTTTTTTTTTTCCTCTGTTTGCACTCTCTCTGCAGGCTCGACCTGGAGTGACGGCAGCTCTCGGGAAAGCTGCTGGTTGGTGCTCAGTAACCTCACACCACAGGTAAACACACAGACACATTTTACAAAAACAGAGTACATTTTCTTCCATTTAGTTGTTTTGATGGATCTGTAAATACATAGAGCTGTGACTATTCTAATACAGCCAGGGCGGCTTGTTTAATCTCACCTACGCATGCACCCAGTGCAGTCAGGCACAAAATAGTTATCCACACGGAAACACAGCTCTGAATTTCATACCCTTCACTTTAAATTCACCATCGTCCATCTTGCATATTTCTGCAGATTGATGGCTCCACTCTGAGGACCATCTGCATGCAGCACGGCCCTCTGCTGACCTTTCACCTTGGCCTGACCCAGGGCACCGCTCTGATTCGCTACGGCTCCAAACAGGAGGCAGCCAAGGCCCAGAGTGCACTCCACATGTAAGACTCAGCCTGTTGTTTTGATATTATCTTCATAATGTCATTCTCATGTCTGCATAGTGAGTGTGTAACTCAAACCAGTAGCCAGCTAGCTTAGCTTAACATAAAGACTGGAAAGAGGTGGGCAATAGCTCGTCAGGCTGACCAGATTTTTACCTCCAAACCTCGCTAATTAAAAAATCATTTGATTAATCTGTACAATAGCTGGTCATGTTAAAAACGACAGGGCCCTTTTATAGGGGCTATGTGCCATACTTTTTCCTGGTGTGGACCAGTTGCCAGGCAACCAGGAAAAAGGAGGAAATACTGGAAATACTCGGGCACATAATTCCCTGTAAAACCATTAAGTGTTGCTTTTCAGTGTTTGGGCGGATCAAGCAAATGAGATGGAGCGTGTTAATTACTGAGCTTTAGATGTGCTGGTAGGCAGGTTTTGTTACTGTTAGATCCTTTTAAAGTTCACTGACTTGTGGGAGTCGCTGTAATTAAAGTTGAAGTTCATTTCAATAAAAGTCACAGAATTAAAAAGCTCACCTTTTGGAATCAAAGCGGGCTGATGGGCTTACTCTCCCTGACTTCTGTTTCCAATATCAAAACAATTTCAGTATGTTTAGATAACTGTAGGCATTGTCTCATTCAGTTTCGGGTTGTCCACAGACCCCACTACACTTCAAAATCTAAACTTCACAAAATGTCTCCAGGCGTCTCCTCACAGTGTGATAAATGTAATATATCAGAGGCAAGTCTCCTTCAGAGCTTTACCATCTGCCACAGGATAGAGAGAAATCAGACAGAAACCGTCAAAGCATTCTCTGATATTCTTAATATCCACATGGAGCCTGATCCTGTCTCTCAGATTCCACGTCTGTGTTAAAAAGAGCACTGCAGCAGCCTCTCTCCTATGGTCTGATTACTTTTTGTTTATACCAGGTGTGTTCTGGGTAACACCACCATCTTGGCGGAGTTTGTGAGCGAGGAGGATGTGGCTCGCTACATTGCACATTCCCAGGCAGGAGGAGCAGGGAGCGGAGGAACCACAGCCAGCTCTGCAGGCTCTGGGCCTACAACAGCCTCCGCCGTGGGGGCTAACGGTAATGGAGGTAGCTGTGAGAGAGGTGGAGCAGGAGGCAGCAGTGGAGGAGGAGGCGTAGAAGGAGTTTCCACAGCTGCAGGAGCAGGAAATGGAGGAGCCGGGCATTCCAGCTCCGGGTGGCAGAGTCTGGACAGCACAGGCAGCTCATCGGACCAGCCTGTCACCCAGGGGCCCGGGCTGGGCATCTTCGCCCAGTGGAGCAGCAATGGCACCGGGGTGGGCGGGGCTGGAGGCGTGGAGACCGGAAGGCAGGGTCTGTGGGGCGGAATGGGCGGGATGAGCGGGGCGGGGTACCCCAGCAGTAGCCTCTGGGGTTCCCCGGCACTTGAGGATCGTCACCAGATGGGCAGCCCGGCCTCACTGTTGCCAGGGGACCTGCTGGGCGGGGGGGCCGACTCCATCTGAGGGGCCGACTGACACACACACATTTTACACCCAAGTTGTAATACATATGTCACACTCTGTATTTATTTACACGTAGAGAAGACATAAATTAAAGCTACACTGGTCACCCAACACAGACACTCAACATTCATACTACACACAGGCTACATGCAGTACATGCACACATTATTTTCACACACACACATTAAGCCGCTTAACTTTAAATGAAGACAACAGTAAAACTTGAACCGGGGAAAAAGGTGAAATCCATTAAACTCTTAGGACTCAACTGGATAGCTCTTTGTCTTTTTACTCCAAATCCCACCATCTGCATTCAGAGACCCGATCACTCAGGCATGCACTGTAGACAGGCTCAGCCAGAGTCGTACATGTTAACAAGTTTAGCTATTGCTGTTTTTAGTGTGCCACAATTTTTTTTCTTTTGTATTACTATTTAATGGTCGAATCTCAAAATTCAGACTTGCAGACTGAGCCCTCGTAGACCTGGCTGGCGTACTTCTGAGTTCTCATGTTTGGAAGCTTGAAGAGTGGGGAAGGATCTGGAGTTTGTAGAAAATTTGGGACAGCGCCACACTACTGAGTCAAAAGGACGATCAGCAACCTTTGAGGTCTGGAAAAGGAGAGCGTTTTTAGTAGGTACTGACACCTCTACCTTGGTGGAAATATGCCATCAACATGGGACCCAGGGTTAAAAAAAAAAAAAATGAAAACAAAAACAACATTAGCCAAACTTGCACTATATGCCTCTGGGTTTGTTGTTGACACATCCTCCACAAATCCCTCCATTTTTTGAAACAGAGCTACAACAAAACAACTACACAGACCTTACAGGACAACTAAATGTTACAACAGCAGTGGCCTTGGCTAACACCCAGCGGCCGCCCGCCCGCCATGTCAGCAACATCACACCTTCTCATCAGTTACACACTGCTCTTATTGACAAGCAAAATTGTAACTCCTTCTTGATGTACGTTGGTTGTTTATCATTTCTTTCTGTTTTAAAAGAAACGAGAAATGTGTGAAACTTTGTGGAAATCCAGAGATGTCCTTTTTTTTTTCTTTTTTTTTTGCCCTTCAAACACTGACCTCGCTATTGTATTTTTTTCTTACTCGAGAAATCAAGTTGGTTATTATATATTATCATAATGGTAATGATGACTATGATCACTTATTTACTCGCTGTACAAGGTGCCCTCCTGCCTGCCTGTGTGTGCATGAAAGGAGTGATGACAGTATGACCGAATGGAGGAGGATATGATGAAGACGATATCGGGAGTGTCTGCGTTATTGCTGCAATGTTGAATGTTTCTTCGTTTCCTTGTCCGTGAGAGATTCATGAGAAATGTGTTCAGTGTGTGTTTGCGTGTGTGTGAGCCTGCGTGCTTGCTTTTGAACACTTATCTGCTCCAGTCAGGGAAGTGAATACATGTTAATCTGACATCCTGCATTTGAGAGAAACTGTGTGTGTGTGTGTGTGTGTGTGTGTGTGTGTGAGAGTGTGAGAGAGAGAGAGACGGGACGTGCTTGACTGACTGGATATTGTGATGGCTAAAAAGTTCAAAAACATTGGCACTATTGCATATGTCTCTTAAGTTGCATTTTTTTTTAGCAGCATTGTGTTCCTGTTTGTTTTTTTTCTGCCAAATGCAATAAGAGAATATTTTGTTAATAAGACAAAGCAACCAACTGAAGGCATTTCTATTAAGATGCCAAATCCTACCATACCAAGCTGAGCTGGAACAGTGTTTTACAGACACGTTAAAGACATTACCTGTTATATTTTACTGTTTGTTTTTTGTTATTATGTATCAATTTAAATTAAGTCAGTCTTTATTATCACTCCTGTTCAGGATGTTTTCGTTTATTTCAGATGTTACAAAAAGGAGAGGAAATTAATTTAAAGCGGAAAAGAACAAGATAATAAAGGTTGAATTGAAGTCTGCAGTGGTTTGTTGTTTGATTTGTGCTATGGGTCATTAGCAGTTGACCTATAGGACGTCAGGTATTCGTTTCAGGTTAAACACGAAACATTCACGTGTTCTTCCTGTGCCATGGGACTGAAGTTATTGGGATTGTCTGTCATACTCAGTGAACAGGCCGCTGACCTGCTGGACTGTGGTGTATTTCTTGCACTTGAAAGAGAAGAAACCAGTAGTGATGCAAGCCCTTAACCTCAACCAGCCAATCACAGTCAGGCTGGTGAACATATGTTCGATTTTCTTTGGGAATTTATCAGCCATTATTTTGAACTTTAAAATTTATGAATATAAAAAGTAAACACAAAATGGGAAGTGAAAGCGAGCCATAAATACACACTCGATGATGATGTGTCTGTGGTTTTATGGGTTTTTAGAAATGGCATATTGTTAATGACTGAATGTGCAACATATAACTTGCATTTCTCAAATTTCTGTAATTTTTTATTTTTATTTCTTAATTATTTTTGCTCCATAAAGCATTCTCTGAGCTGTGCAGCAACAGTATGGGGCTAGAAATTTTAAAGTCACTGTTCGAGCCCCAAACGCCAAGAGAACCAACCCATTACTGCCAACTGGTGAAGGACTCGCAGAAGAAAACAAGGATGCAAAGTTCAGATGAGAACCTGTTAAAATACACAATGAAACTGTTTTGTTTTTTTTTTTTCTGGTGAATGTTTTGACAAATTAAGCTAGCTGTTAAGCTAGGAAAGCAGTGTTTTTGGTTGCACAGCAGGCAGCTAAGTTAGCCATCACACGTCACTAACGCTCTGTCAAATTGTCACTTTGGCTGTAGCTTTGCAAAAACGAATGTATGCTGGCAAAAATGTCCTTGGGTGCTACTTTTTACCTTGTCATAGGAGTAGTTTTTAGTCCAACACATGAAATAAATTCATTCATCATTTTTTTTAGCTAACAAAGGTCCCACTTTGACATCCAATTTGTTGCCTTAACAAAGCGCAATAAAGTCGCCCCCTGGTGGTAAATTCGCACAGCTTCCACGTATTGTTGGCAGACAGTTCCCATGTATTCACCATTCAGTTACTTTAAA
Source organism: Chaetodon trifasciatus (assembly GCA_037975065.1). Taxonomy (NCBI): domain Eukaryota; kingdom Metazoa; phylum Chordata; class Actinopteri; order Chaetodontiformes; family Chaetodontidae; genus Chaetodon; species Chaetodon trifasciatus. The sequence goes on along the minus strand of JBBMOE010000014.1, from coordinate 10,704,783 downwards.
TGTTACTCCCCAGCTGTGACACTGACAATGCTTGAACTCTTCTTTCCTTGAGTCGTCCAGTCGCAAACAACAAAACTGTTATCTGTCGTTTTTATCGTGGGGCTGCAGTTTGTTGGTCATCTTGAATTACACAAAAAGTCTGCAGCTCCTCTGCAAACAGGTTGGTTATCAAATGTTAATATTAAAAAAAAAAGGTCAGGTAAAAAGGCATTTTTTATAGGAACCACCACTAGAGGGGGTTGACACTTCCCCTAAACACACGGGTCAATCCATGCACATCATGCATCCCCTATAAATCAATGATCGGAGCGTGCTATAAGAATCTAATCTTACATTATACATCACGTGACCTTACATTATATTTGCTTATATTGTATTGGCCTAAAGACACGCAGCAGCTGTAAGGGCAGAGGGCTGCAGCTGCTGGTTTAGCGCGCTTCATTCATGCCTGCAGAAAGCAGCAGCGGCGCGGCGGCTTTAAGACAATCCGGGCATCTCTTCAAGTCTGCGGATGACATCATTGATATTGTCAATGGTGTAAACTGAGAGAGGGCTGGGTGGGGGTGTGTGAGGGGGGAGAGAGAGACGAGCAGCCACAGAGGAGAGAGAGAAGGACCCCGGTGTCTGGTTTCGGCGTTTTTCCTCCCCCAAAAGGAAAAAAACGTGACTGTGGATCTTCCAGAGTCGGATGTAACTCGGGTCGACTCGGATCAGCTGTGTTTTTGTTTTGTTTTGTTTTTTTCCGGGGGGGTGGGGGGGTTCGGGTCACAGATCTGTGAGGTTATGAGCCGTCCGAAGCCGCGTCGGTGCGTCGCTGTCCAGGGTCCTGAGTGAGACACAGCCAACGGGCGGCCACGGAGCCTGACACAACCCGGTGAGGAGGAGGAGGAGGAGGTGGGGTGTGTGTGGGTGTGTGTGTGTGTGAAGGGGGGGTATATCGGCGAGTCAAGGTGTCTGGAGGCTTGTGTGTGTGATGATGTGTGTGAGGTGGTTCGGGTTGGACTAATCGAGTCCACATAGAGTCGTTTTGGGGTGGGGGGTGCGCCTATTCAGAGGTCCTACCTGTGTATGGAGGGTGCGGTTGTGGGAATTATTACCACATTTGATGGCCAGTGAGGGGTGGACGGTGTGTTGTTTGCATTCAGCGCCCTCCTCACTTCCTCTCCTGTGGTGTCACGGGCCACTGCATGAAGAAGCCAGTCTGAAAATGGAACGTCTTGCCTGTTTCTGCGGTCCTTTGCAGCTGTGGAGGGTCTCAGTTTTGTAACACTGGCAGTGTAGCAGCTCTCGGGAGGCTGTGAGAGGAGATGATGGTAAAGGCTTTGGTAATGTGCAGCAGTGGCTTGCTCTGCCTTATTTTCCCTGCACTGTGTATGTGGATTGGGTGTATGTAGGTCTACAGAGCAGAAAAATGAACTTAGTCAGCGTTTAGTGCAACGTCAGACTGGCTTTCAAAGCTCAGCCTGTGTCAAAAAAAAAAGCCCACAGTCATTTCCCACTTTTAAGTCCCCTATTTCATGGCTGTTCAGACAGACAGGGCTTGGGTGAGGACAACATGACTCATTTGAATTTAGTCAGGGGACTCCAGTCAGAAATTGGGAGTTTATGCAAATCTCTTGTACAGAGAACCAGACCTCCCTTGAAGTGCTATGGGAAGAGTGTGTGAGATGCTCATCCATCCACCACCACCACCACCACCACCACCCACAGCTCTGAATAAATCCCATTATACAACTACACACTCTGCTCGTCATCGCTCTCACCTTTTCCCCATGCACTTTCTAAACACTTCTCTGGCCTACATTGTCGTCCTCTGAGACACCAGAATTTATTAGCGCGTCCTCTGAAGGTGTAACAGCTCTAACTCAACAAAACATGGCTGGTTACATGAGATCATGTGCACTGAAAAATGTTTTGCCTCCACGGTGGGTATGGTCACACAAAGTCACTTTATAGCAGAAAGTGAGGAACACTGTCTGTCCCAGTTCCAGTGGTTCACCTCAGGCTGCACTACGTCACTGTTGTGGCTCAGTCATTTGCACCTCTTTCTCATCTCCCCTGTCCATTTGTCCCAAGCTTCTGGTTTCATTTTCTTTCATGATGCAGCAGCCCCAGGGCTCATAGATTTGACTTCAAAGTCTGCAGCTTTGCACCACTGTCCTTTCACTCTATTGATCACCAGTGATTGATGGCAGCTGTGTGTGTGCTTGTATCTGCGTGTGTTTCCCTCTTCAGTGAGTTAAAAAGCTCAGGAGCCATGGAGTTGAGGGTGGGGAACAAGTACCGCCTCGGAAGGAAGATAGGGAGCGGATCCTTTGGAGATATTTACCTCGGTAAGTATTTGGATTGTGCTAACCTGATGCTATCTTCTGAAGTAGCCAGAAGCAGTTAATGTACTGTGCATGTTGCAGTTTTTGTGAACTGTGTTGAATAAATCTCCCTCACAGGTCAAAAGAGACTTTCAGTGTTGGAAATCACTGGTATGTTGCAACTGCAGCTCTGGTATTTCTCCCATCAGGTTCTAACATCGCTACAGGAGAGGAAGTAGCCATCAAACTGGAATGTGTGAAGACCAAACATCCACAGCTTCACATTGAGAGCAAATTCTACAAGATGATGCAGGGCGGAGGTGAGCTCCAAGAAGTATTTCAAGCTTTACTAGGGGGCACTGAGAGGCAGTGAAGAGCGTGAGGGGCACTGAGGGGTATTTAAGACTGCTGAGGGGTGTTAACAATGATTACAGTCATTTAGGAGCCATTGCAGTGTATTTAGAGATATTTCAGGACATTTAAGGGCATTTGAGGTGCATTTAGGGTCATGCAGGGACAGCGAGAGGCATCTTTTGCCGGAATGAAGGAGCACTGCAGTCAGTTTATGGTTGTTGAGAGATATTAATGGTCATTCAGTAGCACTCATGGCTGTTGATGGGTGCTGAAGCTTTACATGTTCATGATAATATAAGACTTTATTTATCCTGAGGGGTCAATTCACAGCAACACAGAGACAGGCTAAGGTTACAAAACCAGGAAATTACTATTTGAATGAAATGAATCAAAAAAGAAATAAGAAATAGTGATGATTAGTGAAATATTAAAGTCTGTATGTGTACAGTACATTACAATACAACTGAATACAATATACAAGGGCTGCCCAAAGTGGGGCCTGTGGACCAAAGTCAGCCTGCCATAAAGTTAGGTTTGTGTCGCGAGATGTTTCCAGTGAAACATCTTGACCTGAGCATGAAGGGCAGAGTGGCATTCTTTATATACTAGTAGGTTAGCAGTTTAGTACTGCATCATATTATATAGATTAGTATTGTGTGTTTTTTAATATATAAAGTAACTTAGTGTAAACAAAAGTAGTGGAGTGAAAAGTGCTATATTTACCTCTGAAATGTTGTGCATTAGAAGTATACGGTTGCATAGAATGGAATAACTCAAGCAAAGTACACAGTATATCAAAATTGTACTCAAGTAGGCTGCAAAACTCAAGTAAATGTACTTAATGCCTTTACACAACAGTAATTTGGAAATGGATAAATAGTCAAAGTATGTTAAAAGGATTAATGGTTAAAACACTTATCTTAAAGTAATGGATAAATGACTGAAATAGCTGAAAGTAGGTTGAAATCGTTAGCTAAGATTAACGAATAAATGCTGACAAACCTGAAAGTGATGTTCATGTTTATCTCCTGTTACAGCAGTGGCAGGAGGACAAATGACACCCAGCAAGTCAAGTCAAATAAAGCAGTGAACATTGATGGATTATTACCAGTGTATCCACTAGTTTCTGTGTTATTACTCATTATTCTGTTTCCTAACTCTAATTCCTCCTCTTCCTCCCTTCCCAACAGTGGGGATCCCGTCTATTAAGTGGTGTGGTGCAGAGGGCGATTACAATGTTATGGTAATGGAGCTGCTGGGCCCCAGTCTGGAGGACCTGTTCAACTTCTGCTCCCGCAAGTTCAGCCTGAAAACAGTCCTGCTGCTGGCGGACCAGATGGTGAGACAGACTGACTGACTCCTGTCCACACTGTAAAACATGGTAGTTCACTGGGGATGTTTCCTGAGAGCCACAGTCAATAACTGACACACAGTCCCAACGTGGAAACAAAGAGCTCATTGAAGAACACTGCTATGCTTATAAAGAGGTTCCTCACTGTATCTAAGGCTGAGAAACAACACATAAACAGTCATAGTTGTGGATAAACATATGAAATCAGGCAATTCCAGTCACATAATGCACTGAAGTCAACCTCAAGATGGCAAGTTTTCAACACAGATTTCAACAAATGGATGCAGCTATTTTTAGAGCGGCACAAAATGGATCATTTGAAATCAGAGAATAATTCTCATCTAAACCTCTGAAACTCGTTTCCTGGCTCGAGACAAAGCTTATCCCCTCGCTATCTTCGACCGTGCGGCTCCTCCATAAAAGTCAATTCCAATCCAGGACGTGGAGACTCGGCAAGACGGCCTAATCCTTGTCGCAGGGGTCGGCCCGTGGTGTCTTTTCTGAGCCTCTTTAATCCCTCATATGTCATCCTTTAGTCTACGGCTGGCACGTTCCTTCTTTTCATCCCATTTTCTCTCGGCCACTTTGACCTCCTTCCCTGAACGCTCTTTCTGCTGTCGTTGGAGCGTCTCTCCTCTCCTGTCCTCTCCTCTCCTCTAAAGGAGCAATAACTAAGATTTTAACTGTGCCATAACATAAAACGACCTCTATATATCTGCACACAATTTGACAGGATTATTGATCAATACCAATGACTCAACTAGTATTTCACCGGCCAATGAGACTTTAAAACTTACTTTCAGTTTTCGACCAAACACTCTGTAACTGTGGGAATATAAAGACTCCAGGCAGTGTGAAGCTACCAGTCACAACCAGCAAAGCTAATTCATTATCTAAAAAGGAGTAACTCAGAAGTACTCAACTAAACTGGAAACCTGAAGAAAGATGGATTCCAATTTTCAAACAAAACTTCAGATTAGTCAGATTTTCAGTTTAACTTCCCACTTTTTTTCTGGGTTGAGCAGCATCCATATGCTTTGGGGCAAAGCAGGAAAGATCAATCCTGCAACGGATAGATGATTTAAAGGACCATACCCTGCAATTGCATTAGATTGGATTAATTCTCTACTTTATAGGCGTCCATTGACCTCCACTTCTTTTAATACGCTGTGGAGAGATGTGAACGGTGATCCATCGCTGTAAAGATTTCGCTGTGTTCCTTTTTTTATGTTAAAGTTTGTGATTGGTTGCGCAGTTGTGAGCGCAGAGTGTTTTTCTCCTTGTCGGTGCATTCAAGGACACTATGACATTTGAGATATTATAGTTGCCTGCAAGATTCAATGCAAGAAGCACCCAGGACACACACAGTTTGATCCTTTTTTACATTGTCCATGTGTGTTATTTTTGTCTGCTGGCTTTGATTTCATAAAACTTTTGGATTTTAGAGTTTTTAAACACTTCCTGATGGCAACTGTGAGACGAGATAAAATGGGCACTCCACTGATTTTGCACATGAAGATCAGTACACTTGTCACAAGTATAACACAGCTGTGTAATGTCCTCTGAAGGTTAGAGAATATAACCAGATGATGTCATCAGCGTATCTCAGTGTGGACTTTATGTTTTTTTGGTGGAGTCTGATTTTTAAAAGACTGCAGCACAAACTTGATGTTCAAGACTGCATTTACTCGACAGGGACGGTCTAATAAAATATCCTATTGAGTCTTTTGAGCTTAAACCATACTCAGCACAAATATTCAATACATTTTGTCCTCTGCTGCTTCGATTTGACCATTTCTCTCTAAAATCTGTTATTTTTGACCCCTCCAACTTTATGTCAGTGCAGTGCTAAAATGCTGAATGATTCATTTTGTGGCTCGAGCCAGCTTCACATCTCTGTAAACCCACTGTCAGAGCATACTGACATGGCTTCCTGGAAGATCTAAACCTAAAAACTCAAAGTAAGAAATGTTCTCCCTCTCTGCACTCCAGATTAGCAGGATTGAATACATCCACTCCAAGAACTTCATCCACAGAGACGTGAAGCCTGACAACTTCCTGATGGGGCTTGGCAAGAAGGGCAACCTGGTCTACATCATAGACTTCGGCCTGGCCAAGAAATACCGTGACGCCCGAACGCACCAGCACATCCCCTACCGTGAGAATAAGAACCTCACAGGCACCGCCCGCTATGCCTCCATCAACACCCATCTGGGCATCGGTAAGCCAGCGTACAGGCAGAGGCTGGCCTAGATATCTGTGTGAATGTGTGTGTTCCACAAACCCCGCTGTGGTTTGTGTGTGTGTTCACGGCAGAATGTCAGCAGAATATGCTGCAATATGCATGTTTATTGACCAGGGCTGGATCATCTGAACTGCAGCCTCCTGTCATTCCCTCTCCTTCTCTTCGTCTCCTCCTCTCCCTTTTCTTATTCTCCCCCCTCAAACCTTTTTACCGTTTCACGCTCCCCTCTCTTCACTCTCCCCGCTCTCTGTTTTCTGCCACAGAGCAGTCGAGGCGAGACGACCTGGAGTCTCTGGGCTACGTTCTCATGTACTTCAACCTGGGCTCTCTGCCCTGGCAGGGGCTCAAGGCTGCCACCAAGAGGCAGAAGTATGAACGCATCAGTGAGAAGAAAATGTCCACCCCCATTGAGGTGCTCTGCAAGGGATACCCCTGTGAGTGAACAGGCAGCGTTAACAGACGCTAACATCTCGACACCTCGCCTGTTTGCTTAAAATCCACTTCTTTTTCTTTCTTGTGTTTCCTAGCTGAGTTCTCCACTTATCTGAATTTGTGTCGTTCGCTGCGGTTCGATGACAAGCCGGACTACTCGTATCTGAGGCAGCTCTTCAGGAACCTTTTCCACCGACAGGGCTTCTCCTACGATTACGTCTTTGACTGGAACATGCTGAAGTTTGTGAGTCGTCCAGAGTTCATACCTGTCACACTACCACCTGCAAACTGCTTCCAGCTTAGGGGTTTAAAAAACTTTTCCACTCGTGTCTGCACTGTGTTTCAGGGAGCCAGCAGGAACACCGAGGATGGAGAGAGGGAGAGGAGGGAGGGAAAAGAGGGCGAGGAGCGGGCAGGAGGAGGCCAAAGAGGAGCCGGAGGCCGAGCTTTGCCGCCTGGTCCGAACCCTTCAGCAGCCAACAGGGTGAGGAACGAGGCAGATGCTGCTCCGTCGAACCCGGCCACGCGTGGGGTCCAGCAGTCAGGTCAGGAAGTCCTTCTGGGTGTCTGGAAGTCACTGTGAGATACAGCCGGAGCAGAATTAGAGCTTTTCCATTCATACATGAATCTTTGCGTGAGCGCAGGTAACCGCTCTCCTCAGGCGGGGAGAGCAGAGCGAGCCGAGCGAGAGAGGAAGGTGGCCATGAGGCTTCATCGCGGGGCCCCCGCCAACGTCTCCTCCTCCGACCTCACTGCACGCCTCGACCAATCACGCATCACTGCATCACAGGTAGGAGGATTGTGGCTTTACAGGTTCAGCGAGACTTTGTTGTGAAGGGAGTCGCTGCATGTTTTATGCGCATCTGTTGCTTCAGATGAGAGTGTTTGCTTTTTTTTAAAATTCAGATTAAGGTGGAGGTTCATAGAAGACACTGCTAGCTAACAGTCCCACCCTGTCACGACTGGCTGCAAGTTCAAAATACATGTTTTAGATTTCATACTGCGTGCACCTAAGATTTAGAGAGGGCCATGACATCTCATTGTTGTAAGATCAAAGACTTAGTGTGTTTCCTGAATCATTTTTAGCCATGCTAGCAGCCATGCTAATCGGTCGGTCTCATTAACTGTTTGATAGATTCCTGTGAAATTTACTGACTTTGGTGATGCTTACTTTTCCTTTAGAGCTGTTAGCAGTTCAGAGTTGTTACTTATCCTATAAAATATCCTAACATCTACTAGATGGATTCACATGAAATTATTTGATGCACATTCAGATGCTGTATCTTAATGACTCCCCAAATTTTCCACAATGAAGTTCACAGTTGTGTTTTTTAATTTATCCACTACTTTGATTTATGACCGAATCTTGCAAAACTAATAGCATATCCATCAACCTCAAGTATTTATTCCTAATTAGCAAATGTTAGCATGCTAACGTGCTGAACTAAGATGGCGAACATGGTAAATCTTTGATCTGCTTTGCTTCAGCATGTTGACATTGTCATTGTGAGCATGTTGGTAAGCTGATGTTAGCATTTAGCTCAGAGCATTGCTGTGCCTATGTTTGCTGTAGATTCGACCATAAATAAACTGCTGCAGACATTATTCTCTTCTCCGATGTGGCATTAATTGCTTTTCTGTGAATGAAATGCTTCAGAAGGATTCTCATTACCTTGGTCTGCTAGCACTGCTGGATTCTCTTTCATGCTTGCCACTCATATTGATACAAATTCATAATTCATGATGCCATCTTGGACATATTGGGGCTGGGAAAATATTCAGACATAATCTAGTCATAATTACCACCACCAATGTATTGATGTGAAGAGTTTTTGTTATTGTGTAGTTTAAGTCTGACATGATACAAGCACAGAATAGACTAATCCACCACGGCTGGCTCCTTGTGTCCCAAAGCCTCATTATAATTTGTAATTGGAGTCTCTCCAGTGCTCCTTCATTTAGTAGGGATCATGTCTACATCCTGCAGAACAGGCAGCAGCTATTCTAAATACCCAGACTCAGTGTGCTGCGTCTTTATGTCACTATTCAAAGAATCTTACATGCAGCTAGAATAATTTGGTGGAGCAGATGTTCTAAATTCAAATAGATACAAACTCAGTTTACAGTGTACAGTCTGAATTTGCATAATTTAACTCTGATGGTTACAAAACAAGGACATTGGCATATCATCCTCCTGTGATCTTGACAGTTATAAATAGTTCAGATGCTGTTCATTAGCCACTGATTGCACCAGTGAATAAAATTACTCAATGGTGATTTTCTGATTTGGCCTCCTCTTTCTGCTCCAGTTCATGTGCTTGTGTTTCTTTGTGTGCCGACCCGTCATTTGATTTTTTTCTATGCTCGTAGCAGCTTTTATGAAAGGAAAAAAAACTCTGTGAAACAGCTAACAGATCAAATCGAGAGCTAAGAAAGCTCACTGGTTTTGGCCTTGGAAGAGCTCAAATGTTAAATACAGTGTATTCCTCAGGTCTCTGTCTTTGGTCTGCTTCAAGCTTCTCATATTTCTCCTCCCTCTCAGGTCAGTGTGCCGTTTGAACATCTGGCAAAGTGAGTTCCTCCTGGCTGGCCGCAGGTCAGTGGCAGGTATGGGCATGTCACACACACACACACACACACACACACACACACACACACACACACAGAGCAGGGTTGAACAGCTATCCGTGTCTTTTGTCTTTGATGACCCCTGACCCCCCACAACACACCCTTCATATCCAGGTAGAAAAAGAAACAGAATAAAAAGAGATGTTCCTTTTTAAAATGTCAAGTGAAAAAACATTTAACACTGTTCTCTCACAGGTTTATAATGAAACGACTTTTCATTATAAAAAGCTGCCATTTTTACTGAAGAGTGAATGCTGCTTTTCCTCTTCCTGGTGCAATTTAGAGCAATGCAGCCACAAAACATGGTTTTCACTGTGGAAGAAACGCATGCGTGATCATGAACTCAGTGTTCACAAACTACAGGTAGTTGGCTATATTTTGATTAAGTCATTCAGGAAAATGTAGAAAATCCAAATAAATTACAATACAATGAATTCTCAGACAAACATCATAGAACTTCTCAGTTTCACAGTGTATTTGAGGGTGGATGCAACAATCGTGGCATTAAAAGTGTCCTTTTTGTAACCCTCTGTATTTAAAGGATATGTCTGGTGAGATTCTATATTTTCCTTATTGTTTGCCAAAAACTACCAGCTGTTTTTACCTTTTTCAAAGATATATTTGTGACCTATTCTTAAAGAGGAATGTCTTCAGTAGGAGCTAAGGCTTCGGGCCACAGACAGGGTAGAGAAGCTACAAAGTACTGAGACACAGACTAATGCATGGTTTGGATCTTTTTGTGGGGTTTGTTGACATAACAAAAACATAGAATATGTCCAGTTTTATCCTTTCATTAACCCAAAAAGTGACATTTCTCTTCCTCGCTCTGTTCCTTGTGCTTCAGCAGCTGCAGGGTATCAAATACCCCTTACTTTTCAAATGGATGAATGAAAACATGAATGAGTGGAGGAGGGCAAGAGGAGCGGGAGGAGGCATTGCAGGCCCTTAAGAGGGGGATCAGGACCATCCGTGAATCTGTCAGTATGCTGTGTGAACACCGGTGACCAGGAAGAGCCGATGGAAACGCTGTGATCAGAGACAAACGAACTCTTGCTGGAACTGGTTGGACTGCTTTTCGGGTTGGGGCCGGAGAGGGAAGGTGGTGAAACAAACCAGAGGTCCCACCCCTTCTTTATCATATTCACCTGCCCATCGACTCAGAGGCTCAACTTGAAAAAAACAAAACAAAAAAAAACATCAAAGTGCACAAAACGGACTAAATTTCAAATATTCTGTGGTTTACACCTGTGATGAAATAAAAAAAAAAATCAGCTATCAACCTGCTAACATTTGAGATCTACATCTGCTGCTTCTGGTGTTCTTGATTATAACTAAATATGTAAACAGCTGTGGAGACAAACACAAAACAAAAGTGTATTCAGGCCTGTAACAGACGGGAGAGGGCTTGAACCTGGAGCAGGAAGGTGTGGAGGGAGTGTGTGAGAGTGTGCAGTTTGTGGATGGGAGTGAGGCTGCTTTTTGTCAATAAATGTCAGCGTCTGTCTGTGTGTTGTCTTCAGTGTCCGTTTTTGCCTTTAGCTCTGCTTTAGAGAGTCTGAGGAGAGGAGGGACGGAGGAGCGAGACGTGAGTGTCGATGAATTAACACTGAATGGAACGGAAAGCTCGTCCCCGATAGAAACTCCCTCTTCCTCCACACACTTTCTTACCTATGACAGACTGACGTTGGAAACACTGAATGTGAAGGAAGGCCGCGTAGACTAGAGTAGAGTAGTAAAGATAAAAGGGAAAGCCATGAGGATTGTATGATATGATTAAAGCCTTAGTCCAGCTTGTAACTCCAAGTGTGAACAGACTTGAGAAAGTTAGATGATCTTGGTGGTGAACAGGTCTGGTGTAACGTTTGCTGTTTGTTCTTTTGCCCTTTTCCTTTGTTTTATGATACATGTAAAATGTGTACATAACCAGAATGTGACAGATTGTTTAAAGATGAGGCTGGAGAGAAGGGTACTGTTTACTTCCTGGCAACCCTGGGGAAAAAGTGAAGCAGAATTTTTTACCAGTAACCTTTAGAGTCTGCCAGAAGTGTGTGTGCTTTGGTTTCCACTGTGGCAGGCAATGACATAAAGGTTCTTGTTAACGTTTCAAGGAGGTGTTTTGACCCGGGACTGCCAGGACGGACAGGTGTCACTGAGGGGAGTGAGCTGTCTGATGTCCTGTACATTTCTTTACCACGCTTCAACTTTACTACTATGATATTTGTGAATATTTTCTGAATCAATAAAAATATACACAGCTTACACAGACTTCTAATTGCACGTTTCTTTTGATATATTAACCCCTTGTAATTTCATTTTACTCATTTTCGGCATTTTGCCTTCATTGGACTGTGGAGATAGAGTGTGACAGGAAACAGGAGAGCGAGGGGCAACGTACATCGTACTGTAGGTCCATGTCAGAATCTAACCAGGGACATTATGATTATCCAGCATGCATCTTAGGCCCCTAGGCACATTGTTTGTCTGTTGGTTTATTAATTATGTCTTTATGTATTTGTTGCTGTATTGAGTTCACCACAACTCCTCTAGTGTGGCTTTATGCTGCTATGTTAAGGGTCATTTTGTGGTGTTTTATACTGTTAACACTGTGTTTCTTCTTACATGTGGCAGAAATATATTAAAGGGCCCCTTTAATAACAGATATTTGACATGTCATAGCAAGAGGCTGCAGGCATACAGTAATTAATAACAATAACAAATATTGGACACATTCCATTCCAAGTTTACTAGTTCCAGGGCCCTGATATTGTTGTTGCTAGCTTAGCATAACTCACTATGACACTTTAATTGGACCTCACTGTCATTAATGAAGTGCTTTTCATGCAATGACAAGTTTCCAGAATGTCTCCAAATAGATGCAAATGAATTTGTGTTGCACCTTTAAACAAGACAATTCAAAGTGTTTGATGAAACAGAAAAAAAAATCAGAAAATGTTATGTAGTGTGATTCATTCATTCCACTGGTGATGTAAATTTATCTGGTCTAAATGTTCTCATTGACCAGTACAATGCATGAACTTCTGGTGGAGAATACTTGATTTATTCTATTGCCTACACACTGTCAATTGGAATTGTGGTTGACTGCACTTACAAGGGGAAAAGGTCAACTGCACTGAGGTAAGAATGTTGAATAAATCAGCAAATGAATAAGACAAGAAACTCAACAGATAATATGACACATTGTTGGTATGTATCACTACACTGCTGACCCAGTGGCCAAAGTGTTACATGCCTCATGAGAATTATGGCCTAATGTTTGTATCTGGTATCTTCTCAAAACTTAGAAAGGACAATAAAACATAACAAAAGTACCAACTATTACTGTGGTGAGAATTTTTTATGCGCACACTGACTGCACAAAACAAATAATTCATCACTGAGTGTGTGGGAGCAGCTCTCACCAACAGTCATTGTCCCACTGCTGCGGGACCCGAGAATAGACCCGCGCAAGCTCAGTGTTCAATAAACAAACCACGCCTTTTTCCGGGTTATTAATGGTCCTCTGTGTGTGATTGGCCGAACGGACTAGTCCTCGCGGAGTGGGCGGAGCTCGTGTGATCTGCCGTTAATCCGAGAGGGATTGGTATGAAGTCAACGGAGTGGAGAAGGAACAGCGGCGAGGAATGACGGGGTTCACTTTTTTAACTCCAAAAACACCGACTTAAGACGAAGTTAATGCACAGATTGGAGCACTAAAATGATTGTGTAGAAGTTGTTTAACATGAGCGACAAACTTTAGAGGCGAGTTTTTGGGGGAGACGCAGAGATTGACGGGGCAGTCCGCCGTGGGCTCAACATGGATGTCCGGGGAGCAACGGTGCGGCTCTGAGGAGGAATTAAGGCCGTTTCTGGTTTATTTCTGGTCGTGACTTTGTGTGACGGTGTTGAGGAGGATTTTAAAGCAGCACGTTATTTACCAGGTGAGCCTGGCTGTAAAACAGGTCGGAAATACTTTGCCTTTCTATAACTCTTTTTACCCGACTCATAAAGCGTCTCCTTCGTCATTCCAGGTTTACAGTTCGAGTTAATCAGTGAATTGCTGAGGCTGCTAGCTAAGGTAAGTCTCCATTTTATTCAAACTTCTTTGGTCAGATTGACCGGCAGTAATAAATTACAATAAAACCACTGTTATGGAAGTAACAGTGCCCAAATGTTTCAGTGGCTTTCTGCTGAATAAATAAACGCCAGTGTTACTGTTGTTGTTGCTTCAGTCAGTATGATAAACCAGCGTGGATGTCACCCCATAGCATTACTTATTGTGAATTATAAACACTGTCAGTCTGGGCCCCATCACCCCTTTCCATCTGTTGCTTTATTGCTGACCCCCTGCCTGTCTGATATATTATTCCTGTGTGTGTGTGTGTGTGTGTGTGTGTGTGTGTGTGTGTGTGTGAGAGAGAGAGAGAGAGAGAGAGAGAGAGAGAGAGAGAGAGAGAGAGTGCTTCTCCACAGACTGACCTTTTTTGCCTTTCAAATGAAACACACAGATGTCCCTTTACTCAAGCACAGCATTTCACTGCCACTGGTATTGTGTGTGTGTGTGTGTGTGTGTGTGTGTGTGTGCGTGTGCATGTGCATGTGTGGATGCTGATGCCTTCACTTCTCCTTGTTGACATGTGGATCTGCTGATCACTGGCAAACCAATACAAATGACCTGCTGTCTGACACACACACACACACACACAAAAACACACACACACACACACACACACACACACACATGCACACACGCACACAAGCAGCAGAACCATAACTCCTCTCAGTCTGTCTCACATATGAAAGCAGACTAATTCATTCTGTTGAAGCACCAAATTCGATCACTTGATTTGAACGTAATTAAAGTAAATGGTGGTGTGTGCGTGTGTTTGTGTGTGTAACATTATGGCAGCCTATCATTGTCCTCGCTGGCTTTTAATGTGCTATGTGACTTCTGGTTGCCGTGCTACGCTGGCAGATGATGACACGATTGGTCAGAATCAAGGATTCTGTCTCTTTCTCATTCAGTGTCCTTTTTTAGCATTAATGTCCACTCTTTCATAATTAATTTTCTATATTTGTGTCTGAAAATATGTCTGGGTGCTCTTGTGTCAGCCCCCGCACCGCCTCCATAAAATCAAGGTCTCTGTCTCCCCCAAGCTCGGTGCTGTATGACGACTGTCTGTCGGTGTACAAGAACAAATGCACCCTGAAAACATATCTGTGTCACGATGGAGACAGTGGCAAGCTGCTGCTTAAGAGCACATATGCGATGGAATTTGATTGTAGAAAAATGTCAGTGATTGAAAACATTTTCCTTAAATGCCAGGTTGTGTTGTCAGTCCTGCAAATCAAAGAGCATTTTCTTACAGATCTCATTGTTTTGTCCCAGTCCTCAATTATCATACAAGGAGGAATCAGTGGAGCTTCAAAATACCAGTATGCCTTGCAACCAAATGACATGTCGCTCTTTGTAAACTTGAAAAAGACAGTATGTCATCAAGCTTGCACGCTCCACCTAAAACCACAGCTGAAAAGTTGATGTTTGGGCATGTTATCTGGCACCCGTAGTGGCATTCTGGAAGATGTGGGAACGAACACAAATCTGTTTTCTTCTCCATGAAGTCCAACACAGATACCATTGTACAAATGACACGCACACATGCTTTGCTCGTTGTGAAATGTTGACCTGCAGTGCATCAGTGTTTATCATCTCTCTGCCTTCCTCTCAGATTATACATTATATTGATGCACAGAGTGTGTGATCTATGGTCCAAGTTGATGATTACTAGAGGAGGTGGATGTTCATACCTAATGAGTGATGTCACAGCATAGTCACTGTTTGAGTTTCACTTCACTGGGTTCCATATTGATACACACACACTCACACACACACACAGACTAACAGATATGTCACCTTCTCCTGACTGACAGCCTCTGTATTGTGTCACTTCCAGATGTTGAGGCTGTGGAGGCGAGATGTGCCTCTCTCAGAGAGGCTGGGTGAGGACGCTCCTCTGGCTGCAGCACCCGGCCCCTCTCCAACAGCAGCCCCGACGGGCCCCAACATTTCATGGCTCCCTGAAGCCCCGCTGCTGAACACAGACCAGCCCATCTTCCTCATGACCCCCGCAGCACAGGCTGTGTCTGGCTTTTTTGTCTGGACGGCACTCATTCTCACCTGCCACCAGGTAACTGTATGGGGGGGTGTTACATCATCTGGGCTTTAATTTTTCTTGTTCTACTATGTGTTATTGCTGTAGATAGAGACTCAGCAGAGTGGTCACAAAGTGCAAGTGTGTGTGTGCACACATGAATTACACATGTTATGCACATAAACCACATTGTGGACTAAAGATAGGTTTAAGTTAAGGGTAGGGTAAGAGTAAGTCTCCAGGTAATGAATGTAAATTAATATCTTTTCCTCTGAAGTGATCGAAACAAGACAGTGTGTGTGTGTGTGTGTGTGTGTGTGTGTGTGTGTGTGTGTTGGTTAATGCACAGGTGACATGATCCTGTAAACATACACATCTGCTCAGGCCCAGAGAAGGGCAGGGGTTGCTTGGCAACATCCCTCAGCAGGTGTTTGTGATACAGAGCATGAATGCGCACACACACACACACACACACACACACACAAAGGTGAAACTTGATGCGGGTGGATGAAAAGGCTGTATGAAATCTGGCTGAAAGAGACGAACAAAAAGCTGAATGGAGTCAGAGTTTGTTTTCTTACATGTGGCAGTGTTTTGTATTTTCATTGACTGTTAGGTCAGAGACGTTATTAATACACTGCAGAAAGATCTGAATATTCTCAGGAATCTGCATAATTAAAGCTCAGAAATCTTTTTTTTTTTTTTGACATTTTCTTAAGCCTCGTAACAGCTCTGCACCAGCCTGACTCGACTTACCTCCCTTCAGCCCTTTGATACAGGCTCACTTGTCTTCAGCCATCCACTTTATTTTATTCTGACAAAGTGCTGATGTTTTAAACATTTTCCACAAGTTCTAAATAGTCTGCTACAGAAGACCAGTTTTCGATACTTGATCTGTGAATATTTACAGCATCTCTTCTGTCTGTCCCAGATCTACATGCACCTGCGGTTCTACAGCTCGCCTCGGGAGCAGCGCCACATCGTACGGATCCTCTTCATCGTCCCTATCTACGCCTTCGATTCATGGCTCAGCCTCCTCTTCTTCACCAATGACCAGTACTACGTGTACTTCGACACCGTCAGGGACTGCTATGAGGGTAAAGACATGCTTTTGCCTTCATTTGTGGCATTCAGTCTGTGACTTGCAGTTTTGTTAATGTCACCGATTTAACAGATGAGGACAAGGGCAAAAAAAAAGAAAAATCAATAAGCTGCAGGCAGTTGTGGGCAACTTTTCCAGCTGGGTTGTTGAAACACATTGTGATCAAATCAGACTAGAGATCAGCAGTCTTTCCTTAACAGATTATTCCACCCACATGCCCAGTGTTTATTTTGCAAAGTGCTTTGTCACTCAGAGTAGATTCCTGTATTTTTTGTCGTATTCTGAAGTAAATTTTTACACTGTTCTTGGACCAAGAGGCTCGAAATGAGACCAGATGCAACCTTGGAGGATGTTGACGATTGATGTGAGACTAGGTGTTCACCTTCTGAACCAAGAAGGAGGTGCAGAGATCTAGTTTTCTCTCAGACAACTTGAATTGCAATATGCGGAACGGTTATATGCGCAGCCTGCCACAGCTTTAATTTGCTCTTTAACTGTGAGTTTTGTGTGGGTTTTGTTTATTCGTGTCAGGTCAGAAAAGTTGAAGGTGGTGGTGAGCTGGCTGAGCGGATGCATGACGCAGATAAAACAAATGCCGCCTGATGCTTGGATTATTCATAAACTCTTGAATTGGCAGAACGTGGTGAAAGGCAGCAGCCTGCCCACGCTCCTTTTTCTCCAGAGTCAGCTGTGACGATCAGGATGGAAATAGTCTGCTCACTCTGACACTTAGCTCGGGCGTCACTTTCTGCGTCGGCGAATTGGTGATCACGCATGCGTTCGAACGTGGATCGGGGGCCGCTCTATGTATGGCTCTGCTTGTGGCAGGAAGTATTCTGACGCTCCCCCAGACAAATGACTCTCCGCCTCCTTTCTTCTGACATGATCCTGTTCCACGTCACTCTCAACAAATTATTTTCCAGTAACTTTCTACCTTCTCCCCCTCATATTATTGTCTGCTCCTTCCCCTCTTCCTCTTTGCTTCCTCCTGTTTGCCTTCCCCTCCTCACAATGCTCCTGAGCCCTGCCCAGGTCTTCTTCTGAGCGAGCTTGGTCCAACCTGTTGCATGGCAACTGCGCTCACAAATCTTCCTCATCAGCCAGAATGGCTGCGTCAGATAATGAGTTTCTGTCAGCCGAACTTCCTGGAAAGTTCCCATTCTCATTGTATGTAAGCCTACTGTATCACCGTGGCAACTAGTGCTGCTGATGGAGGTCCTTGGAGAGAAGTGAGAGAGCATGATGGTAAACAGCTGAGACACAGACAGAGCTGCTCAGAGCAGATCAGCCAGCTCTCATCACTCATCTCTCTATGCTAGCGTTCCTCTTTACATTAGACAGTAAACTGTCATCGTGGTGTTTAATACCTGAGTACTGACTGACAGGCATGTGACGCGTGGAGACCACAAAAGGTAGTGATGAATTTGAAGTGTGTGTGTGTGTGTGTGTGTGTGTGTGTGTGTGTGTGTGTGTGTGTGTGTGTGTGTGTGTGTGTGTGTGTGTGTGTGTAGAGCTGAGCTGAGGTCAGAGCAAGAGAAAGGGAATCTATTAGCTCAGCTGATGTAACAAGAATTACTGCCAGCAGTGCAGCTGCTTTGAGATCAGCGTTGTGACACAACACTGCAACTTACACACACACACACACACACACGCACACGCACACCCACACACACACTCACTCACTCTCCTGAACGTACCACCCACACACACACTATGGCACACACCCAACATACACCGCATTTTCACACTTTCACGGTTAGCTGATACACACCCGTCACGCTCACCTTATTTTACCTCACATGCACACTCACACAAACACATCCCCCCTCTGAAAGAATGTGTGTGTGTGTGTGTGTGTGTGTGTGTGTGTGTGTGTGTGTGTGTGTGTGTGTGTGCATGTGTGTGTGCTAACAGGATTAGCCTGGCTGTGTTTTTATGAGCTTCTTGGTCGTCATCGCCCTCTCACTGAAGCTGCACAGAGGAGAGTTAATCCACTGGTCACAAGAGACAGTCAGGTGGATATCAGTCACACAGGGACAGGGGTGTGTGTGTGTGGGGGGGTTTGATCCATCCTCGTGAGAAACAGCTTTGAGATAGTCACCCAGTGATGATTCTGCAGCTTGTTGTTCTAGTGTACTATAAACATATCAGTGTTTATAGTGAAGGGAAGATTCATGGTGAGGCTCTGAGTAACAGTCTTGAAGATTTTCATTTAACTAAATGTCTGTTAAGTCACTTTCTATTGAATGAGGAAATGGTGACTGAGTATGTGGCTCCGTCATGAAAGCCCTTACATTTGCAGTATTATGAACTGGTTGTATGTGGCAACATTGACAAAAAAAAAAAATGCTGTATTAAATGACTGCTAACGCACACCAAACATTTCCTGCTGCTGCAACTTCACATTAAGAGCATTTAACTGGTGGAACAAGAGTTGGCTTTTATTCTGCAGTAGTCACAGGAAATGCAATGTTTGTCTGTAAGCTTTGCACTGACCGCTATCGATATAAGACAGCTGTGACTTTCAGCATTTTTGGACAGCGGATCAGTAGAAGGAGCAGCCACAGTGAGCACCTTCAACTGCTCATTTCTGTGTGCCTGGCTGATCCAGTTCTTGATATTCAAGAACTAAAACTAAACGTTTTATCAGGTTCTAAACAAATAGGACTTGACTGCAATCATGTATTATTTGAAGAATTACGTTCCCAACATGTGCTGGCCCAGTGTGTCACAGCATAGAAGTAGCACAATGAAGCTGTAGAAGTGTGGTTCAATAATAACTCAGTCAGTCATGAACCTTTCCTGATGCTGCTGGAGGTCAGTAATAATAATAAAACAGATCGAACACTGTAGTAAACTGATCTCATATTGCGTTAGGAACACTGTTCAGCACTTGTCTTGACTACTTGCTGTTGGCCTTACATATGTGTGAAGATGGTGATGATGTTTTGGCTTTTATACACATAATAAATGTCCAGTGTTTTAACACTGCATCAAGCGATGCTGTGTAAACTGATTGCAGACTTTGAGGTTGTGCCTTCCTGTCAAACCAAGAGTAACAGGAAGTGATTTTGGGTTTGTGTGATTGCTTGGGGGGCAGGGGGTCTGTGGGTGACTGAATGATTCACTGTGCTGTTCTTTTGACTGTGGTTTTTAAACAGTTTTCTCATTCTTACTGTCAGCTGCCATTTGGAGTTTCCATTAGTATAAAAGTATAAACATGTTTTCAATTCATGTGACAATTTGAAGATTATAGCTCAAATCTACAATACAGTGAACAGGCTTCATTGTAACCATGTGACGCGACACAGTGGGCGATAGAAGCTGTAAAATTAGTAATGGCTGAATTCCACTGAGTTGCTTCATTTTCAGGGTCCTGGTCTTGTGCTGCTGGCTCACTGTCACACTGTCGTGGCGTACTGGGACACTTGAACAGAGCATCGTTAGTGTTGTTCGTAAGATTTTCCACAGTGACAAGTCAAAGGGTCTGCTCTGCTGTGAAAAGGGCTTCTCAAAAACCCTGTGAAAGGTTTAAACAGTTATTATAGAACTATAAGCAGCAGTGTTTTTTCCTCTGGTATGTTTTATCAAGACCAATAAATAGAAAACAAATTAAAGAGCCACTGGAAAAAATTGTACTGCTTTAAACATGTTGGTGGCCTATGCAGGGCTAATGATTAGCAGATTAAGTCAATAATGGCTGCATAGAGATCACAACCAACCCTGTCTCTCCTTCTGTCTCCCCAGCGTTTGTCATTTACAACTTCCTGAGTCTGTGCTATGAATACCTGGGTGGAGAGAGCGCCATCATGGCTGAGATCAGAGGGAAACCAATCGAGTAAGTCTCAAATTACCCTCCAAGTTGTGACGCTAAAACACGTAATTCCCCACCAATTTCAGAACCAACGTGAGGTGTAAAACCGTGTTTTGTCCCTCCAGGTCCAGCTGCATGTACGGCACCTGCTGCCTGAGGGGAAAGGCCTACTCCATCGGCTTCCTGCGCTTCTGTAAGCAGGCCACTCTGCAGTTCTGTGTGGTCAAACCGCTCATGGCCATCATCACCGTCATCCTGCAGGCCTACGGCAAATACAAGGACGGAGACTTCAAGTAAGTGTCACAAACATGGTGGGAGTGTCAGCTCCACCTGGACTGACTTTCAGGGTAAAACGTTGCTTCTGAGTGGCAGAGCCGGTAATGAGAACAGGAGGCGTTACCCTTCCTCACTACAGAGAAAGTGTTAACAAAGATGCTGCCAAATTTACAAAACTCCAGGAACTTGTAGATTACTCCTTCCATTTTCAGATTAATTGAACGTCCCAGATTTATCACCACCTCCTCCCCTCATCGTTTTGTTCATCTCTAATGGGAGATTTGAGCGTGACCTGAAACAATAGTAATCTGAACAAAACCCACCTCTAAACCGACGCTAACATCCGTCTCTCTGACTTCTCTCTCCGCAGTGTCGCCAGCGGTTACCTGTACGTGACCATCATCTACAACATCTCGGTCAGCTTGTCTTTGTACGCCCTCTTCCTCTTTTACTTCTCCACCCGGGAGCTGCTCAGCCCTTACAGCCCCATGCTCAAGTTCCTGATGGTCAAGTCGGTCATCTTCCTGTCGTTCTGGCAGGGTAGGCGCACTGCACGTTTTTTATCAATGTGTGTATGCAAGGATAGTGTTATCTTCATTAAGCGCCGTCTTATCATTTGTGGTCAGGCATGTTGCTGGCCATCCTGGAGAAGTGCGGGGCCATCCCTCAGATTAACTCAGTGGAGGTGTCCGTCGGCGAGGGGACAGTGGCCGCCGGTTACCAGAACTTCATCATTTGCATCGAGATGTTTTTCGCGGCGCTCGCTCTGCGCCACGCCTTCACGTACAGGGTCTACATGGACAAGAGTCTGGACTCCCAAGGTGAGAGCAAGACGAGAGAAGGAGTTACACTGCGAGTGCGATGACTTCTAACACCACGCCACAGTTGACTGCATGTGCACTCACGAGTTTGATGTGTTACAAAA
The DNA here is from genome assembly GCA_037975065.1 of Chaetodon trifasciatus. NCBI lineage: Eukaryota > Metazoa > Chordata > Actinopteri > Chaetodontiformes > Chaetodontidae > Chaetodon > Chaetodon trifasciatus. The sequence continues at coordinate 10,683,198 of JBBMOE010000014.1, read as the reverse complement.
GGAAAAATCTTCTGAAGTAGAAAATAGGGAAAAAAATCGTTTAATTCCCGTCTCTTCCCACCTCTTCTTCTTCTCATTTATTCTTTTCTTCATTTTTCACTTTTACGTTTTGCACTCTTCTGTCCCTCCCTCATGTTTTGGTCTGGGTCATCCTGTTTCTACACCTCCATCTTTATTTGTGTCTTTCCTCTCTGCTGCGTCATAAAGGACCTGTTCCTACATATGGAGAGTTTGGTAGGTTAAACACTGATGATGTTTACTCCATCACCCCCCCCTTTAGCTAGTTTCTGTTGTTCTTCTTCTCCTCCACGGTTTGATGATGATTTGACTTTGTTTACCTGGAACTCTTCTTGCTCCTGTCCTTAAATCTTTCCCATCCTCCTCACCTTTTCCTTTTCTCACTTCTTTTACCTGTCTTGTATCTCTCTCCATCCTGTGAACCCTTTTTCCCTTTCCGTTCCACCAGCCCTCATTTCTCTTTCGCCCCTTGCCTTTTTTACCACCCTTTAAATCACTGATCCCCCATTCTTCTCTCCTCCCCATTTTTCAGCCCTTCTTTTCTTCTCTCACCCTTTCTTTCTTCCACTAAATCACTTTTCTTCCCACTCTCCTCTGACTTTATTCTCTCTTCTCGTCCTTCCCCTTTTTCCTCCTCCTCCTTTCCTCTTCATCTGATTTGCTCCCACAGCCCTCCTTGAATCACCATAAATCCACCCTCCCTTAATGTTTTCTCCCCTTTTATTCTTCTTTTCACCCATTTCCTTCCTCTTCATACTTCCCCCTCCTTTAAATCACTCCTGCACCTTTCTACACCCTTTATTTCCTTTCCCCACTGGCCTTTTTTTTACCCTTTTTCTGCTCTTCCTTTAGACCCCATTTATTTCTCTTTCACATGCCCTCCTGACCTCTAACTCTCTCGTCTCACCCGCCTCCCACAGGCCGCTGTGCCCCGATGAAGAGCATCTCCAGCAGCCTGAAGGAGACCATGAACCCGGGCGACATGGTCCAGGACGCCATCCACAACTTCTCCCCGGCCTACCAGCAGTACACCCAGCAGTCCACGCTGGAGCAGGGGGCGCCGCCGCCCGTCTCCCGCACCCACAGCACCGTCAGCGGGCGCGGGGACACGGAGAAGACCCTCCTGCTCAGCTCCGATGACGAATTCTAGAGCAGGAAAAGTGACGCTTGCAGCTGAATCAGATTCAGACTGATGTAATGGAGGACGGCGCTTCATCCTCCTGTGCAGCTGGTCTCCTTCACTGCATGAATGATTAGAGAGGCGTTTGTTTTTCCTGTTTTTGAGACTGATTGCGAACGCGAGGACCTTCCTGCTGAAACATCTCCAGGCGTCTTAGGAACGCTTGAAGCTGATTTGGTGTTCAGATCTTTGGGCAGAAAGTGAGCAGAGTTGACTGTTTTTGGAAAGTTTGTGAGTCACACTTGTACATACTGAATCATGCTCGACTCCTGGAATGCAAGGTTTCCAGCTCGGATAGAAGCCTCGTTTCAGATTTAAGCTCAGTCATGTTTGCTTCGTCCTAATGGATGTCGTTGTTTTGTTGTGGTTTGGGATCGGTTTTATTTTGAAGGTCTCGTTGTTTTCAGATGGTCGTTGTCTATGTTCATCAAGGTTTCCTCAATTTGAACTTTTAATCTTTTGATCGGAAATAGAAAATATCCTCAAATCATTTATAAAAGTTTTAATTTTCTGAGCTTGAAACAAATATTTAGATGTTAATTTTGCAACAGTTTAACAAATTAGTTGCTCTGCAAGTATATTAATGTGCTGTTTTCAGTATCATAGCAGTCACGTCTGGTGTATTGTGGGATTTTAAGGGACACCTTTCACTGCAGTGTGGATGGATTTAAAGGGAAGCCAAGTCAGAAAACTTGAGCTAATGTCAGTTATATGGATCAATGTTGTTATTGATATGACTGGGGCGGATGAGAGCGAGGCAGAGCAGATTATAGATTATACAGTACGTGGTCCAGCAGCAGCAGAGCCGGGCAGGATTAAACTGGTGTAATTGGGGCGTTATTTGAATGGATGGGATTAAAGCTCGAGCTGGTTCACTCTGGCAGAAGACCTCTGCAGACCACAATGTAGGTTAACTGGATTGAGGTAAAAACAGAAGAGGAATATAGGTTAAAGCTAACTTTAGATGGCTGATCTCAGAAGAGGAGCTCAATCATAAACCTTCTTCTGTTCAGGCGAGTGTTTAAAGTCAAACTGATTTAAGGCCTCTCGCTTTTTACTCAAGGAAATAATTGAGCAATTGTGCCGAATTTTCTGTTTTTCAAAAGCATGAACTCATTTTTGGACTCGCGGGTGGAAAGAGCATCTCAGCTTCAAGCCTTTGGGTGGGCGTGTCCCTTTGCAGCAGGCACTGACATCCGAGACGCCCAGTCGGCTTCTGCTGACTGGAGCCCGGCATAGCTCTGTGAAGCCCACGAACAGTGATAAGTGTCTGTTTTCCAACTCTTACAGCAAGCACTGATTATCAATAGTCCTAGACCAATAGATAATGACACATTAAAACCAGCACAGAGGGTTTACATACATACTGATGTCTTAGCAAAGCTGAATTTAGAGCTGCAATGATTAATCGATAAACTGTCAACTATGACAGTCAGTGAAGTCTCTGATTCCAGCCTCTTAAATGTGAATTTTCTCTGGTTTCTTCACTCCTCTATGACAGGAAATTGAATATCTTTAGGTTGTGGTCAGAATAAGATTTTTAAGGACGTCATCTTGGGCTTTGGGAAACACTGATTGATATTTTTAATAATTTTCTGACATTTTATAGACCAAACTAATCGATTCATCGAGAAAATAATCGAAATTTCAACTTGCTCCACATGAAGTGAGTTTCCTGCGCTGGCCCTGACTCAATGGAGGACCGAATTCTTCAGCTGAACTACGTTTCTCGCACATCACACAGTTGTTATGCTGAGCCGTGGTACATTTGAAAGCTTACAAAAAAGCTGAATATTAGGACAGTAACATGAGAAGAAACACCCTGGTCATCACCTTTTCATCCTCTGAATGTTAAAAAGAAGATGTAAAGCGGAAACTTGACATTGTTTCTTTAACCTGGATGCTCCTCTGTTCTTCCAGGCAGTCTTTTTTTGTGTTTGTTGTTGTTTTCTTTGTTGGATTTAACTCCACCGCAGTTAGAGCTGCTTATTTTGTCCACATAATTGAAGTTCTTGAGTCATCCGAATGAGTCATAGTGAGTCTGCCAGCGTGTTTACTGTAAGTGCTTTCACTGCTCTGCTGTAGCTGCGTGTGAACAGCAGGGGGCCGTGTGGAGGGGCCGTGAACACATCGCCGCTCTTATCTACAGGCAGACAGGCAGTTATCACACGCTTTAAGCTTGGCCCGTGTGTAACAGAAGAAACGCTTTGTCTGAGCAGCAGCCTGTCACTTTTTTTTTTTCATCCTCTCATTACTCTGTGTTTTCATCGGAAAATCGAGGCGAGCCCCAGCCTCAGACGGCGGTCAGGAGTGTTTATTTCTGCTTCTGCCCGACATAATATTGCTTTTTAAACAGGAGAGAAGCCATGTCTGTGCACAGGAGCACCGGCTTATTTTTAGACGTTGCTGAGAGTTGTCTGGGTAATTGGTTTGCCACACAGATACAAACTGGATTATTCTGACCATGACTGAGCTCCCTCCAGCTCCAAATGCTAGCCTGTATTCCTTTATAAAAGCAGCGGTCAGTTCACTGTGTTGCACTTACACTACACTGTATGCTCATACAGTATTCAGTGCTGATGTTTTCTGCAGGTGTGTGTTTTTGGTGAATTACAGCTCCTGAAGAGAGATGTCCCTGCCTGATATTCCAATAATTTACAATTGAAAGGCAGAGTAGACAGCGTGTTGGTCATACAGCACTTTGAATGTCATAATTCGAGCTGAAGACACTCTTTATCCTTTGTGAGACACGTTCTTGTCAGATGTATGTGAACATAGCTGAGGAACTGCTGTAGACTAATGTAAGTACAGCTTTAAGTGCTGTCCGCACGAGGAGCAGAAGTGATGTATGTTGAAATAGTCATATGTGCTGTGAAGGTGGAGCACGGCAGGAAAATAAGACCTAGTTTTATATTTTTCATTCATTGCTCTTTTTTTTATTTCAGTGACTGTTCTGTTTTACTGTTCTTTGTACATTATAAAGCTGCTCTTGATGCTACTATTTCATGTCAAATGGATCTTAAGAAATAAAGGATATTTAGTCTGATATGTAGATTACAGTGTATTTTTGGTGAAGTAGAAGTTCTCACTGTATTGACATGTATGATTCCAGAGAAACATGCTGTCTTCACTTAGACTGTTCTTTCAGAGGAGGATGGAGGACTGACAGAGAGCTCCATCACATGGTGCAACGGCAATCATCTGAAGCTCAAAATCAGCTGAACCAATGAGTTTGTGGTGACTACAATGCTTCAAATATGGATGTTGCTGCACAGAAGCTACAAACTGTAAAACATGGATGCTTCACACACATCTTAAACCAGCAGCACAGAAGATCTAAACAGTCAGCACAGTTTGAAGATCAGTGTCACCAATTCAGTATCAACAATCTGCTCTTCCGTTCCTGAGCTACGGTGCTGAATAATGGCCAGAAAAGTCACAGTGAAGGTGACCTTTGACCTCTGAGATATAAAATGTCATCACTTCATTTTTTCATCCTGTGAGACATTTGTGGGAAATCTTGTCATGAGTGAATGAATTCTTGAGTTATGGTCAAAAAATGTGTTTTGTGAGGTCACAGCGACCTTTGACCTCCAAAATCTAATCAGTTCATCCTCGAGTCCAGTCCAAGGTGTGCCTGAGATACTGTGATCACAAGAATGGACGGACGGGCTGAAAACATGCCTCTGTGTGCGGCCACAGCTGAAGCAGCGCTGATGTATGAGTCAGCAGTATTTAGCATTGTTTGTACGTGTAACAGCCTGACTTACACTTCATTTGCTCTGAACGTCCCAACATGAAGAGAAATATTGCCTTTGACATTCAGAAGATGAACACGGTCATGTCAACCTTGGTCAAAAAGTCTATTTATATCCAACCTTAAAGTTATCTTCTGATCTGCAGAGATAACTTGTGCAACACATCCTGTAGATCCACTTCCTGTCTCTGCTGCGTGTGCATCAACTGTTCCAATCCAGCCCACGACCACAAACACGCCATTTTATGTACAATATGTACAACATTTATTATAATTAATATATAAAATAGACAATGTACTTAAATTTTCACAATAGAAAAAATACAAGTAATAAATACAAAAACCATTTTTGTTTTGCAAGTATTACAAAACATCCAGCACAGTTTGACAGATGTGAGACGTTAAAATATTGAGAATAAATGCTTTTCCACATTGATATTCATATAGCTAAATATATGCCTCATATCTTTAAGAGTTATTTGTCAACACAGTCTAATACATGACAATGCCTGCTTATGGATGACACTGCTAGCACTACTCAGCGGCCTCGGCTCCACGAGGTCCAAGCCCGCCGGAGCACGTCTTGACTGAAACGTGCCTGTGACTGATGGAGGTTTTCAAGCGAATAAAAGCACCACCTCTTTCCACCTTCTTTCCCGGTCCGCCTCACTTTCTTTCTCCGTCGTTCAACTCCTCGCCGACCTTCTTATCTCCTCCTCATCTCCATCTCTCTTTCCACGCCCCCCCCCACTTCCTTTAACATCCCTTTGCTCTGCCCTCCCCGCCAATTCAGAAGTGACCTTAATTCTTCACACAAACAACATAGAAGTCATCATAGAAAAATAATATCCCTCCAAGAATCCACTATGACAAGCCAGTACAAACATGGCAAAAACACACACACAGAAATCATCATACAGCAATATGGCCATTGGCTTTGAGCATATTTCTACATAGCTAATAATTAACATTTTGTAAAGTAATCATCGTCGCCACATAACACAATAATTAGACGTGAGAATATCCCCGGACTAGTCATATGTAAGTACTTCTGAAAACATATAGAACATCACAGCACTCGTTAGCTTGTCTTTTCATAATATCTACCTTTAAATACAAATAAAATATAGAATATATCTCTGATAAATGTCACTCAACATTTTCGTCTCTCAACGGCACGTACAAACATTACAAATAAGAACATGGAACGGGAATGTATGCAGAGGATTTGCATCGACTTGAGTGTAATTCCTACCAGATGCGTCTCTGCTTTTACACGTTTTTAGCAAAATGACCAACATCTGTTGTTGGGAGTCGACCAGATGTGGAAAAAAAAAAAAAAAAAGGGAAGCCACAGCAGACTGCAGTGAAGTTACTGCACAGTAGGAATTGTGAAATGAGCAGTGAGGGATTAGAGCACAGAAAACAGGAGGATCCCAAACAAAGAAATGTGCGGTCGTGAACAGTCAAGTAGGAGCGATTACAGTCTGCTCTGAGCCTTTTCCCTCTTAGGTTTGCATTCTCGTAACTCCAACAGACGCTGAAGGCACTGCATTAATGTGAGAAATGTGTGCACGAGCAGTATAAAACTGCCCCCCCCCTCGTGTGGGGGGGTAGAATAGGGAGGGAGTAGTGGCAGGTGAAGACATTTCACTGAATGGACAGCTTAAAGGAATTCATGACCCACAAATGCAGCGTTTCTCAACCTTTTTCCAGACTGTGTGACTGTGCGTTTCTGTAAGTGAATGTGAGCGTGGCGTACTGTTAGCAGAAGCTCCAGAGATGATCCTGCTGAGTCTATGAAACACAGACCCACAAATGTGTCACTACATCAGCCTCTCCTGTGAACACCCAGGTTGAGAAACTCTTCATTAATGGCTAACAGTGACTCACGCTCTGGGACGCTTCCTAGCGCAGCAGGAGGCACGCGGGCGCCCAGGCTGGTGCAAGAAACAGCTTGTGGATTCAGACTGCAACTGTACCAGGAAGGGAAGACGTTGCAGAGCTGGAGGAAGCTGCACACGCGTTTGCTCCACCCTGGCATGTTGTTGTTGGTCAGGTGCCATTAACCGATGCAGAGAGAAGCCCCGGCCTTTTTGTAGCCCAATCAGAGCTGTATTTGTTGAGCAGTGAGGATGTACAGTAACTCTGGGTCGGTCTGGCCTCAGTCAGAGTCCAATTAGTCAATGTCTACGCCCCGCACGGATTGGGGAATGAGGGTTTGGTGTGTGTGTATATGTGTGTGTGATGACCGAGCGCATTAGTACTCCAACGCCTCGTTCACATTAAATCTGCTGCATCTTTGTCGCCCTGATTCTAAACTTTGACAGCTTCTAAACAAACACGCTTTGCTAAATTTCAGTCAACTAAACTGCAGTGTCATAAAAGAGCTTTAAGTGGAGGACACGTGCCACCGTCCTTCGTGATGTTTCAACTGTTCCTGGCCCCTGCTTTGGAAGGCGGGGTGTAGCTGCTGTCTGTTTGGTGGCGTTACACACCGCTCCGTCAACACCGTATCACACAGGAATGAATGACTCCTGCATATATGATCCAACAGAATGTGGAAATGTGAACGAGGCATAACTCGAACAAGTGTTTAGTATTTTCCTTCTAATATTCCTGTTCTCGGCATGCGTGTGTATGGTATATGTATGCATGTGTGTGTGTTTGCATTGCAGGTTGTGCGCCCCCCCCCCCACCCACCCACCCCCAGTCTGGTTCCAGCAGCTCCTTCTAAGACGGCTCCTGTTCTCTCTGTGGCTGAGGCTGTGGTGGACTCTTCACGATGGTGATCACTGAGGCGGTGTTGAGGCGCGGGGCTGTAGCCAGCAGGTGGCCCCCTCCGGCCTCCAGGCCCCTGGCAAACCTCTGGAGCGCTGCCAGGCGCGCGCCCAGCCCCTCCAGCTCTTTCCTCATGCCGGCGTTCTCTGCCCCGAGCCTCTCCACCTCCCTCTGGAGCTCCATTTTCTGCTGCTCCAGGGCCTCGCGCTGGGACACCCGTTTGACCCGGCAACTGGCAGCGTAGCCTCTGTTCTTCAGGGTGCGCCGGCGCTGCTTCAGCTTTTGGATCTCGTCGCGGGACAGGCCGCGCAGGTGGAGATTCAGCTCTCGCACCGAGAGGGACATGAGATCGCTGTCCGACAGGATGGGCACATTCTCGCCACATTCCTGCTTGATCTGAAGAGGAAGGAAGAGAGGGGGAAATAGGTTAGGAAGGGAGGAAGCATTTGAAAATAAAATGACTGGAGATGTTAAAAATTAACTGATTGGGAGAGTCAAACTTCTCTTCAACATTGTCGTTCCCTCTTGTAAAAATCAAGATAATAAAGTCGTTTTGTTTCTGGGTGTGTTACCTTCAGGGCTTTGCTGCTTCTTTCTGTCGTCATGATGCGACTATCTTCAGCTCTCTTCCCCCCCAAAACACCAGCCGACACAGATACAGACACTCTGCAACAGAAAACAGGACACAAAACAAAAAAGGTATGTTATCACATGTGACTCAGGACATCATGCTGTTCAGGCCTAAGTCTGGCTTGACATTTACCATCTGCTCACAAGACAACCAGTCATGCACGACAAAGCAAAGGAGAAGCCACAGATCTTTCATGCTTCTCCAAATGCGCTCTCTCATTAAACTCTGTGGTTTGATATGAAAGGAAGGGGAGGTTTTGAAAGCAACGTGGCTTTCTCTGTTAGCTGGAATAGTGAGGAGGAAGTTATCATGTGTCTGCCCTTTGGTTGCTCAAAGCAGGTGTCCCAACTAACACTTCCTCTTGTCAACACAACACCAACGGTTCAAAACTTTCATTGTGGAAAAAGTAACTATTTTTATGGGGCCTGTTTCTCACCATTACAAGTCATATTTGAGTGAGGAAGGAACACAGTTATGTCACAATAGCGTCTATGTGTAAAATGCTTTTTTTAACTGCTTCTGATTTTTGCCTTGAAACCTAAAATGAAATGCTATTAAACCATTTGCTCTGCTTTGACATTACATCAAACACGGGAGACTAAAACAGCGACATTAGGTAACTTTACACTCTTAAATTGGTGCTTCCAGTAACAAGCTGTAATAACAGCAGTAAGCGTGTTTCTTTAAGTCTCTGCTGTCTTCACGCTACTCTATTTGGAAATTTTCTCCCATTCTTCTTGCTGAACAGTTCACACAGACTGTGTGGGGACTTCCTACACTCCTCTTAAGGTCAGCTCACAAATGTTGTTGCGTGGGATTAAAGTCCAACACCGGAGTGGCCCAACTTGAACTGCTTTTTTCCCCCTAGTCACTTCTTGGTTGGTTTGGCTGCGCTCTTTAGATCGCTGCCGCGTTGATAAAAATGACTCTGCACTTCAGCTTGAGGCCATTTTAGCTGCATCAGGTTCACCTCCATCCTGACCAGAGCGCACAGGACAGAACCAGCCATCAGCACGCTGATGAGAAGCCACGCTGTGTTGACTGCACAGCAAAAATATTGGCATTGACAGTGAATTGAGGCTGGCGAGTTCTACCTTGACATCACCAAACCACGGGGTGTTTTCCCACACAGCTTTTGGAGAGTCAATGTGTTCACTGTTTCAGCATTGGATTTTCTTTTCAGAGTGAATTAAGTTTATTTGTAGCCCATGTAGAAAAGAACATGACAAAACTACAGTCCAGTAGCTGCTGTTGACCTCTGGGCAGCTTCACTGATGAGCTAACTGCTCAGGATTTGAGTAACAGACAGATCTAGACAAGATCATGCTGCAGTTGAATTTCACCACTTCTTGATTACAGTCTTTGCTGGATTCCAGGGTGTATTTATGATCACTTTTTTCGTCTCTCCTCTCTTGTAACTACATCAACAACAAAATCTTGAGGGTGAGATCGTACTCTCTGAAAGTAGTGTGTGGCAGGGCCTGTGGGGAAATCTGCTGTTGTCAGGATCTTTGTGTTCAACTGACTTAATGTGAATTACTCAACATGATCTAAAGTTAAGGCAGGTCGGCTTTCTGCTTACTTTCGAATGAGATACACTGACTTTCATTACATTTCAGACCCTGATTGTAAAAGGGCATTACACTTCATCAAATGAGCATTTTTCGTTTTCAGTCTTACTACTCTGGGAGTGAACACCCTTTTATTTTGACCTCAATTTGCTTGATAAAGTTTACTTTGATGGCCTTTTCTTACATGACTCAAAACGTGTGTACTCAAGAGGAGCCTAAAGAACCAGTGGATATACACAGAAGACTTCATTTGTACTGAACATTTCAGAAAACAAACGGGACTCCCAACAAGCTAACCATGCAGCCGGGCAAGAGGAGGAACAACTCGAGCAAGAGGAGTCATTTAAGTCACAATGTCACATTTCCTCAGCTCCATTTTTCGTGACCGCCAGGGTTTGGATTTGGATTTTGGATTTTGATCTACGAACCAAAATCCAACTGTCGCGAAAAACTTCATAACAGTACAAATGGGCTTAAAGGGCACATGTAGGCCTACAACGCGTGTACAGCGGGTGTAGATCCATGTCAGCTAAATAAAACACCTGTTAAAGCGGTTTGCAGCCTGCTGACAATCGGCTGCATTTCCCGAAACGCGTGGGAAGTGAAGGTAGCAGCGGCCGTGGTTGTCCAACCAGCCGGTGGACTCCGGCTGTAAACCGACGAGACCGCCGCCGTTTCGTAAAGTCATGGTGATTCAGCAAGAAACTGTATGCTGAGCTCCGCCAAGACTGAGAGTCAGTCCAAACCCAGGAAAAAGAGCTGTGACCACTCTGGCTGTATTTGTCCAAACAGCACAGTGTATCCACGTTTGTACTTTCCTATAAATATCACTTTAGAGGACATAGTTGTTCCTGAATAACGCCACCTCAGTGGAACGCAACAAGTGAACGCAACACCGCCGTACGCAAGCTACTAGTTAACCGGGTTTCTAACGTTAAAACAACCTAATATCTACTATCTATTCAATGTGTAATGACTACATAACAAATAGGTAACACAGACCACTCCTAGAAACTGTATTTATTCATCTAGCTACATCCAGAATCCACCCTTATCCTTATAGGGAGAGGAGCTGGCCAGCTTGGGGTAAAGGCGCTGCTGCTATAGTAAACAGCCATCACGAGTGCCCTCGACATCAATTTTAGTAAGACTTTAAATAAGCAATTTAAATTGTATTACAGCATACAGTTAAACAGGGAAGTGAGAACAGCCCCATGTCTGTCAAATGTTACGAGTATGGAAGCATAAATATGAAGAGCTGGGCCAAAATATCCGCATCATCCTAATCATGCTAGTAATGTTAGCGCTTAGCATCAACGGTCCTGACCAGCTAACAGAGATTAAAGCAAACAGCTGCCTTGTCCTTGGTTAGTTGGCAAGTCCCCGGTGGATACAAATCCTCCAGTGTTCGGCTGTTATCAACGAATTCCAGCTAAATATTTAAACGTTTAATATTTTGTATAAAATATATTGAATTTACCTGCAGGGTCGAAGCGACTCTGGCGACAAAATGTCAGTCCGCCTTTTCCCGGAATTACTCCGCTGCTCTCTGAGGTTGGATTCCTTCATTCATAAAAAACACAAGCGACAATGACGTCAGGGCGAAAGAATGAGGGCGGAGCTAACCCCGCCCCCGCGGCGTACTCCGGGAGGATGTAAACAAGGAATCCCTGCATCCCAGAACTTTTCCATTACCAGCCCCCTATTCGCTATTCCCAGCAACAACAATTTCTCTGGAAAGAGATTTAAAAAAAACAAAAAACAAAAAACAAAAATCTATGGCTCACGCTTTACTGACACTATCAATTTTCGGAGCCATATGACTGTTAAGTAAAAAATCAAACAGAAAACACAACATTCAACAAATACTGTAGCTAAAACCCTCAGACCCACACAAACATATATTCACTTCCACTGTAAGTCTTGTATATGCTGAAAGAGTGTATTTCACTTCTGCACCATGGATACCTATGTGGAGGTTGTACATTATTTGTCTGTTGGTGGCTATTCCATTTTAATCAGCTACAAGTTATACACTGTATACAGCATGACCTTGTGGCCTGACCTGAAACCTTATGGGGCTGACAATATAAATAAATAAATAAACAACACACAATTGAAAATTCACAGGGGAAAAACATGAAATGACCAAAATGATTAGGAGCAAAAGTTCCACTTTATACCCATTTTGAATACATGCCTTTCATTGGTTTGTCCTAGGTGGCTAGTAGGCTCCCTTTGAAAAGACTCCTCATTGATCCATAAGGGAATATTTATAGTTATATTTCCTGGCAGTTGTCCTGCTCCCTTCAGTGGCAAAACACTGACTAATTTTGTGATGTCATGTACAAAATAGAAGATATAATAATAGATCCAAAAATGTGATCGCCTTCCTTTTATGGTGTGCTTAAATATTATTATAACAATGTACTAGTGGAAATTAACCACACTCCATTAACTATTTTATGGTGTTCTACCAAGCCTTCATAAGTGTCGGAACAATGGATTAGCGTTAAAACAATATAAAGGTGCTTAATTAGTGATATATCAACATATACTGGTACACTGTTGTCCTTTTTTCAAGTGACCGTTTTGTAAGAAAGCAGTTGTAGCTGTAATTAAAATAAGATGTTCACATCTAAGTTCAGAGAAATGCTGTGTCTGCGGTCTATTGAATACTTGCTGTTAGACCGTCGCTGCGGCAGGGGGCGCAGTTTACTTTTTAGTGAACTAGAAGCTGACCCCTGCCCTACTACCGTCATCCGTCCCTGACCAGCCTCACGTTTTCCCACTGTGACCTCAGACTGTCGTTGCATCGAAAGAACGCCTTTAAGCATTAACTTTAATGAAAACCGGTGGGAAATCATTAGAAATACTCTAAACTGACCGCGTTTTCCAGCAACCTGCTCGACGCGCGCACAGCTGATCCACCTCGACAAAGAAGAGCGGGCTGATAAGAAGACATGGCCGGAATCGAGGAGCTATCCCCCGCTGCGGGCCCGGTGTCTACCCGGCCCCCGGAGGACGAGATTGACGACGATGAAGATGAAGACGTAAGTGGCTAGTCATTCTGGGTTACTTCTAAAATGTGGTTGAGAGCAGAAAATCAATATAGGTCGCGATGTCTTGCTTTCAGCATGTTCTTTTCTTGGATAACATGGCTAGCTAATATGGCTGTACCAATGCTAACTAGCTAAATACCTACCCGAGGTGTGTGTTCTGGGTTTGACGAACCCTGTCTGAGTCCGTGGTCTGTTGTAAGCATTAGTTAAAAGGTAATTAAAATTGTTATTTCATCTAACAAGTGGTTAATTGCAGAATCGTTTAATATTCTTGAATGTTATGACAGCGACAAGAGAAGTCCTGACTGTTAACACCAGCTGTTGCATAATTCAGGATGGACAAACTGTATATACCAAATTTCAGAAGTGAATGTGGGTTTGTTTTTTCTGCATGCTTTTAATCAATAGAGATGCTGCTTGATTCCTTACCCACAGTCACGTCTGATCTGTATCTTGTCCCCTTTAGCTGGATGAGACCCTGATGGAGAGGTTGTGGGGCCTGACAGAGATGTTTCCTGACACAGTTCGCTCTGCTGCTGAGGTGTCTGCACAGTGCTCTGTCTCACTGGCCAAGAAGTTTTACAGGTATCCTTTATGTGTTTTCATCCCACCATATTGCTGCATTTATGCAGTATGTCATGGTAGCCCAGGAGATAAAGAGATTAACTGCGCATTTGTAGATTTGATCCCAGCAGTAGCCATTAGTCCAGCTTTTCTTGAGTTAGACGCACTTTTCTAACTGTAACTCATTGGAAAAAGAAGTCCTTGGCCCATACCTTGTACTGGTGTATCTACAACAACAGAAACTAATCAAGTTGTCATCCTGTTTCAGCTTTTCCCGCTCAGCGCTCTGGGTGGGAACTACCTCCTTCATGATCCTGGTGCTGCCTGTTGTGTTTGAGACAGAAAGACTACAGTTGGAGCAGCAGCAGCTACAACAGCAGAGGCAGGTGGGTGTTCATGTGTGCTGAGCAACAGCTGAGAGACTCAGGAGGCATTTCAGGTTTGGAAGCACATATTGACATGAGCTGAGGAACGAATGCAGTATGAACAGAAAAATGTGCCATACCTGAAAGTACATCAATGAACAACCTGAATGATCGACTCTTTCCCCTCTAGATCCTGTTGGGCCCCAACACTGGAATGTCCGGTGGGATGCCGGGCATGATGGCTCCTGCACCTGGCAAGATGTGATAGACAGGAGGGGCTAACGTCAACCTGAGATCGTCCACTAGTAACACAGCGTGGCCGGTTGCAAGGAGAGACAGAGGGACCATGGAGAAGGGCAAAGAACTGCAGCTAAAATAAAAGAAGCAAAAGCTGTATTCCAGCAGCGTGACATTAGGCTCACTCCAAGGTATCGGATTGGCTAATCGGACTGGAGGAGGAGGATGTGATGCGTTTCTAACACTTCTCTCTCGCTGTCTCTCCTTACTCCAACATCATGCAGAGACTTATTCCAGGAGCACTGCTTCTCTTTTCTGTTTCTCTCTTTTTTTAAAATAAATACTTATATCAACATTAATGATGTGTTCTTTAGGGGATAGCAGGTACAGGTGGACAAATCTGGAAATGTATGTCTTGGTGTTTGCAGTTTGAAGAACGTTGCAGTGCTTGCAGCATGTTGGCAGTTTTGTCCATCGTCATGTGCTTGCTGGTTACACCTCTGTGGAGTTTTGGGAATAAAATATCCGACGGACTAGTCCATGTCCTGGAGGGTACTGTAGATAATATTAAGTGATCAGAATGTGGTCTGCAGAATGGCCTCTGAGACTGTCATAGTTCATTGCTGTACTATGGATGTACTTTGTCATAGTGCACTGCCTCTCATGCCACATTGGTTTTAGTACACTTCTCTGGTTTTAAGCAATTGATTGTATAATGCAGCAACACCAGATTCTGTGTTGTTCAATCATTCAAAGATTGCTGTGTCCTTTTCTATGTGAAGTGCAAAATTGTTCATTTAAGACAGGAAACCCGTCAAGAGTTTTGGACAAGTGTGATCGTGGTGGTTGATAAAGTTATGATGCTAAATGCCTCAACATTACTGTGACGTGTCCTGTCTTAAGAGAATGGTCTTTTCTCGTTATCCATGTGAGACTTTAGAATCTCTTCCCACTGTTCAGCAAGCAACCTCATGTCTCTTTTTTGTGTTCAACATGACTGCAGAAATTAAAACACCAAATCAAATGGCAAGTCAAGTGTTTGCTGTCAGAATGTTGGCCGTGTGTTTGCAATTATAAAACTTCCCATAAAGCGTTAAAGATTATGAGTGAAAGTCCAGACTAAAAGATTATATTAGAAATGATAAGTAAGCAATAGATTTTTAATATCTAATCTTAAAAAGGAAAATCACAGGTGCAACTAATAACATTCATGATTGTAATTACTTGACAGCTGATGTGTCTGCAGTGAAAAAGGTCCATTATTGTAGTGATGCTGAAGATTTTGTCATTGTGTTAAGCATACAACTTTGTCCAGCTCCCATGGGCTTACAAGACACCACCAGTTAAGATAAACCAAATCCAGGTTGCTGCACATGCATTTTTAAACAGTACTGCAGAGAGTCCACAAACGAATGAATGCCTATGCACACATTTTTAAGAATGTCAGTGTCTGGTGCTGCACTCACTGCTCTTCTTTGGCACCTGGGGTGCAGAGGGTTTTAATGGGGACATGTTCCCACACTCAGAGCAGCAGTGAATAAGCCTTTTTGGAAAATTCAAACCTACTACAAATCTCTGGAGATGTTCAAGTTCGTTATGGTCACTAAGTCTGACATTAACGCCTCCACGTGAAAGCGGTATGTATCAAATTTAGGTCCGTCATGTTCATGTCATGATACGTCCATTCCCACCCCCCCCCCCCCGCTCAACTAATACATCTATAATTTCCGACTGCACTTGAATGGAACATAAATCACGTTTTCCCGCCCGTTGCTGCTCGTAGCACTTCACAAACCAAGCGCTCTGCTTTTTTTCACTGAAAGGTACATTTAATGAACCAGTATCTCAAAAGTACTCTCCGTTTTAGCTAACAGTAATTGACTATGCCAACGTTCTAGTCTTTATATTTTAGTAACCGTCTAGTTTATATCACGAACAGTTGAAAGACCAGAATAGAGCTAGCTAAGTTAGCAATGTATGCTATGCAAGCTAACTGAACTGACTTTGGCTAAAGACCCTTATTGATTGACAGGAGCTAACTGGACCAGCAAAATCCATTTTAGTCTTCGACGTTTAGCTTTTACTACCCTGAAAATGAAAGCAGCAGAGGATCAGGTTGTTGAAGTTGATACTGGTTTCCAGGATGAGGAGGTAAGATAATAGTGAAGCAGGGTTCTTAAGTTCAGAGTGACATTTTGGCGAAGGCTGCGGCAGCTTTGATCTGATAAATAACACTTGGTGCGCGTTACCCTGGACATTACTCTGTGTGAGAAACACAATGTGTGGCAGGAGTGCGTGACAAAAGAACGAAAATCGCTCAATGAGTGAAACTTGAGAGCCCTGGTGAAGCATTTCAGTTCAGCTTGGTTATGCCCTACAGGTATATGAAATGTGAATAAGCTGCTAGCAGTGTCAGATATGAGCCTGTCTGAACACAAAGTTATAAAGCTAGTGTGACAGGCTTATGATGTATTAATAAGTTATACCACGGATGTTTTTCAGATAAAAGCTGTATTCGTCTCTTCATCAACCTTCTCATGTAGATTTTCTTTGTCCCTGGTCCAAACAGGAGTCCTTCTTCCAAGACATTGACCTCCTGCAGAAACATGGGATTGTGAGTAAACAGCACTGCTGAAGGACACATAGCACACCCTGAACCCTCACCATGTTGTGAATCACTATACGACATGACACATGCAGTTTGGTCGGTGTTTAAATCGCCTGTGTCCCGTCAGATCAACAGTCAGCTGTCTGTTTGAGTGTCCCTCTCCATCTGCGAACACAGAATATGGCAGACATCAAAAAGTTGAGGTCGGTGGGTATCTGCACTGTGAAGGGGATCCAGATGACAACTCGCAAGGCTTTGTGCAACATCAAGGGCCTGACTGAGGCGAAAGTGGAAAAAATCAAGGAGGCTGCTGGGAAAATGCTGGTAAGGCTGGATTTTCTGCTGTGAAGTGAAGTGCTGGTCATTCTTCAACCTGCACTACTTCATCTTTGTGGCATTAGGCCAAAATAACATTTTATGTATCAGCTGGTTTTCTTTTCATTATAGAATGTTGGTTTCCAGACCGCCTTCGAGTACAGTGTGAAGAGGAAGCAGGTGTTCCACATCACAACTGGGAGCCAGGAGTTTGAGCTAAGATTTACTTTTATTGTTGATACCATGTAGACTGTATGAATTACCCCACTGAACACATTACAGTGGTTTGCATTTTGTCCATTTGCAATTGCATATACCGTATGCTGGAGGTGGTAAAATGGTAAAGTGACAAGCAAACATTAAGATCAGTGGCTAGTAAGTTTCTCTGATGGTGCATCTCTTTAAATATTATAATTCACAGCACAGATGTTACAACATATATCTTTTATCTGTGCAGTAAACTTTTGGGTGGAGGTATGCAGAGTATGGCTATCACGGAGGCCTTTGGAGGTGAGGAGTTGTTTACCTGCAGTTAAATATAATATGGTTGTTTAAATATCACTCAATTTTGCAGTTCCCGACATTATCCCATCTTATAGAGTTTCGCACAGGGAAAACCCAGCTGTCTCACACACTCTGCGGTGAGTAAGGAGCCTTTTGAAAATGGCTGCTCCAGAGTTGATGGATGAAACAGCAACGCATAAGTCAGATAAACTGAATAAAACAGATTCTGTGTTGTTTTCGTCCAGTCACTGCTCAGCTGCCGGGCGAGGACGGCTACTCAGGCGGGAAAGTCATCTTCATCGACACAGAGAACACCTTGTATCCTCACAGTGATCAACATGCGGTTTTAAACTAACTGTATCTCAGACTTACTTGACGTGTCCTGTGTATGTGTGTATCAGTATGTTTCCCTCTTGTTTGTTTGTTTCACATCATCCTTGACTTCTCTGCTTCCAGTCGTCCAGACAGACTGAGAGACATAGCTGAGAGGTTTAATGTGGACCAGGACGCTGTGCTGGACAATGTGCTCTACGCCCGGGCCTATACCAGTGCGCACATACAGTTCATTTAGACCAGAGCATGCTGACACGTGGAACGCTGTCTCCTGGCAAAGTTAGAATATTTTGATGGATTCGCCTTTTGTCTTGCTCGCTGATCAGGTGAACACCAGATGGAGCTGTTGGACTTTGTAGCAGCCAAATTCCACGAGGAAGGAGGAGTGTTCAAACTGTTGGTCAGGAAAAGAATGAAATCTAAAGCATGCTTTCACATATTCATCATTTCTTTGGTTTCTTCCCCTCCATTTGAGTCTCTCTCTGTGTGAAGCTAATTGACGGTGAAAATGAACGCTTGTTTTTTTCAAGGGAGTGTCCGTGTTGAACATCAGGCTTACTTTTTTAACGTAAAATTCCATCCTGGCTGTCAGCCTTTCACTCTCCCTCTTGTCTGCACCTCCCTGTTGTCAGATCATCGACTCCATCATGGCTCTGTTCAGAGTAGACTTTTCTGGTCGAGGTGAGCTGGCTGAGCGGCAGCAGAAACTGGCCCAGATGCTCTCCAGGCTGCAGAAGATCTCTGAAGGTCTGAACCAGGACTGTCCTTATGTGCATTTATGTGAAATCCACAAACATCAGCCCTACATCTTACCTGGTGTTTACACATGTGATCTCAAAGGATGAAAGAGAATAGCTCTAGCATTTTGCCCATGTGTCTTACTGGCTTTTATTTTTGTTTTCTTAGAGTACAACGTAGCAGTGTTTGTCACCAACCAAATGACAGCTGATCCCGGAGCAGGAATGACGTAAGAGTTGAAAATCTGTTTTGATGCTGACACATCAGGTGCAACATATTTTCAGGCTTTGATGAGATTTTTTTTTTGTTGTTGTTATTTTAGGTTTCAAGCTGATCCCAAGAAGCCAATCGGTGGGCATATCCTGGCCCACGCCTCCACCACGCGGATCAGCCTGAGGAAGGGGCGTGGAGAGATAAGGATTGCCAAAATATTTGACAGGTGAGTCACAGTATTTGTTTATAATATTCATAATGCAGCATCTTTCGATTCAGTGAGTCATAGCACACAATTTATTGCCTAAAACGATGACACAAAGCAGGATACTTGAGAAAATTGGCTGCAAATGACACTTGAAGTTTTACTTCCTATAACCGTGGTCAGATGAGATAAACATCAGCCAAGCACACTGACGAGTGATTTTCCACGTCCGAACAGATGTGATATTGCAACAAGGTCTTCCTACCTATCAAGTTATTTTTGTTTTCCAGTGGTCATATTGTGGATATTACATTGCTCCATAGGTTATTCTCTATTTTCAGTTTTCTATTTATGCTTCTTGATTTGCAGTATTTGCCTTCATCTGTATTTTCCTCATACTTGTATGTGAAAAACCTATTTGGCAAGAAACCCATTTCAAAGCATGAAAGGGTCTTGTTTAACACTGTTTTTTGTGTCATAAAATAATATTCCACCTCAAATTATTCCTATAATTCAAGTATAAAACGCATTTTCAACATAAAGCTGTCTTTGTACCCGCTCATCATCAGCACAGCCTACATGTAGATATGCTGAGGTGAAAATGTATATTTAACACACTTTTAGTGGGATGGTTTGACATAGTGGCGAGCACGCGGTGCATGGTGAAGGAGTGGATTTCATATTAACTGGCAGGAGAAGCTGCGAAATGTACAACATGCCAAAAAAACCACTGAAAATGTTCCAGCGTGTATCAGTACAGCTAAAAATGGTTGCTTAGATTTGATTGTTGAGGACTTGAATCTGGCCAAGACACACATTTATCTGTTGATTTCCTCTAGTCCCGATATGCCTGAGAACGAGGCCACGTTCGCCATCTCTGCTGGAGGAGTTACTGATGCCAAAGAGTGAAGGACAAAAGGAAGAGACCGGCATGTTATCACAGTTCCCCGATCCTGTCCATTCAATTTATTTAACATATTTAATTAATTTATTTAATGAGTTTTTTATAACTTCTTGTACTGTTGTTCTTTTGATGTATTTATTCTATTGATATGCTTTGTGGTATTTTTCCTGTGGTTCAGAGATGTTAAAATAAACAACAGCAGACAGCAGTTTGTTTATCCTGATGACAGTGAGATTGCGCACTTTCACTGGTGCAATGGAAAGATGAAAACAGGGCTGCTGCTCAGAGCTCATGAAAAATTGACTTTTTAAGAGATAAGCTGTTCTCACAGGATGTAACAAATATGATTTTATAGAATATGACACATTGCTGTAGATTAAACTACCCAACAGTATATAAAGTAGTTAAAATGAGCTCAATCTTAAATATATACAGCAGTAAAATGCAGCATACACATTAATACAGAAGTAATATTAATCCAAAAACATCAGCTATAACAGTAATGCGCTGCTAGGGAACATTTGTTGCACAATGAGGACTTTTCATACTTGGACTTCAATCAGTATTTGAATGCAGGACTTCTACTTAAGAAGTATTTTTCTGCTCAGATGATCTGCAGAGATGAGGAGGAGAGTGAAGTTCGTGGTAACACGATGGTACAGTAAGCAGCAGCTCGGTGCTGCCCTCTAGCGGTGGTTGCAGGACGTGCAGCTGCTGAACGCCACTTCTCGTCGAATACGCGTTCCATATGCTTGCCAAAGCAAGGCTTAACAAAGCGATGGGAACTTCACTCAACGTGCTGCTAAGAGTCTTAAAACACACCAGCAACTAAACGCGTTTTAACAGAAGCGTAAAGATCATCCACCTTCTCCGGCAGTGGACAGCTTGTCAACTCAGGAAAAAGGAGCGATGGACCCGAGAGACACAGCCCCGGATTCGTGGGAGCTGGAGGAGGATGCCGAGGCCCCGGCTGCCGCGGCGGGGCTCCCGACAGCCTTCGCCGCCCTCAACGTCAATGCCAAGCCGTTTGTCCCCAACGTTAACGCCCCGGTGTTTGTTCCGAGCTTCCTTCAAGCCAGCGTTGAGGAAATGCCGGCTTCCTACGGTAGGTGTGTGCCAGACAGCTGGATGGAAGTTAGCTTAACTTGCTAGCTTGCCTGCTAATCCAGCTAAGTTAACTGTTAGCATGCTGACTGGAGCCCAGTCTGTGCCACAGTGATCCACTAACTAATCAACAAGTCGGCTTGAGTGTCACTCATGTGGTGTAATAGTGCAGTGTCTTATTAATAACGCCGTAACAGTTGCAACAAATCGTAAAACGTGACCATCTTTGG
Organism: Chaetodon trifasciatus; assembly: GCA_037975065.1. Taxonomy (NCBI): domain Eukaryota; kingdom Metazoa; phylum Chordata; class Actinopteri; order Chaetodontiformes; family Chaetodontidae; genus Chaetodon; species Chaetodon trifasciatus. The sequence continues at coordinate 10,661,878 of JBBMOE010000014.1, read as the reverse complement.
CTAATAAATATGTATGGAAGTTTGACATGCTGTGTTTTCTCTCCTCAAAGGTGCCCCTGATCCGGTTGCCAGCATGGAGGTGGCAGAAACAGTCGGTATGCACCCATAGACTACTGCAGGCTCTGCATGCTCAGGTTATTAAATGACTAATGTGGCTGTCAGGCTGGATGTCACCACAGGACAGGTGTGGTTGTCGGCTCAGGTGTGCACATGTACCTGAGATTTGAAATGTCAGACCAAACCTCATGCAGACTACGGAAGCCTGGATGCTCACTTTGGAGTTCCTGCTTGTAGGTTTACTTACTGAGCCATATTTGGATTGCTGGCATGGGTGCACCCATGTGCATGGGCTTTCGTTTAATATGATGCAACCTCACTTGACCATGCCTGAAATAGACGTCCCATTGGCTGTGTTATGTTTCCAGTGCAGAATGTCCAAGGCCTTGGCCAGCTGCGCGTCAGAGCAGTGTGAATGTGTGTGATTACTCCAGTAAACCACAGACAGTCTGTGCTGACTAGTTACAGTTTGCCTGAGTCCATTCACACTTATGGGCTGACCCTGGAGGCCGTTTGCCTCGACTCAAGTTACAGGGGACCGATGGTGTTTTTGTTTTATAACAGAGCGGCTGAGCGCTGCAGCTGGAGCAGAGTGAGTGACAAAGGGAGGAAAGCAAAATAAACAGATGTAGTGCATGCAGAAGACAGGACAGTGAGTGTGGTCACATTCCCTCCAGTCTACGTGTTAATGGAGATGCTCGCTCTGACACTTCAAATCACTCTGATCATTTCTGAAAGACAGGTTCTGAGCTCGATGAGACTGTTGACAGAGTCAAGGCATGACTGAGCTTCCAGCAGCAGTATCTCACAGGCTGATTACAAACTGAGAGGGCTGAAGTGAAAATAGGCATTGTACATGACTGCTGGCCTGCATAATGTCATAGTAGTTGGTGTGTCGGGTGTGTTTGCTCGGCAGAACGTCGCCTTGATTGTGTTTCTAACAAGTGAATGAGCCTGATGAATGATGAACTGCAGACCACACACGGAGAAGCCTCGCAATTCTGCTTCGATGATCTCTGAAGGCTCCACGTCTTTGTGCAACACATATTACATTTCTCTACAGCTGCAATGAATGATTAATGAGTTGTCTACCTATTGAATCAATCGGCAGCTATTTTGATAGTTGAGTTATTCGAGTGGTCATTTTTTAAGACGAAAAAGTTTCTTAAATGTGAACATATTCTGGTTTCTGTAACAAGAAACTGAATGTCTTTGGGTTGTGGACAAAACAAGACACCAGAGGACGTCATCTTGGGCTTTGGGAAACACAGATCAACGCTTTTCCCCATTTTATAGTCAAAAAAATGAATTAATTAATGGAGAAAACAGTCATCAAGATGAACTGACAATGAAACAGCCCTACATTTAGTTCTGACAGACTGGGTGTCGATGTCACAGTTGGTAAAAACTGGTAAAGGCTGTTTTACAGCAGGTTCCCTAAAATCAAGATCACATTACAGTGGAATAAAATGACATAATGAGGCCTGCATCATTCACAGTCATTAGTAATTATCATGTGAATGATAATGGTGTAGGATATCATGATAATGTGGGAATAAGGGGACGCTGGAAATGTTTCCGTGTGTGTTTGAAGTTTGCAGGAGGGGATCTCCTTCCAAATTTCTGTGCAAATGTGGTGAAAGGATTTAAGTTCGGCATAAACATAAAACTGGCAGAAAATGTCGCAGCTTGAACGAAGTCCAGGGTTTAGAATCAATCAGGGCTCGTGATGAAGGAATCGTGGTGAGGCTGCAGGTTTTCATTCCACCCAAAAAGCCTGTTATATCACGGAGAAGCTGCTCCTCCCTCCAAGCTGTGGGTTGTCTGTAGCATCCAGACATTACAGAGAAATAACAGGTGGAGTAAATGTCTATGGTTCCAGCTCCGGTGGAGAATGGAAGCACAGAGGCAGACATGACCACAGAGGAAGAGACGTGGGAGCAGAAGGAGGAGCCGGGGGGAGGCGGAGGAGGTGGAGGACAGGAGGACCTGGGTTCAGGAGGAGCCTGCGAGGAGGGCGCCGTGAGTAAAGAGGACGAGGAGATGATGGAGGAGGAAGAGGAAGAGATGCCCTTGCCCAAAGTGGCTCCGGCACCGCCCGATGCGCCCAAGAAAGAGCACGTGAACGTGGTCTTCATCGGTCACGTGGGTGCGTCTCATTCGCGTGTGTGAACATCTTTTCACCTCAGATGATTAGAAAGCTGTACTCATAATGTTTGTGGCTGTTTTGTCCGTCAGATGCCGGTAAATCAACCATCGGAGGACAGATCATGTGAGTAATCAGTTTTTCTTCCTGTGTGGTGGCTCATCACCGCGCACAAGAGGTACAAATGAAGCAATCACACGTCTCTTAACCGTAAACTTTGTTCAGTCCCAGAAAACGAAAAACAAAAACACTCAGAAAAACATGTATGTGCGCTGTGTTGCATCATCTGTAAAAACAATGCCTCTGTGGCTGCCAACAGGTTGCCTCATGCACAAAGGTGTTTTTCAGTTCGAGCCTCCGCTGCACTCCTGCTCCCATAATGCCACAGGAAACAATAAGTATAAGGTCCTTTGCGTGGCCGACTGTTTTGTCAGCTCTCCCTCTCCGTGTGTTCTCCTTGCCAGGTACTTGACTGGAATGGTTGACAAGCGAACCCTGGAGAAGTATGAAAGAGAAGCGAAGGAAAAGAACAGGGAGACGTGGTGAGGACGGCTTGTGTGGTGTCTGACAGTTGTCCACAGCAGCTGATTTCATGGAGACGTCCCCTGGCGTTCCTTTGCTAACCACCAAATCAGATATTGCAATTACAAGATGATTGTTTTGTCCCACATACAGTCATTTGAAGCACTTTGTGGAACAGAAATGAGAAGACTGGCATGCTCGTTGCAGGTATCTGTCGTGGGCTCTGGACACAAACCAGGAGGAGAGAGACAAGGGGAAGACAGTGGAGGTCGGGAGAGCTTACTTTGAGACTGAGAAGAAACATTTCACCATCCTGGATGCCCCCGGTCACAAGAGCTTTGTCCCCAACATGATTGGTGGAGCGTCACAAGCCGACCTGGCCGTCCTGGTGAGATGGACAGCCCTAAACCTCAGACACACAGATTAAGTCCTGCACTGGCACATTTTTTTAAAACAACCTCCATGAAAACGTCCCTCACACCACTTTACATCTTCAGTTTACATGTCTTATGAGTACGTTGACAGACAGCGATTTCTCCAAACCTCGGTCACTTAACGTGGAATGACTCACGCCTTCCTGTGTTGGTTTGGATCAGGTGATCTCAGCGAGGAAGGGCGAGTTCGAGACGGGCTTTGAGAAGGGCGGACAGACGCGGGAGCACGCCATGCTGGCTAAAACAGCAGGAGTCAAGCATCTCATCGTCCTCATCAACAAGATGGACGACCCCACTGTCAACTGGAGCCTCGAGAGGTGAAAGTAGTTCTGCCTTTAAAGCCGCCTCAGTACTTACATGCTTTTTTGTAGTGTTGCAGTAGTCGATTGTAAAGATGTGGCAGATTGGTGCCAAAACACTGCCTGTCAGCAGTAGTAATCAGCCGTCTGTTTTATTCAGATGTTCACAACAAATGTTCCTTTACGGGTCCCATGTGACTGCTCCGTCTTCAAAATCCATGATGTTACACGTTTCACATTGAAGTAAATAAACCGAATAAACATACCGCTCTGCAGGTATGAAGAGTGTAAGGAGAAGCTTGTGCCATTTCTGAAGAAGGTGGGATTCAACCCCAAGAAGGACATCCACTTTATGCCTTGCTCTGGACTCACAGGTGCCAACCTCAAGGACCCCGTACCTGAATGCCCCTGGTACACGTAAGTGGGCTCTGTGTTGTCAGCTTGTCTGAGCTGCAGGGAGAATTTTAGATGCTCTGACTGGACCTCTGAAGCCTTTATTTACCGCACACACTCAGCTTTATGTTACAGTTGAGTCATAGAATAGAAAATCCTCATCCTTCATATTACAGCACAGTCAGGATACCTGCTTCACCTGGAAGCAGCGTCACCATTTATTTTTTCCTGCACAGTTTTAATAATGTTTCCCTCTGGTGTGTCTTTTTTGCACATTAGTGGCACTGACACAATGTCGGCGTCTGTCTTCATGATGGAACATTTCTGTTGCCAGCAGCAGCAGCATCATCTGTATACTCAGCTGTGTGCGCTCGATCAGAAGTTTAATAAAGACGTCTGACTCACAGGCTGTCACACATCACTCAGAGCAGGCGTGCGCACAGTGTATGACTGTGGTGATGGACGGTTTTTCCTTTTTGTTCTTTACCAGGGGTTTGCCATTTATTGCCCATCTGGACAGTTTGCCTAACTTCACCAGATCCAGCGACGGACCAGTCAGACTACCTATTGTAGACAAGTACAAGGTGAGCATCTGGAGGCCGTCCATTCTCTTTCTAAAGACAGGAGCACAAATCTGTTGCAGCTCCTCTCCGCTGCTCCGTCCTCAGTGGATGAGTGGGCGTTAAATTTCTTTTGGTTTTTGTTCACTTGGCTTCTTCCTTCTTTTTTTCTTTTTTCCGGCCTCTCCAGTTTGTCATTCTCCTTCCTTTCGGGAGGGTTTCCAAGAGCACACCAGCATGCTTATGCACACGCTGCAGCCACTGCATAGTCATTCTTCTTTAGGATAATTCAGCTTCTTGGCACTTGCTCTCAGTATAGATGTTGGAAGCAGTTCAACACACAAGTGTTGGTGGGATTGAGTTATTTTGGAGCTCTCTCTCTCTCTCTCTCTCTCTCAGTCGTCCCTACATTAATCATCGCCTTTCTTCACATCACTCATCTTTTCTCTTTATCCTCGTGTCTTTAAGTTGTTTAAATGCTCCTCTCTGGCAGAGATTGCATAAGAGCCTTATGTAGTGGTTATATGATTAAGTCGTCCCAACTGGTGTTCTCCTGATGTAAGGGGATTATGGCTCAGCTAGCTGGGTGCTGCATACTAATATCCCAGCCAAGGCTTCCATACAGCTGTCTGCAGATCCACACCACTGTGGATAAAACAATTCTTATTATTTTGGTTTTAATTAACCAAGCAGCAACGTCAAAGTGCCAAAAACTGCAGTTCCTCGAATGGCCACTTGAGGCTGGCTCTGAAAGTGAGTCAATCCCCATAGACCTCCATATCACAATGCCCAAAGTTACAGCCGAAATCAGCATGTTTGGTCTGTATAGCTAATTTTCCCGTTTCTAACGACAGCACAGGGTGAATTCTTATCAAACTTTTTTGCTTTCTTTGCTGAGATCGATGTCCTCTTCATGTCTGTCAGTTGTCTGTCTGAAGCTAACTCCAGCAGCTTGTTCGCTTAGCTTAGCTCAAAGAAAAGAAACTGGCATGTTAATGAGTTTACTTCAGCTGCTTGGCACGTGATGGTACTGGTTGGCAGATTTTTCTTATATTTAGAGAGAGTCTGGCTAGTTGATGATTTTTTTTGATTAGCCAATTAGTCATTTACTCCATAAAAGTAATGATTAATATGCATCAGAGGTTGCTGCCAACACTGCATTGCTCTGATCCTTCTCAACATGTGTGTGCATGTGGTGCGTGTGCGCTTGCAGGACATGGGCACAGTTATCCTCGGAAAGCTGGAGTCTGGATCCATCAGCAAAGCCCAGCAGCTGGTGATGATGCCAAACCGGGTGAGATCTCCTCTGTGTGACTTTGCTCCTTCTCACAAGGGACCAATAAACCCTGTCCTAGAAATAACTTCAAGGCCTCATTCTTGTATTAAGCAGATCCAGGAACCAAAAAGATTGAGTCTCAGTTGTAACATCAGCCATGCATCCTGTTTCAGTACAGCAGTGATGTTTTTATTAAAAGCTTTTCTTTCAAATATGTCCAAATTGCTCTGTGTGTGTGTGTGTGTGTGTGTGTGTGTGTGTGTGTGTGTTGCAGCACACAGTGGAAGTATTGAGCCTGCTGAGCGACGATGTGGAGACAGACGACGCAAGCCCTGGAGAGAATCTGAAGCTGAGGCTGAAGGGCATCGAGGAGGAAGAAATCCTCCCTGGTTTCATCCTCTGTAGTCCCGACAACCTCTGCCACTCCGGCCGCACCTTTGATGCACAGGTAATGACGACCTAAGTCACTGCGTGCTGCCGCCGGAGCTCTCTGTACAGTGCTTATGACTTCCAGGATAAACCCTCACCACACACTCCTGTATTTAATCTATTGAGTGAGTAATGAACTAACCTATGAAGTCATACATGCTGCTCTGCTTAAATACATGAGTATTATGAATCAACTGTTTCTAAAAGAACTCTCTGAACTTCGCATGTCGCTCATTTGCTCCTTTTATTTCAGATCGTCATCATTGAGCACAAATCAATTATTTGTCCTGGTTACAATGCAGTCCTTCACATCCACACCTGCATCGAAGAAGTGCAAATCACAGTAAGTTTTACTTTTTTTTTACTCTTTATTGTATTTGTTCAACCAGCGTTAGTTTGTGGGCGGCCTGCTGGACTGTGCTTCAACTCTTAAAAATCCGACTGCAGGCCTTAATCTGTCTTGTGGACAAGAAGACGGGGGAGAAAAGCAAAACTCGACCACGCTTTGTTAAGCAGGACCAGGTGTGTATCGCCAGGCTGCGGGCAGCAGGTGTCATCTGCTTAGAGACCTTCAAGGACTTCCCTCAGATGGGACGATTCACACTGAGAGATGAAGGTGAGGGACAGTTTGAGTGTGTTTGGCAGTAGATCTTACACCGATTGCTTATGAACACAGACGTTACAGCAGAGTCTGTCTGTCTTATTCTTCCTCTGATTCCACCAAAAATCTTGAATCGCTCATTTGTCTCTCACTTCTCCCCTCAGGGAAAACTATTGCCATTGGCAAAGTGCTGAAGCTGGTGCCAGAAAAGGACTAAATGCAACAGTGGCAGCATGCATGGAGTTCTTCCACTCGTTACCAGAGGAGAAACGCTGCTAGAGCCGACCCAAACAGCTACTCTCTCTTTACACACAACTATGCTGAAGAGGAGAAACATGAAAAGGAGGAAAGAAAGAGAATAAAATTGCATCAAATGAAGAAAACAAGACTGAATCAGTTTTAATGATGAACAATATGAAGTGAGAGACCAAGTCCAGTGTGTCAGCTTTCTCATATTGAGAGCTCAGCTATGCCACTAATGTAGCTACATGTCCCCCCTCTGTACTCCCACGGCAAACCGCGCTGTCGGCTGGCCACGCCATTTGTTTTTAGAATGGAGATGGATGCAGTGTTACTGAGATTGGGGAAGAAAAACAAAAACTACAGAAAGATTTCATATCCTGCAAAAGACCAGAGTTATCCTATAATTATAATTTGCAAAGTACTTCTCCCTTTCTAAGAGTGGGATTAAGAATCCAATGGACAGCTATTTGGTTTTAAGGATTGCTGTACCAAAATTTTTAGTTTGGTCTCTCTCCACGTGAGATGGTTTAATTGGATTGAGCTCACCTACTACTCTGATGAACCATGGATAAACACACTCACACAAACAGACAGACACACAGCTGTTACATAATCTAAAATGAAAATAAATGATCAAGCTGCAAAAGAAAGGTGTACTTGTTTTTCTTTTAATGTGTTTGGGATGGGCAATACCAAATCCTGACATTTCCTGTTCAATATTTGTAGTGTCAAAATATGCCTGTACAAATGCTTGGTTGATTTAGCATTTTAATATTTGTATATTTTAAAAAGTATTGATTTTCAGACCTGTACTTTACTTTATTATTAAGACTAAAATATCTGTATCCATAATTTGAACTTCAATTCCTGTCAGGGGACTTTTATTCACATTGTTTAAAGAGTTGTACAAATAAAGTTTGTTTTGTAGTGTGTGACGTAGGACATGCCTAATGCGCATGCGTGGCTGCAGATCACACGTGAAGCAGACAGCATGGCTGAGGAAAAAGGAGTCGTGTTAGAGCGGGTTCAGGTAAAAACGACCTTTTTGCTGCAACACATTTCAACTGTGTAGATATATTGTCTGTTAATGGAGGTTTTCGTGGCCGTTACAAATTATTTTGTAATGAATTGACCGAAGGTAGAGGATAGTCAGCTTTAGCTAGCTTGTTTGGTTTAGCGACGAAGCTAATTCCCAGTGTAACAGCGACAAGTTTTAAAGCCTAGAAGAAAGGGAAGGAAATTGGAGCTTGTCGGCGAGTTTCTATAATCTTTTATAACTGTTGACTTAATGTACCTGTCAGGTGAAAAAGGCCGTCCAAGCCTTGCAGGCTTTCCTGAAAACCAAGTCGACCAGTGACTCCCTGTTCCTGGACGACACTCAGCACATCAGCCTGCTCTTCACCCTCTGGAAGATCCCCAAAGAGGCACAGACCATCCGCATGTGAGTCCTCCACACGGGAGCATAAAGCTGCTTTCACGCCTGACCTGCACTTCTTCTGTAGCAGTTGTTGTTGTTGATACTGACGTTTCGTTTCGCCCTCAGTCCCCTGCCCCATGGCCAGCGGACTGACACAGACGAGGTCTGTCTCTTCACCAGAGATGAGCCCAAAATGACCCCAGAACAGACCCAGAGGTTTTATCAGAAGCTGCTGGAGGTGAAGGGAGTCAAAAATATCACTCAGGTATCTACCAGCATGGATAAATCTACAATGGATTATAACAAATATTATATACATTCATGACAGTGAAGCTGTTTGACTCGCCACAGTGCTCTGGCAAGTCTTATATCTAACAAAGTGATTTACCAGCAAGCAAGGTTTTTGGTCTACATGAAGGCCTCCTATTGATGCCAGCCGTAGTCACAATGTGTCCCTGTATCTGGAGCAGATCATCCCTTACAAGGTCTTGAAGACGGAGTACAAACCGTATGAAGCCAAGCGCCGTCTGCTGGGGAACTTTGACATGTTCCTTTCTGACGAGCGTATCCGCCGCCTGCTGCCATCCCACCTCGGAAAACATTTCTACCAGAGGAAAAAGTAAGAACCTTCCCCGGTGCTGTTGGAGTTTTTGCCTGGATCTGCATCATCTTGGTGGTTCAGTAGCTGCAGTAGATGCCTCCTTAACCCCATTTCTGTTTTTTCCAGAGAGCCACTATGTGTGAACCTGCAGAGCAAACATCTGGCCAGAGACATCCAGCGTGTCGTCCAGGGCACCAGCTTGAAGGTGACCAACAAGGGCTGCTGCTGGTGAGATTCACTCTCGTGGTCTGTGAAACCACAACAAAACAATTAGAGAATGTTTTCATGTCTTGTGGTAAAACAAACGGCACCTCTCAGCAACCCTGTCGATTCTGTTAAGTGTTTGATACGGGCAGTAGCTGGTGCTATAGCGATTCAATGTAAATCCAGATGGACCTCCTCTTCCTGTGGAGCCTGTCTCTACAACTTTGATACACAATGTCACGTTCATGTTCACGTGAAATACAAAAATACTTGCTTTTACGTTACTTGGACTGATGCTGTTTACGTTGTTGCCTTTATCTCACGTGATTGGCCTGTTTTGCAGTATGGCACGTGTTGGTCACTCCGGCATGACTGCAGATGAGGTGACAGAGAACATCGAGGCTACTGTTCAAACAGTGGTGGCCAAACTACGTATGGTGAGTGTAGCTCCCCAGAGAGTTGTCTGGTGTTTTCAGGGTTGGTTTAGTGAGTTTGGCCAATTCACCACAGATCACTAGTGCAGTGTTTCCCAACCTTTTTGAGCCACGGCACATATTTTACATTAGAAAAATCACAAGGCACACCACCAAACAAAAATGTCACAGAAAGTATATTTATTGAAATATAATGAAAATCTAGTCTCAATTTAATTACTCAGTGTGAAACCTGGGCCTATTTAGTTGAACACAAAGCTGATGTTCTTGCAGGAATTGACGAAAGACACACAGGAAGATTTCACCTGATTGGTGCTCTAAGCCTTGGAGCACCAATCAGGTGAAATTGATAGTCCTCCATTCTCTGGACAACTTTAAATTCTTGATCTTTGGCAGTTCAATAGGTTCTTTGTCGTATTTGTATTACTGTTTACAGAAAGGACCAGTGATGAAGCTCATCCACATAAAGAGTCAGACGTCAGTGGCCCTGCCCATCTACACCTCAGACCTGGGCCACCTCGCTGTGCTGGAGGAGGCAGAGAAACAAGCTCAGACTCCCAAGAAGAAGGTGAGAACAAGTTCGTGCTTGAATGTTCCTCTAGTGTCAGAAACAGATTCATGTGTAAAATAACAGCTTGTGTGTTTTCAGGGAGCCGCAGACAAAAAAAAGGCAAAGAAGAACAAGACGGAGGATGTAAAAGAAACAGATGCCACTGTAAAAGAAGAGGAGAAAAAAGTGGAGGAGGAAGAAGAGGATGAAGAAATCCCACAGCTGGTTCCCATAGCAACGCCGAGCAAAAAGCCTAAAGTGGAGGTCAGTACGACTCACAGCTGCCAGATTGAAATGCTTGAACTAATTTAAATATTTCAGCTGGCGTTTTGGAAGAAATCAAGCAGTGCTGTGTCTTAATTGAGCCGCAGACCCTCATTGTCTTTTCTTTTTCGCAGAAGCCATCGAAAAAGAAGCAGCTGGAGAAAGCACCCAAATCATCTGTAGCGAAGGAGAAAAAAACACCAAGCAAACGGACCAAGAACGCCGGCAAGAGTGACTCCAAAGTCAAACGAAAAGTGCCTAAAGTGAAGTGATTCTCAGCAGAGCGTCTTCACTAATTACCCTCTCACCATGGACATTTTACACCACACACAGGACTTGATTGTTCACAGAATGGTCAACATATTCAGTCTGTTTTGTTTCCTTGATTGAAGCGGATTATAAACATTGTTATATGAAATTAATTGTGGCTTTGTTGTGTTCTCTAAATGTAAATATATCCATACAAGGCTTCTAATGGCTGGGCTGTTCATATATAGTAAAAGTGGCGATTTATATACTGTCTTGGTTACTTCTTATTTGGGTATTATTCTTAACAAAAGAACATATTTCTTAAATCTTTACTGTAGTGACTTGATTTTCTACAAAACAAAAAACCTAAGCCGCTGAGGGGCTGCTATCAGGAGTTACTAGTTGACGCGTCATCTGTGGTGGCTCCAATGAAAGAATCCATGCAGTTGTTCTCAAACACAGGCAATTTATTACAATCGGTTCACCTCAGCCTGTCGATCTATGTACACTTATACCAATAAACTTATATGCAAAACAAACAAAAGGCTCAAAGTTAAGCCACTAAGCAGCAGCTAAAAAACTGCTTCTCCCCAGTAAGCAGCACACCTGTAGAGTAATTCACTCTTCCTCTACTTGTAGGTTACCTGCAGACACCATTGTACACGCGCCACCTGCTGTGGAAACCAGTAACCAACACCTCATTGCACATAGATACAAAACACAAAAATGGCTCAAACACGTACCCTGACTTTTTATTCCTTTAGGAGAGTCAGACGGTCCTTGGGTTAACTAATTCTTGTCAGAATCCAAGTGATCATACAGATACATTAAATAATTGATTCAAGCAAAGGTAAAGTAACATCTGCTGTCTTTTAGATGCTCCGAAGGCGAGTGAGCACATGGCGACATTGCAGAACGCCTGCATTGAACGTAAATAGGCAATTAGCTTTTGTGACTGAAGAATTTGTACCATCAGTTTTTTTAAACACTTCCATAAACTGTTCTGCACTTTTCCATCTGCCACTCTAGCTTTAAAGTCAGCAGCGCTTTTTTAAAGAGCATTACCATCAGGCAATGCAAAATACTCTGTTTTCATACGCTTTATTTTTTGCTCTTTAACATCTGAAGTGCATTAGCTTTGAGAACTGCAGAGCCATCAGAGCTGTGCATGTATAGCTGCCAGCTGTATCAGATGACATGCCTATTGTCAGTGAGATTATACTCAGGCTTGTACAGCTGCTGCTCGCATACAATACTACGTGGGCACAACTCTATCCACCACGAGGCTTTGCATCTTCACAATACCCTTGTGCTTTTTGTATTGATGATGCCGAACACACATTCTACATGCAAGCCGATCCATGACATTGAAATACAAATTTTCCTGCACTTCAATAGACAGTATATTTGTTTTGGAAGAACAAGATAATCACTTAGTGGCCAGCCAATCAGTGGTGATGATACTGTTGTCAACAGGTGGGCTGGGTCTGTCTATTCATCCAAGACCTCCCTCTGCTGTGTGGGTGCGGTGGGCCATCTGGAATTACAGTGTGTTCACGGGTTACTGGGCAGGAGAATGAGAGATGCATCACGCAGACGCTCTCTGACTGATCATACAGATAGAACTCCTTCATACGACTTAGGAGGTGGTTGCATTGAGGAGGTGGTTGCATTGATTTCAGCAGGGACTGGCTGAGCAGACTGGACGGCTGACGGAGAAAGTTGGGGAGCTGTGGATACTCAGTTCTCAGAGAGGAGATACAAAGCAGTAACGCAATTTTTCTGCAGAGCCATGGAGGCAACTGGAGAAACTTCACTTCCAGATGACTCTGGGAGTCAAAGCCTGTGTCTAGACCCCGACACTGGCGCTGCAGTGGCACCAGGCTGGGCATACCTCCACAAACCCATCACGGTGATGGTGATGGGATCTCTGATGTCTGCTGCAGGCGGACTCCTCTTCCTGCTCCAGTCACGGGGGGTGACTGAAGGATCCCGCTCTGTGGCCTCGGCCTGCCTGTCCATAGGCCTGATGTTTGTTGTAATGGGGCTGGTGTGGATCCCCATACTGAAAGAGAAGCAGAGGCGGAAACAGTACAGCCAGGGGGCTTAAACTGAGGATGGAAATGACCCTTTAATGTGAACGTGGAAACACTATTTCTGTCAGTGATGACGCAGCTGCTTCCTTTGAAACATCTAATACAGCCACAAAGCTGGCGTGGTTGTTGCTGATAGCCGCTTGTGTACATTGCACTTTGGCCAGAGTCACCACAGGTTGTTTCATGTGTTTCTGTCAGTCAGTGAGGATTACACTTCACTGTCCTGCAGGTCCATCAGCTGTGAGCACCTGTTGCTTCTTCCACATCTGGATTCATTCTTGGAAAGGACGGACTGTTTCTGGTTTGGAGAATGTCCACTGCGCCTATGTCTACATTTGTGCAGGTGGAGCCAGTCATGGAGACTAGGTATGGAGGAGTCGGCCGCTGCAAGTGCTCATTCTGGTTCGCAGTGGCCCATGACATACTGGGCGTCTTCATCATGATGGTGGGGGTGTTCGGAGGCCTGGTCATCCACGATTTGTTCGTCTATGCCGGGGCTATCATCATCTTCCTCAGCCTGATCTGGTGGGTGTTCTGGTACACCGGGAACATCGACGTGCCACCCGAGGAGCTGGAGGACGACGTGGGTATGATCAAGCTGAGGAACCGCAGACTCAGCCAGGTGGTGAGGCGCATGTCTGACCGCCTCTCCAGCAGGATCAGGAACTCTTTCAGAAAGACTGGCCAGTCCATCAGCGAGGGTCCCACAGGCAACAATAGATCTTCAAACAATGGTACAGATGTGTCGCTCTTCACCATCTTTGATAACTCCCTCACCTCCTCATCTAAGGAACTCGTGAGAGAGTCTTTGTCATTGTGAACGAAACCATCACAGACTGTCAGTGACATCAAGAGACGCTGAACTTGGATCTTTATGTTTGTTTCCTTTGATTGTTTATTCTGTTGAAAGGGATTTTGTGTATGCTCTGCTTCACTGTGCTGCTAATGATTAGACAACACTGAAGTCTCATCAACAGTAGATAAGGTCCACATGTTCTTATCTAGCTGATAAGATTTAAACTTTGCACACCACAGCACAGTGTCGCAAATGGCTCTGAGCACAGACTTTACAGTCACTATTTTGTTATCGGTCGTGTTTGGTTGATTGACAGATTTTGCAGAGTAGGGATCCGGTGGTTGTAAATAGACAAATAAAAGGTGTAATGAGAGATTTGTTATGATGAGGATGAATCTTATTGCTGCTGTAAAGACACCACTAGAAATTCACTAAATGCAGCCAGAAGGATAATTTGCACAGTTTTTACTTATTTATCTTTATTTAACTTTTCAATGTCTATTGTGTCACCCGTCTTACAGATAAAGTACATCTAAACATGCCAGTCATTTAAAGGATGTGTTTCAACACATACTTCCTATCAGAAATTTAAAACCTGAACTCTCTCCTGATTCTGGTGCTTTCATAAACTTAAGAAAGCTGTGAGCTTCATCGTCTGTCAGGTTGCTTGATGCCACCTGTCTCCAGTTCCAGGGGGTTTCAGTTCTCACTATCTGCTTGTGTATGTTGCATGTATTGAAATACTGGACCATGATTGGCTCTCACAATATTTGTGATGTCATTGTATGTCAGAGAAGTTCAGATTAATCTTCCTCCTCCTGCAAAGGCACGTGAAACAGCCTTGTGGTTACAACTTGTGCACACACCAGTCTGTATCAAGGGGAAGTAAACAAAAGAGAAGCATATTTTTAGCAAAGGGGTGTTTAAGTGTTGACAGAAACTCCTACAGTTTAGTTATTGCTGTGAAATAAAGTTCCAGTTCTTCTGTATCATAAAGAAATATACAGGACATGTTTGTCTTTGAAGCCATGACACCACCACATACCACAATATTTGACGCGCCACTAAAGCCTCCAAAACAACTGTAAAATATTCTTATTGATGAAGTTTTTCAAACATTTCATTTCACTTAACTGTTCAATTATATTTTCTGAAAATGCATCTCCATATGTGTTGTTTTAAAGGCTGTTTCATAGCCATAATACCAAATCCCTTCATGCAATACCTTTCCTGGATTCACTAAAACATACCTTTCTCTCTACCCATGCACTGTTGCTAACACTTTTTTAATAGGATATAAACACTTACAGCAGTGTAATAGACAAATTATTCTCTATCAAGCAATGTGAAAAATTAGTTCAAATGCTTCAAATGTGTAAGTCCTCCGACAGATGAACAACAACAGATCTAACCATTTAAAAGCTGAAAGGTCCGTTCAAGTGTCCAAAATGTAGCCTCCAGTGGAAACAGAGTTGTCTGAATCGTGGACAATCTCTTCTTCAGCTCTGGTCTGACAATATTGAATAACACACATTGTGCATGAATATACACAGACAATAAAAACCTTAGACTGGATGTGACCGGACTGATCACAGTGCACATTTCAGCAGACTGTGATGAACTTATCAGGTCATCTGATTATTGCTGATCAGGTTATGTGATACCAGTAACTCTGTGGTTTAGCTGTGAGGGAAGAAAATGAACTGTCACACACACTTAAGCTTTATGTGTTACATACACTGCAAGGCTCTGCTGGAATGGAGGCTCTGTCTGAGCTTACAGAAGGATGTGTTTTTTAACAGGGGCCAAAGACATGGAGGAGACTGACGAGGAGGCTCACAGTGAGTCTTGCTTCTGCTGTTTATTTGTCACTTGAGCCTTGGCTAATCTTAAATGCCACTGTAAAAACTCTGGCATTGGTATTTAAACACGACTGAGTCTACAGCCACATGCGATCAGCCCTGTACTGAGGCACCGTGGCTCTTTGAGGGAAATGTTAACACGTTTCATTTATTAGCAGGTAACATTTGGGAATTAGCAGTAAACCCAAAGTACAGCCAAAGATGATGATGATGTCAGTGTAATTTGGTCGTAAAGCAACATGTTGGATGAACTGAAATTTGACCTGATGAGATAAAAAAAGTATTATCATCAAAGTGATGACTTGAGCCTGATCCCGCCCAAATTAATACAACATGAAATAAAGGAAAGAAGAAGAAGAAAGTTGTGTAAATAATTAAAATGCCAGCCTTCAAATAGACAGCAATTATGTCATTGGATTTGATTTATTTTGGATATATATTTGAAAACTTGTTTACTTAGTTATTAAGGGGGTATTTGATTTCATAATTCCATATTCATTTGTTCATTTTGTGTAATTTTGTATTGTAATATCACAGAGACCATTAATCTGTTGCTAAACCTAGAATTAGAACAGGAACATCTGTCAGCTTCTACCTCAAGTTTTGCTTAAGGCTAATAAATAATAAGAAGAAGAGAGAAAAATAACCACCAAATCCAGTGTTACAATATTTTAAAATGAGAGAGGAGATAATGAGTGAAATTATTATACAACGTTTTACATTTTACATTATGTTTTATTATTATTATTGTTATTATTATTATTTAATTTATTTATTGTTATTTATTGTTATTGTTATATGATTCTCTGGCCGCCATGTTATAGAGGAATTTGCAGGTGACAGCAGGTCCAAAGCCTTTAGAGTGCAGAACAGTCCATCAGTGCAATGGAAGGAACAATAATGTCCATAATCCAACAGGACCAACACGGAAAAGTGCATCCTGTCTGCCTTGCCATGACACACTGCAACAGCACACCGATACTGATCCTGTGTCTGTTGCTGTCCAGCTCCATGACAACCCTGTGGACTTGAGTTCAGGAGGGTAGTTTAGCTTCAAACAACGTGTCAGCAGCAAATGCACTTATCCAAATCTTGCTGCACCGTCTTGCCCTGGAGGATAGTCCTGATGTCTGCTGCTTCATGCTCTGACATCCTGGTCTTTGGTAGCTTGTCCTCCCACTGTGGTGTCCTCAGTGGATCCCTGGATGAGAGCTTCGTGATCAGTGACTTGTAGAATGCACATTCACAAAATAAAACAGGATGAGATCAAGATCAGCAACGCCTCCGTGTGGAGAAAAGAATGGCGGCAGTTCCGTGTCTGGAGAAAGCAAGACCGCAGCTCCTCAGCAGCAAAGCTGAACAAACCCCGCATCACCACTGAAGGTGTTCTTCCGCGTGCAGGTGGAGCAAGACGACGGACGTCTCCTCGCGACGATGAGCCCAAAGCTTGTCTCATTAGCTCAACTCGCTTCATCTCGACGACAGTTGACAGTCCCATCCTCACAAACTTCACAGCGCTTTGGTCTGCAAACAGTCATTGTACAAAAAGACACACTTATAACAACATGGTCTGTGCCTGCTCTCACACGTGTTGCTCCTGCTTCACGATTTTTTTCCTCGGAGATCAGAGATCACCATTAAGTCAACCCCTTCCAGGTCATTGGTACTCAACATAAACACCAATTATTTCTTATCTCTTTAAACACTTTGTGAACCATGAAATCCCTTAACAAGTATATCTTAATAAAGAAAGGTGCATTTTAACCATCACAAAATCTGTATATTTATAACCATGAACTGTAAAATGAGTCAACCCATATTTAGCTGAAATCCAAAATCCAAATTAAGTGATGCAAATCAGAGTATAATGGCCCATAAAAGCATTTTGTAGTAAAGAAAGCTGCTGGTTTTCAGAAGTTTTTCAGAAGAGTCAGCCCAACAATATAAAATAATGTCATCCACAAAAAAGTGGCCCTTACAGTGAACACTTTAGACCTGAGCACAGGCAGGACGATATCATTTATACAAATAGTAAACAGAACTGGTCCAAACATTGAACCCTGTAGGACACCTTTAGTTACTGGTTGAAACTCTGATTTGGTATTACCCATTTTTACACGCTGTTGTCTGTCAGACGGATAGCAGAGAACCATCAACTGGTATTGGGATCATTTCCAATACTTCATAGATCGTGATGTTAAGGATTATGTAAGAAGGCTTGTTCATTAACATTTCTACAGTTTCTATTGACAACAAGTCAAGTTATTTGGCCAGTCGGGTGTTTACATACTATTGGACAATGGTTGCTTATATCTAATGGAAGTACACCACTGAAGGAATACTTATGAGGATGATTTGTTAATATAATGTCAATCAGGGTTGATTTAACAGGGTCCTTAAAATTCGGTCAAGTAGGTTCAGACATCAGTTGGAAAGTCCAAGATCAGCACAGGTAAACTTTACACTGTCCCAGTCTGTGGACAACCAGTAAAAGATCTCCCATAATAGTTACTTGAGAATTCATGAAAGGGGTTAAATTCTCAAAAATATCAGCAATGGCCTCAAGAGGAGCAGAAGGTAGGCGATGTGTGTCAACAACCGTGAAAACAGCATTTTGATTGAGTTCTATATTCACTATCAGTAATTCAAATGGTTTTGGGAGAGACACGTTTACTAACATGGATGCTGAAATGCTATTTCTGACATAGATCGCCACCTCCGCCCTCAATAAGCCTATCACATCAGAATAAGTTGTAGTCATTTAGATTGATATCATTATCCCCAACTGACTTTTTAAACCAGGTTTCTGAAAGGACTAGAACGTCAGGATTGTAGTTAAACATACAAATGTAATTCATGTAATCCATCTTTTTCATGATGCTATCAATGTTGATATTCGTCCAAGTCCCTTTCTCTTCTTGAAATCTGCTGTCAAGTTCCAGGAAACACTTGGATTCTCTGTTATAGTCGGTCTATGATTTGTAAATACATCTATAGGGGATGAGATAATTGACCCAAACTCCAGATGCTCTGTGTGGATTACTATGAGTATGATACACACTGTCAGAGGATGTAATAAACAGGATTTTTGCCAGCTGTACATTTTTCTTGCAATCGCCTGTTACTGATCCTGACAGAGGTGTGGAAACTAACAGGTGATTCAAGCCCAGTAGAAAATGTAATATTGTGTCTTGGGGACTATTTTGGTTGGGAGTGGGAGCGGGGGAGGATCAAGTTAAGATCCAGCTCAAGTTATCTGAACTGGACAAACACATATTTGACAAGCTAAAGGGCCACAGCCAACAACTTTGTCAGCTGACTCCATATTTCCACTGTGTGTCGCTTTTGGATTTGCATTTAGCTGCCATCTCTTTAATCTGTCTGACCGAGACATTGATGAATTGCTGAACACGAAATTACACCATGAACATCAGTCAGCTGATGAATAAATAAATAAATAAAAAAACACCAATAAAAAATAAATAAATACTACTAATAATAAGAATAATAATAATGATGATGATGATGATGATGATGATGATAATAATGATAATAATAATAATAATAATAATAATAATAATAATAATAATAGTA
>JBBMOE010000014.1:10336030-10642560 GCA_037975065.1 Chaetodon trifasciatus | reverse complement strand
TCTCTCTCTCTGACTTCATGTCTGTCTGTCTCTCTCTGTCTGTCTCTCTCTCTCTGACTTCATGTCTGTCTGTCTGTCTCTGTCTCTCTCTCTCTGACTGCATGTCTGTCTCTCTCTCTCTGTCTGTCTCTCTCTCTCCGACTGCATGTCCGTCTCTCTCTCTCTTGCTCTGACTGCATGTCTGTCTGTCTCTCTCTGTCTCTCTCTGTCTGTCTGTGTCACTCTTTCTCTCTTGCTCTCCCTCTCTCACCCAACCGGTCGAGGCAGATGTCCGCCCACCCAGAGCCTGGTTCTGCCTGCGGTTTCTGCCTGTTAAAAGGAAGTTTTTCCTCGCCACTGTCGCCAAGTGCTTGCTCATGAGGGAATTGTTGGGTCTCTGTAGATAAAAGAGCTCAGCCTGTACCAGCTCTATATGGAAAGTGTCCTGAGACAACCTTTGTTGTGATTTGGCGCTATACAAATAAAATTGAATTGAATTGAATTGATAAGTGTTGTTTTGTGAATGTAATGATGTTTAAGTTTTGTATATTTCTAAGTGATAAGTTTATATTTAAGATAAATGATGAGAAGTTAAGGATATATAGTAATAAGTTTATGTTGTTGATAAGTTGTGATAAGTTCAGCATATAGATCAGTAGAGCTTCTAAGTTTTGTTGATTAATCAATGGGTCGATTGCCAGAACATTAGAACATTAGTATTTTTTAGTAACTTTCTAATGAACAGAGCCAAACATTCCTGGAACAGCTTCTCAAATGTGAGGATTTGCAGCTTTTCTCTGTTTTGTATCATTTTAAGGTGAATATCTTTGAGTTTTGAACTGTTGGATTGAAAAAACATTTGAAGACGTCACTCTGCACTGAAATGTGATGGTGATGTTTCACTATATTCTGGCATTTTGTTGACCAGACGATTCATTGATTAATCAAGGAAGAACTTGGCAGGTTCATCAATAGTGAAAATAATAAGTTGTTTTTAGGCGGTTTCTCTTTCCAGGTATCCTCGGTGGTCGGGAGGACGCTGTGGCATCCAACCAGGAAAACACCAGTAACTCCAGTAACAGAGACACTGTAGTCTGTAATCTTGGACGATTGGGACTCGGCCCACTCGGACGTGGACCCTCACACACAGACTCGGGGACTCAGACTCCTTGTCTAACAGCGCTATTAGTTTGAATCAGCATATTGAATTGAACTTTGACTTAAATCACAATAAATACGTTGAATTTGAATTGGTTTTGCTCTGTAATGTATTCAATAATAAATGCAGGTCATAACACTTAATAAAATAAGTTATGACCTGATGAAGCTCCAGAGGATGTTCAGTCAGGAAGGCTCTTCTTCTACAAGCTCAGGCCTGAAGTTTCTTCCTTAAACCATCCAACATGAAATCCTGTCACACATGCTCATTCAGAATTTCTTTGCCTTCATCGTCTGCAGCTGTCAATTAAGATATCAGCTGTTCTTGTCAGCTGCAGTCAAGAAAACCGGGCAATGCTTTGGTGGTCTATGAACAATAACTACAAGAATGGGTACATGACATTTCAGTGTGACAGCATGAAACTCAGATGAATTAAAAACATGAAAAATATCCCTTGGGCTCATAAAATCAGTACTGTAAGAAGAACAATCAGGAATAAGACCTTGCAAACTTGACACTGTGGATTACTTCTGTCATCTGTAAGAATACAGTCAGCCGTCAGTTCTGTTCCTCTATCGCAGTTGTTTGGTTTATTTTTTATCTGTTTTTTTTGCCTTGCATAGTTTCTTGTCTCTGCATTCTTTGTTATAATTTACTGTAAACAGCATAAATATGATTCTCAATACACCAAAGCAACAACTGGAACATTAAATAGTCACATGTTTAACCTTTTTCCTCCCTTTAATAATAAGACACACACTTTGGAACTGTTCAAAACAGCTGCTTCAGGTTATACTTCAATTATGAAAATCAGAAAAAAACAACAAAACACTGAACAATATGTTAAAATTGGACAAAAATCTAAAAATTAACAATATATACAGAGAATGGCAAGGCAGTAAACAATTAAGACAACTGTAAAAAAACAGCGAATCTGGATGTTTTGTGGGTAGAAACTGTCTTTGTGTCTGGTTGTTTTGGCATCGACATGTAGCACCTGTCACAGGGGAGAAGATGGGACGTGTCTAGGATGTGAGGGGTCTGCAGTGGTGCTCTGTTTCGGGAGGTGTGTCAGTCCTGCATGGAGGGCAGGTTGGCACCAATGATTTTCTCAGCAGTCCTCCCAGTCAACTATAACTCGGTTGAGGCTGAGACGGTGATGAGTCTGCACACAGACTCGTTATTATTGCATCGTAACAGACAGCCAAACATTCTGCTGTGGACTGACATGAAGCTAAACTTAATCAGTTTGAGCCATCATATACAGGTGTCACATTTCCTTGCTCACCTGCTCAGTCTCTACCTTTCCACTCCCCTGTCCAGCCACGCCCACCTGCCCCCCCACCTGATCACACACCTCAGATTCATTCCCAATCGGTCCAGTATTTAAGCTGCTCTCCCACACTCACTCAATGCCAGATTGTACATCATGGAGGGCTCTCCAGCGCTCATGTTGGGACTGATCTCTCGTTACCCGACCTGCCTGCCTGTGACTTCACCTGATCTTCTGTTGTCTGGTAAATACCTCTGCCTTCACTCTCTGATTCAGTGTTCTGCCCTGCACTCCCTGGATCCCTGCCAGTCTGTGACTGCTGAATGTTTGGCTCATGCCAGAGGTCGAAATCAGTGAAAGTGACTTCTGTGTACTGGTGGTACTGCAACTGGATCCTAAACCAACCAGTTACAACATGTGTCTGTTGACTGTATTAGAGCCTGAAGAGAATGGTATTGGTATGATATTTAATCTGGGGAAATTAAATCTGAGTTTCCAAGTCTCTGTGTTATCCTAGACTCAGATCTAAGCTTCAGATCCCCCAAGGTGACTGAAGCTTCATTTTTTCACCTTTAGAAACAGCTAAAGTGCAACAATTTCTGAACAAAAAGATGCTGAAAAACTGATTAACGCCTTAATTTCAAGCCGAGAAAAAAACACTGAGACTTCAGCTCATTCAAAACTCTGCAGCTCGGCTCGAGAAGCAAGAGGAGAGAGCACATTAGTCCAGTTTAAGCTGCTCTGCACTGGTTTCCTGTGACATTCAGGATTGATTTTAAGGTCCTCCTCCTCGTATACAAAGCCTTTAATGGACGAGGACCCGGCTTCATCACTAACTCGTTTCCAGCAACAGTTAAAAGAAAATCAGGGATGCAGCCTTTGTCCATTACACCCTGGAACACACTACCTACAGATGTCAGGGAATATTCTCAGAAGAAAGCTAAAAACTTATCTCTTCACTTTATTCTTTAACCAGCTATGACTTCCTGACGCAGGTCTTTAGTGCTTTGCCTCGCTCTTATCCACTGCTGCACTTCTTTTAAAATGTTTGTCTTTATTTCATCTTGTTCTACATTCACTTTTTATCTTTATCTTTACAAAAGCTGCAGCTCCTGTATGAAAGGTGTCACTGTCACTGTCTCTCACGTCTTTTAGTTTAGTGTATCCAAAAGGAGTGTTTTAAAGAAAAGTTTGAAGCAAAAATGACCAGGTACAAAAACATGTTTATCAGTAGCAGCCCACCAACAGAGAAACATACTGATACCTTTTATATGGTTTGCCTGTTTAAGATCAAACCCATGTGATTTTGTTTTTAGCATCATTACCTTAAATACAGAATAGCAGCAGCAGTTACAAGCATCGAGGATTAAAACGCATTGAAACCCTAAAAGGCTTGTTGCCTCTGTGAGTTCTCCATCAAAATCAAATGACTTCCTCTTCTCTTCATAAAGGCAGATATTCTTTATAGATGAACCTGATAAATGTCATCTCAGGTCAATTTCATTTCAAGGAAACTCTAAATAGGAAAAACCACCAAAATATTACTTGAATATTGAAATGATGACACAACCAAGCAGAGGTCTTCACATTTGCTCTCCTGGGGGTTCCATGGAGGGAAAAGGACCCTCAGCAGCTGCTGAGTTTGCTTATTCCTCTTTTAATGAGAAGTATTGTTGTCTGGAGATGTTCCATCCTGCATGTGAAGGTTTCCTCGGTGCAAATAAAGCTGTGTGTAACAAACATCTGACTAACTTTTACGCATGGGGCGAATAACAGTTAACAATAATACTGTCAACAAATTATTCTATATATGTTTTTTCCCTTTCATCACAACGTCTGACCAGGTAATACATGGCTCAACAGCTCCTTAAAGAGGTGTTTGAACACATCGGCCACCAGGTGCCACCATCACACTACTTTTCCAACCACAGGCTGAGAGACGATGCTGCTGCACAGAGAGAGCGCCAGCCATCCACCTTTCTCCTTCAGAGCAAAGGCAGTTGCTCCATTAATTGCAAAGCCAAAGAGGAGTTAATTTTATTATTAGGGAGAGGAAACTGAGACAAGTGACAAAAATGCCATGGCTGTGCCAGGAAACGTCTAACCTGGTCTCTATGTGACTCCTATGGACCACTCTGGCCCCATTCAGCAAAAAATCAAGCTGAAGTTGCAAAGTGATGTGTCATGTGACGTCTTTTCACCAATCAAACCCTCACAACAAACTGTTTATCCACAGAACCAGGAAGTAGAAATCACCTGACATGTCAACACCCGAGCAGTCGATTACACGAGTCAAAGCGTTTTGTTAGAAGCTGTCAGGATCATTTTGGCGGATTTTGCGCGCATGTTTCATCCTGTCGTTGCCATAATTTGCGTTAGAAGTAGCGATTGAAATCTGTGTGTTGCTCAATGGCCAGTTCCTTTCCATCTGTGTCCGAGCTGGTGGGGCAGGCTCGCCGTCTGTATGGCCAGGTGTTCGGCGAAGAGGCTCCTCAGACGGCGGTCTGTGCTCCTGGAAGAGTCAACCTGATAGGGGAGCACACTGACTACAACCAGGGATTTGTGCTTCCAATGGTAACTTTATGACTGGGTGAAGGGAAACAGTACTGTTTGTCCCACCAAATGTCATTCAAAAATTCGTCACTTAAATGTTCCCTAGCTTGTTGGCTTGTCGGTCTTTCATGACATAACTCCGAGCCTCTCCAGAAATATAGAAGGAGTCTCTCTCTGCTCTTCGGCGTGCATGCAGTGCACACAGAAACAATAAGTGCATGCAAAAATACAACTTTTTTCACAGTTCTGCAGTGTTAGACTACCAACAGTGCTGTGGTTCAAAACCTCGAGATTTCATCTAACGTTTGGTGGATCACGTGCATGTCGCATAACCAAGGATTGGCACATGTACCACTGTTCTGTAGACCATCAATAAGAATGAAACTGATTTTTATTTATTAATTCTTTAATGGCGTTTGGCACTCAGCTGTGTGGGCCTTGTTGTGTTTGGTGACCTAGGCTCTGCCCCTGGTGACTGTGGTGGTCGGGAGGCAAACCTCTGGCCGGGATGTTACCGTGGTAACAGCAGCTAAGGATGCTGACGGGCCTGAGAGGGTGGACTTCAGCCTGCCCAGTGATGGATCACCGCTGTCTCCAGGCTTACCCAGCTGGGCAAACTATGTGAAGGGTGTTATACAACATTACAGGGGTAAACAAATGAGCAATGACCATACGCAACGACAAAAAAACAAGCTTATGGATTTATTGTATTTGGGTCTTATAATTTAAAAACAGAAATATTACTTTGAAGAGCAGATGTAAAGTATAAGCTGATTAATCTCACAAATATATTGTCCTTGCTTGTTTGGACACCACAAGATATTTAATATGTACTTTCTCTGTGGCTGGTACGCTTCAGCTCCTCCTGTCCCAGGTTTCAGGGCAGTAATTGCCAGCAGTGTCCCCCTGGGAGGAGGTCTGTCCAGCTCTGCCTCTCTGGAGGTGGCTTTCTACACATTCCTGCAGCAGCTCAAGCCAGGTCAGAATCTGATTACAGAGACTACAATGTGTGTATTAGTGTGATTAACATTCAGTAAGTGCAGTCAGGAAGGAGTCTTCATTATGTTAGAGATGGCAACGTCCAGTGATCTTCACAGTAATTGGACACACCAGCAAACTGGTGTATTGGTTTTAACATAAACTGATATTGAAATTGTGCTGCAGCTGATGTATCCATCCTTGTCTTTTTTTCACAGATGATGGAGACAAGGTGTCTAAAGCAGTAGCCTGTCAGCAGGCAGAACACACTCATGCTGGCGTACCCTGTGGCATTATGGATCAGTTTGTGTCTGTCCTCGGCAGGGAGGGCCACGCTTTGCTCATTGACTGCAGGTATATTTTACCAAAACATTTACAAATGCTGGAAATTCCCGTGTAAGTACATCCACCATTATCAGCCATGTACTTCTGTTGGTTTCATTCAGGTCCCTGGAGGCCACCCCTGTCCCTCTGTCAGACCCCGGCCTGGTCATTCTCATCACCAACTCCAATGTGAAACACTCTCTGACTGGCAGTGAGTACCCCATGAGACGCAGACAGTGTGAGGAGGCTGCCTCCATCCTGGGAAAGGACAGTCTCAGAGATGCCTCCATGAAGGACCTGGAGGGTGTGAAGTATAGTTTTTACACACAGCATTTAATATACAGAGCAGATCTTTAGAGTGTAAAATTACATACAATTTAATTCCAGGGGCTGTAACATCCAATACTTTCGTTTCAGAGGCCAGGGGCAGACTGGATGATGTAACCTATCGAAGAGCTCGTCATGTGATTGAGGAGATAGACAGAACTGTCCAGGCTGCTGAAGCCCTGAAGAGAGGAGCCTACAAAGAGTTTGGCAAGCTGATGGTGGAGAGCCACAACTCCCTGAGGTACAATTAAAGCAGCTGTATCACATCTGTTTACCTGAGAGTCACTGTTTAGGGCAGACTGGGGCAGGTGCATGATAACGTGATGTCCCTGTGTCAGAGACTTGTATGAGGTGAGCTGCACGGAGCTGGATGAGCTGGTGTCTGCAGCCATGGAGGTGGAGGGGGTGTTCGGCAGCCGGATGACAGGTGGAGGCTTCGGCGGATGCACTGTGACTTTGCTACAGGCCCACACCATTGACAGGACGATACTCCACATACAGGTTAGAAAAAATGCACACATACATCATATACTGAATGTAGATTAATATCATCAATAAAGTATTTTTAAGTCCATATATGGGAAGGTTGTAGGTACAAATATACTGATATCAGGCAAAAGCTAACTCTGCTAAAGGTCCATTTCTCTGCTAACATAGTAAATATCTACAGGAAGACTACTTATCAAGGTTTCATCCACATGCACGGCACTTGATACTGTTGCACTAACTTTTTAACCTTTTTGCAAACATCATTTTGTCTCAGCTGGTTTTCTGTTGCTCCTTGTGTAATTCTGAGTGGATTGTAGATGAATTTAGTCCATGAATTTGTTTCGTCCTGGAACGTCAGATCACATTACTGACAGACAGAACATCACTGAATGTAAGTCAACCGCTAAATCAACTTCTGAACAAGGGGTATTTTGGGAGGCGCAGGAAACTGTGCTGCTGATGAGGAGCTGCAGTGTTTGATTCTGCAGATGCATGCAGGCCGCTGAATAAGACTTTGCATTAAAACAGGAATGAGTTAATTACCATTTGTCCTATCTTGTTATATAATACATTTCACCACTGTTCTCACTTCAAAGGTTACTTTTCATTTAGTCTTAGTTTTCGTCACCAAAGAATATTTTTCTTCATAGTTTTCATTGATGAAATGATCTGAAAAGCACATGATCTCCTGAGTTTAAGAGCATCTCCTGTCATCCTTCTCTTGTGACCTAAAATATTACATCTGACAGCCATCAGATGCTTTAGGTTTCTAATTAGAACTTGAACCTGAACATGCAGTACTACAGTAGTTGTAGTAGTAGTAGCAGTGGTAGTTCATTATTCTCATCCTGCAACATAATACAGCAGGTGCAACGGAGTCAGTTTTGCTGTCAACTTTCCTGCTTTTATGATTCTGTTTTCTGGAAAATCTTTGCATTCCTCAGGGCATTTAAAATCAAAAGTGTCTGAGGACATTGTTCATGTGTTCACTGGGGATAAAAAAGCACTTCTCAGTGTTCTGGCTGTCACTTTAAGGGGGGGGCATGTCAGACAAATTGCCCAGTCCCCCGTGTCTTGCTCAGACAGCTCCACAGTGAGTGTGTGTGCGTGTGTGTGTGTGAGATCAGGGGGTTTGAGCTGAGAATAAAAGAGAGCTTCGTGGAGACGGAGCCAGAAGTGTCCAGTTATTAGCATGCTGGTCTGGTCACTGTGGCCCTGCTGCCTTTCTGCTTTAACACTGCCAGACTGAAGGCCTGCTGCTGGCATTCAGAATCCTGCAGGGGACACGTCAACAGAGATGTAAACTTCACCACAGAAAGTCACAGAGAACAGGCGTTTGTAAGCATGACACAGCTGCTTTGAAGAAACAGTGAGAAGGTAAAGAACAGCAGCCTTTTATCACCTCGAAACTCCTGTTTTATGAATCTTCAGCTTTGGAAGCAGACTTGGCAGAGTTCCTCGCATCTTTCCTGACTTGGTCGTATCCTGGCTACTGCTGTGGCTCGCTGGCTGACAAAGGAAACAAATCTTTCTTGGAAACAAAAGGAACACTTGAAACTTCCACATCCCTCCGTCCTCAGCATTCCTGACCAGAGCAGAAGGATCCTTCTCCTCTCAACAACAACATCAGAGAAGGCTTCTCAGGATCACAGAAATCACTGCTTCGCCTCTAAGATGTTGAACCTCAACTCACCGGACGACAACAGGAACTCTCTCCAGGACCCGGTGTCATTGAATGTTGGGGGAGAAATTTATACAACAACCCGGGACACTCTGACACGCTGCCGTGACTCAATGCTAGGCGCTATGTTCACCGGACAAATCCCAGTGCTTAGAGACAACAGAGGACATGTTTTCATAGACCGTGATGGAAAAGTGTTCAGGTACATTCTGAACTACCTGCGCTCCAGCTCCCTGGACCTGCCGGATGGCTTTTCAGAGCTGGCACTGCTGCGGAGAGAGGCCGATTTCTTCCAAATACGCCCCCTGCTGGAGGAGATTCGCCACTATGAGGCATCCGTGCCTCTCAGCCTTAGAGGAGGGCCAATAGGAGCCATGATTATGGTGAATGTTGATTCCAAGGTACGTGTTTTAAAGTTAGACCAGTATGTCTGTCTGACAATCAATCACATCAGTGGGCCTCATGCAAGAGCCACAAATTTGTCCTAAAGTAGCACGAGGGGTTCAGATCTGTAGCTTTCATGTCAGTCAATTTAAATACACTGGCAAAATCAAGTAAAACATAACAATAATAATGATATATAACAACAAAAATCTGAGAGGTTTTGAGGAAATTGATGCCACTCTTGGCACCGGCAGCTTAAAGGCTACATCTCACCAGTTCGGAAAATAGGAAACTTCTGTCATGCTGACAGCAGCCTCGGGGTGTTTCTGCAGACTGATGTCGGGAATGTGGCAAATCAATAATAACAGCTGACAGTGACATGAACTGCGGCATAATATTCTCTTTATTTCTGTCATAGCACAGCGCTGCTGACAACATGTTGACAGCTGTATTAGTATTTTGTAATTTGTAATTGTTGTCACTGCTAAATGTGTTCTCTTTGCTTGGGAATGAAACTTACATGCAGTCACGAAAATGAACGTCCACCACATGATGACATTCATCAGGCTGAAACTAGCAATTTATAGCGAGTTTGTCCAGTAGAGTGTGGTGAACACAAGCAAACCAAAAAGAAAAGTATGAGAGATTCAGGGTAAGAGTAAGAAAATGTCCTCTTGCATGAGGCCCAGTATTTGAGTTTACATAAAGAGGAGATATTGACGAGGCAGTCCAACATGGACACAGCTGTTATGATTCAGAGTTACTGCAGAGTTGTCAATAGAAGGTATAATTAGTGTAATCAGACCTGGAAAACTGATTTAAAACACAGTATGTCTGTGGAGGATGATGCACAGCATATAGAGATTTAGCTGATTTGATCCATAAAGCACTTTCAGACAGCGAGCACTTACAGCTATGTCCTCATGCAACCTCACTACTGCAGCTTCCAGTTATCCTACCATAACAGCCTGTATCATACGCTACTGGTTGCTGCTGTTCACCAGCTCTGCTCTCATCTCGCAGGCGAATGGACTGGGTGAGTGTGGTGTATTGTTTACATGCTGCACGGTGTCACAGATTCAGGTCGGCGAAAGCGGCCTGTGTTGGAGCTCGCCCGCTGGAAACAACTGAGGTATCAGCAGCAGCTGCTCTCTGTCTGAAAGTGCTTTATAATCAAATTTCCTCCCAAGTTTCTCCATATAGCCCATTAGACATGATTAGACCCAGAAGTGTGTGTAAGTTCCCATGAAATCCAAATTAATGTTTAAGTGTTTCATTATCTCTTGTGTGAGATGTTACCTGCACACCAGTATCTGACCCAACAATGGCAAAAAAATATTTTACAGTTTGTCATTTTCTGGAGAAAGCTAAAAAAACGTTGCTGACTGATGACATCCTGTGGTCGGGGTGTACACTAATTTTGTGCCCTATGAATAGCCTTTTTCTAAGTGGCTCTGACTGACCCACCAGGCCTCATTAATTACTGTACAAAAACAGCTTTATTCACTGATTTTGTTGAAGCTGGATCATCTGACTATAGCTGCCGTTCGCTCAGTTAGCCATGCAGCTAACATTATCGGTCCTTTTAGCTGCACTCTGCCTTGTGTTTCATGGGAACTTTATGAGGCCAGTAGGCAGATTTTATTAGCTTTGCACAGAGCCAGCCTCGCTGTTTCCAGCCTTTGTGCTCTGTGAAGTTACTGGCTGCTGACAGTAGCTTCATCTTTTGCATACAGACATGAAAATGTTGAACTTTTCCTATGACCAGAATTGAAATTGACCTTCAATGGAAAATTGTGAAACTTTAGAAAACACTGGTCTTCACTAACCTTTTGAGCTAGTGTTTAGCATATATACAGCATGTGTGTGTGTTTGTCTGTGTTTGCATGTGCAGAGACATGGAAAGACCGGTTCTTTGTTTGTGTGCCACACTCTGGAGAAAGTGCAGTCAGCATGCTCTGCCCTCTCGTTCCAGGTCCGTGTTCTCCACTTTAACTTGCGCCATGGGCCAGAAAACTATGAGCTTCGCACGTGCTCTGTGCGAGCCTTCACAGTTGACCTCTTCTGTACCTGGAGAGCCTTCCTGACTCTGCTTTGTGAGCGCTTCTCTTATAGAACATCGCAGGGTCTCACTAGCCCCCATCTATGCAGCCCGAGGCAGAACAGGCTGAAGCTGGAATGGGTCCCGAGACCTGACGAACTCCCGCAGGACCAGTACGACAAGCAGCACTACCGGGGGCTAACTGTCTCTAACCCTGAGGTCACGCCGTCGGATGACATCATGAACATGCACTGGACCCCCTGTGAAATCACAGACATGCAGGGGTTTGTGGAGGAGCTGCTGAAGGTGTCTTTGGCTGAAGGATTCAAAGTCGATCTGGTGACTCCTGACCCAGCGGAAATTCTGAACTGCACCTCACTCCGGCTCGTCAAGTGCTGAGCTCGAGGCAAAGAACGTAAATTAAAAGCACCAGAACCTGCCAAGTTGGTGAAATGTGGATGGTTCCTTCTCGTCACAACGGAAACAATTATCCTTAGGACTTCATCTGTTTAATCAAACCTTGTATGAGTTAGGTTTAGGGTTAACTTTATGACATGGAAATGTAAAAGACACAGATTATGACTTGGGGGCTTTTGCAGAAAATAATAAACTGTTATGTTAGAAATTAGTATTTACAAATGCTTTCACGTCGTATTGTCTACATGTAACTTGACTCATTTCAGACATAGAATCTAAAACATTTCTGGCTTCATCTGTCTGTTAATGTGATGGCTTTTAAACGTAGGTGTCTGCTATGGAAATGTTCCATGCTGACTGTACAGGACTGTTACAAATAGAGCTGCAATGCAGTGGCAGAACTACTGGACAACAGCACAGGTTTGGAAATGATTTCATGTTCTCAGGTCTGTCAAAGTGCCCTGTGGGCTGTTTAGAGAAAAAACAAGAGAATTTGAAACTTGCATGTTTGCGTGCTAGCAGTCTTCCTCCTCCCTGTTTTTATTGCTGAGCTGATCTGTTTCTTGACACACTACTGCTAGCAACTGTCAGTCCTTGTGTGTGTGTGTGTGTGTGTGTGTGTGTGTGTGTGTGTGTGTGTGTGTNTTACCTTACCATAATCTCTGGAAGCAGACGGGACTTTACGGACTGGAACTATTTATCATCAGACGCAATGAATTCCTGCACTCTCACCATCACAGTGAGGTTGACAGACAATCAGCTGTCACTTCAGTCATTCAGACAGGCTGATTGCCAAGAAAGCGCTCCGACAGGGCCAGGCTCACTGTTTCCAGTCTTTGCGCTAAGCTTAGCTCCCGGCTCGAGCTCCAGTTAGTGCACAGACATGAGAGTGAACAACCTCTCATCTGAGACAGCAAATAAGTATATTTCCCCAAATTTCAAACCATTGCTTTAAGCTAAATTTATAGTTGCTGCAAAGAAACAACCGTGTCTGAGTCTTTAGAAACAAGCAGCAAAAGATGACTAATCACAGTTCTTGGAGTCTACATGTGGTATCTCTGAAGCGGCAGCAGCCCTGATGTGTAGTTACATTTATGAGGAGTTGTAGTAGGTGTAGTAAGTAGGCGACTTGAAGGGTGATGCCATATCCTTTGTGGACAACATGACCAAACTGCCATCCCTCCTCTCTGTCCCCTCTATTCTTAAGTCCAATGTGTCGGTCTAGTCTGCCTGACTCATAGATGCTTTATCTGACTGAGGTTTGTGCACGTTAGAATCTACGACCGTGACCATGCCTCTGAAATCTCACTCGCCGGCAGTAACTAACTAGTCCCGTCCTTCTGGCAGTTCCATCTGAGATCTATTATATTCTGTAAATGATATACTGTAAATACTTAATTCTATACTATGTTTTAGCCTATATAGTGCAGTACTCTGTATAGTGTCACCTTCATGATCTAAGTGGCAACGTGTCGTCACAGAAGAGCCTAAATATTAAACCTAAAAATTAAAATTGCATATTCACAGCATTTCTCGATTAATTAAACTGATTATTTCCTTGTGGGAGGGCTATATCCGTTTGCCCTTTGAATGCCTTACAGGGGAGTCAGATGAGTTATGGACTGACTGTGTAATTTTAGTCTGGAGGAAGCAGTAGTAAAGGAAGTTTGGAGGAGGAAAAGATGTGTCTCGACTAAAGAGGAAAGGTCTAGTTGCGAAAACAAGCCCACTGGTTCTTTCCTCTTGCTCCCTCTCTGAACTTCCTTCCTATGACTGTAAGAATGAATGGTCCTGCAGCCCTTCTTGACAGACAGTCTGCTTAGTGGTTATTCACATCATGCACAAGGGATGCTCACATGCAATTACACTGAATACATGTCAGATTTGGTGATTTGTTTCAGATTCATCATTGGTTGAAGGTTTAATGTACTCACTGTGTGTGTACTTGTGTTTTTTCCTCAACAGGAGCGGTACAGTGGAACCCCGACTTTCTATGTCACAACTCCTTCAGAGGGAGCTCGGGCTGTCAGCCTGTCCTGACTTTTGTCAACACATCTCTGCTATATGAGCACAACAGATTAATTCCTCTTTATATGCTTTTATCTTTTTCACAATAAATAAAAAATAAAAATAAAATTGTGCTGTTATGCAGACTGGAGATTATTAAAAAAACATTGTGTTAATGCAGGTAAAAGATTGCTTTCTGGTAAATTTTTTTTTTTAATAGAACTCTCACTAATACATTGCTTTATCATCCAGATAACTTGTAGCACCTTTCTGTATAACTGACATACTCTAGTTCATTCTTCTGGTTTTACAGCATATTTATCTGTGTTCAGTCACAGTGCTTTTAGCAGCAAGACACAGCTGATTTCAGCAGGAAAAAAGCTCTGATAAACCCACTATACACTACCTGCACAGGAGACGGACACAGTTAGCGACTCGCTGGTGAACATTTAGCAAACAAAGAGCCAGAGAGCCAGATACGTGTTTTTCCCAATAGTTGTTGGAGACCAAAAACGGATCAAAGGAGAGTGCATATTGTTGCGACATTAATCAGGGTCACACAAAGCTGTGTCCATTGGGATGATAATGTTTCTCTGTGCCTACTGGATGTGTAAGTAAGACATTGTCCGCAAACATATTGCCCATAATAACTTTGGACAGCAATACTGTAAAATATCCTGACTGTGTGTTGTCAGCTTGATTTTGAGATCTTCTGTCCAACAATGGCAGAAATGAAGTAGCATGAAGGCTTTTCTGATGTAAGGAACTCAGTGCTCTGCAGAAGCTGTCATATCTATCCACATTTTCATAGACCTTAATTTTGACTGAAAAGAAAGGTCAGATAAGTTTTGTGGCTTCATCAATTTGATTTTCATCTAATAGCATCTAATAGTACAGTTTGTCTCCAAATCTAATCCAAAACAGAGATATGACAACTCAGCAAAGTTATAACTCATATCTATCTCTCTACCACATTTCAGTTGGAAAGTAACAATTGTGAGCGCAGAACGATTGTTTGTTAAAATTAATTGTATAATGGGATAATAGTACTGCAGCAGTGTAGAATGAGAAGAGTTTGCCAATAAACACTAAAAATAAGCATTTACATCAACGCATACATTAACAGAGGGTCCTCATTGGTCTTTCTGGCATCATACTGGCATTTTCTGTCCATATTCTAAATTGACCAACTCATTTTAACAAACAAAACACTTGTTAGCGTCCAACAACCACATTTCCCAGCGGACAAGCTCAAAGCCTCATGGGAGCTGTAGTTGTGGAATTATTAGAAGCCATTTATGAAAAACTGCACTGAGCTAAGAAAGCTTTTGAGACACAAGCTAACAAGGAAGTGGGGCGGGACTTGATTTGTTGGTAGGAGTTTGCCAGGGTTTACAAGGTGCACTTGAATGCATCATAAGGGAGGAGTTAGCAAAGCTGTGAAGTTTAGCCTAGCAGGAAACACCAAGGCTACCGCCGCAGCGGTGGAGAAAGAAGGAACAGTTTTTACTTTTAAACCGGTGCACAGACGTGATATTTCCTCGGTAAACACGCTGTCGCTTGGACCCTGGGAGTACTCGCCTTCGGTTTGGTTACATTTCCCTCGACTTTGTATGAGGAGAGAGCTCCTAGCCAACTAAAACACCGGACACTGGCCGGAGGTGGAATCTTATCTAGCGTCTGTAAACGGTGGACATCGGCTGAGCAACGGCCGTTGTGAATCAGGTGGGTAGGGAGGTGGGCCCGTATTTCACGTTTACATAGAGCTGGTGTCCACAGGTGTTTGCTTGTGAGCCAGTTGGCTAACAATTGAACCACCCTGTTTATCACAGCCACCTGTTTTCCGTTCAACACCTGAACGGCTCCAACTCAAGCTAGCTGAAGTTCCTTGTTTAGCCAGACATCATTCTTGTAATTGCTCTTTGGCTAGCTGGCTGTTTTTTCCACCCAAAAATCAGACAGCTCAGTGTTGTTGCCTCTTATATATAAGCTAATGTGCACATTCCGTACAAATGAGATTTACGTTACATTTTTGTCCTTGTTAATGATTCTGTAGCTGGCGTAAGCCTTCTTAATAACAACCAGCAAAAGGTTGTTTGGCTTCATGTTAAACTTTCAGCAGCGCTTTTAAGTTACCCCCTGTCTCATAAACATATTTTACTGGTAAAACATACGTGGATTGTTGCTGCCACTACTAGCTAATCTCATGTCTTACAGGTTTTATTGTGCATGAATACTTTCCTTGTTGGATTGCTTTCATGCCGAATGCACCACATTACCTGAATGACTCGTAAAAACTGGTCAGTCATGTTCTATGAGCTAACTACGTCTGTCTGTATCGAGGTCAATATTAAATCCTCATTTCTTTGCAAAGAGATTGATAAGGGTGAGTTTTAATCAAATCTCGTCTTCTGGTTGGCTAACCGCTGATTAGTTTACTGTAAGTCTAACGTGCAGTAAACAATGCGTTCAGGCAATATAACTAGCTTAGGTCGACGTTAGCGCACACCTGGGCATACACATCAACTTTGAAGCTGTTCATTTAGCAAGACATGAGTCCAGAACAGAAAATGAGCAAGAGCACGATTAGTAGCTTAAGTTATTATATCGGTCATAACCAAAAAAAAAAAAAAAAAAAAAAAAAAAAAACACTGGCGTTTCCTATTAACCCCGGTGTGCAGGAGGTGAGTAGTTTGCAGATAGTGTTGCATAATTACGGAAACGTAGAGCTTCAGCAAGGTGTGTCTCCCCAGCAGGTATGTTAGTAAGCCCTTTGAGTCAACGGTCTGGTTTCAAGCATGAGTAATTGGTGCATTTTGGGGGGTTGTGAGGAAGAAGCCGGTTTGGCTAGTTTCAGGAAAATTCACAACGAAATGACAACAAAGAAAAATAATAAATGACATTACACACCCATACGCACGTTGTTCAATTTAACCAAAGTTAACTCTTAGTTAGCTCAACTGTAGTACTGAAATGTGTGATCCATAAGTTGTCATGTGTCAACTGCATGCAAAGGTCTGCATCAACAACTTAGTCCTCTGCCTCTTCAAATCACCATATGATTAACTTTGACAGACAAAGTTGGACAGCAGCCATGCTGTTGAGCCCCAAGAAGAAAAAAGTCCCATAATCTGGACAGGATACAGCTGAAGGACACGCAGGCTGCGTCCTTCCAACTCCAGCACCTGCATCAGGGCAAGTCTGGCCAAACAAAAAGCCTTTGTTCTCAGTGGACTCAGTGCTGTTCCACCTGCATAGTAAAGTCCACCTGAAACTATTATGGAGGCAAAACAAATGGCCCCTCCCAAATGTAGGGCATGCCAGAGAGGCTCTCACCTGCTGTGTGTCCAGTATATTTTCGAGAAGTAGGCGAGAACAAAAGGATTTAGCAGCTGTCTTAGTTGTACAAATATGCATACACATGCAAGACTGTCAGTGTTGTCTTCAAAGGCGTCCTCCTTTTTAAACTTTGAGCAGGAAAGATAATTTATCTAAACCTGTGCAGGTAAGATGTTCAAGAGGCGTAGCTTGCTTGTAAACTTCAAACGGAGCAGTTGGCACAGACTGTCACTGTTAACTGATAAACAGACTCCTGGTTTACCTCTCTCAGTGTGCAGCACATTATCATGCAGGAGAAGAAGCTTCTTCTGAGGTTTGCAAATTGGATGGCAAAGCAAGTAAAAATGCCATAAAAAAATATTTTTGGACAAGTAATGAATGAGTTTTTAGTTTTAAAACAGACAGAACACATGCCATGATGTTTTGTTGAATAGGAGTATAAGATTTTTTTAGTATAACTCAACATGCAAGCTGCCAGTGTCCCATCTTGTGCCAGGCTTTACCCTTGTTCAAAATCACACAGAGGTGGGATCCTAAATCTTGAGGCAGGCTATGCACACTTGGATTCAAAGTAGAGCCAACTATTCGATCTTTGGACCTTCATCAGCAAATGTTTGACAAAAAGGAATCAAAGAGCTCATAAAGACATCAAAGGGAATGCACTTCCTGAAAATGCACTTTGAGTTTGTGTTTCCCAATGTCCGAATGAATTTGAAGCTTGACAACATCTCACAACAAATCAAAGCAGAAAACAACTTCACAATTTTCTTACAATTTATAGACCAACCGATATATTGACAGCCTGTCTTTGTAGTTTACATAGTATAAACAAGGTGTGATTATATTAAGCATGCAAACTTTTGTTTTTTCTTTTAATAATATTAATTTTTAACTTAATTTAAATGTAATCAAGATATGCAAGAGTGGTGTTATATCTGTTCATAACAGCTGCATAGTTGACCCATTATAGTAATAATGACAAGTTGCTGGTAAGTCATGTATGAGGTTGTTTTATTATTTGACTGGTGCCACGTAATACTGCAGCTGTAGCTGCTTGAGCCACGCAAAATGAGTGATTCAGCCCCGGCAAATAAGGAAACTACTTAGCTAAATGAAAATATTACAAATGCAAACATTTTACTGAGCTCATCATCTGTTAAAATATGGAAATATTTTACATTAGTTTGCTTTGTTGTTTTTTCTTACTGTACTGATTTGAAAAGTGTACAGAGACTCTCTGGGTGATCCGCACTTCAAATAAAATCATGTTGAAGTTAAAATACAGTTAATCTAGTCTGTGTAATGAATTGAATAATGTCCATTACAACATTCCCCCATGGAATTCTGTAAAGATTCCCGTACTAAATGGTAGTTGTCAGTGTTAGAGAGGTATTGACACCACTCTCAGGCAGTGGATCCTGTGTGTGGCTGTATTGTTGAATTGAATTTCATTATGCTGAAAGGTGTTTCTAACTTGGGTGCTGACATTGGCCAATATATATTGAGAAAAATAAGTGGGGCAGCAGTAAGAAACTAACAAATATCTGTTGCATGCATGTAAATACATGGTTCTAAATGAATATGGCTGTATTATTTATACAAAACAGCTGTTCAGCAGTCAGTTTTGGAAACGCAGAGTGGTTTGGTGGCAACATAATTGGTACTTTGGCTCATAATTTGTTTTTGACAATGGTGTAGTTTCTGTGTGCAGATTTTAATTTGTTTTTCCACATTCAAAACCAATGTCTGCTGTACATGCATGTATTTTAATGAGACAACAATATTCACAAAAACAGCAAAATGTTACGGGCCGTTGTATTTTCAATACTCCCATCACTGCAGGCCAACACTGATACATTTAGACAAGCCATTGGTTTATTCCAGTATTTCCCCCAACCACTGCCTTCTCTCATTGCCCGCCACCCCCCAAGAAACAAATCATTTGATCTGTTATTTACCTTAGTTGTGTGCTCTTGTTTCCATTTCAGTGTGAGAGTCTCTGCTGTGTTTTGCTGTCATTTGTGATTGTGCTTGGTGTCTCTCCTCCCCTCTGCTCTCTGTTTGACCCATGGGACGACTGAGCCCCTCTGCAGTTGTTTTTTCTGGTTACAAACTGGCTCAGTAGTGAACAACATGCTTAGGCGCTGATGGATTCTGTGTTGTAAGGTGGGCTAGACCAGAGAATATTAGATTTAGATAGATTGGTGATGCTGTCGTGCCCTCACTGTTATCTGTGAAGTTTGCTGGAAGTTGCCTTTTTAAATAATACATCGCTTGTCAGCGAGTGGTCAAATAGTGCCTTGGGAGGCAGTTTGGTCTTGTGTGCTCTGATTAATTCAGCATGCAGTTAACACACCAGTCATAATTCCGCTTAAGTGAAAACTCACCTGCTGGCATTTGCTCTTCACTATTGTGAAAGAATGAACTAATGGGAGTAATGACCCATTTTCCTTTTAAGTAAGTGCTGTGCAGTGGGTCTAATTTCTGCCCAAAAAGTCACTGATGAATATTCTTCGGTGAATCAACACAGCATGTTAGTAAAGAAATGTCAAAGTGTTGACTGGGAGAACTGAATGAGGCTAATGGGGCAAGGTGTGATGGAATCTGTTTTTGGTTAATGAGGCTAGCTTGCTGTGATGCTTTAAATTCAACACTAGCAGTTAGGCTCAGGTCAAAATAGCCTAATGACTCCCCACTGTCAGTGACAGCCTGAGCTTGACTTATGTAAATGTTGTGCTCCTGATCACCCCCCCTCCTTCTTTGTCTCCCTGGTTCTGATTACAGGAAAGAGGGAGCGAGTTAGTGGGAGAAATGATATCCTGCCAGCCACACCCGAAACTGACAAGATCTCATGTTCTGTTTTGTCAGTGGAAGGAAGCATCTCTGTAATGTTGGTGTTTTGGATATGACAGATTCCCCCTGCTCCGTCTTGTTCACCTAAATACACAGGAAAACGCTTTCTAGTTCACGTGTATTCACCAGTGCTTGGTCTTAGTCAAGTGTGAGCATGACACCTGATGATATCGGATTCATGCCCCCTCCTCCCCTCCCACTGCACTGACCTGATACCCGTCACACCCTTACAGCAGCACACCATCCAATGCTGACTTGAGAGGACTCGGTTTTTATCACCACAACCAGGAATAGCTCAGTGATGTCCAGCTCTAGATCACGGAGAGGTGTCAGGCCATATATTTTCAGTTTCATTTAGTGCCTCATCAACTGTCTGTGTGTGTCTGTGTGAGAGAGAGAGCGATATGGAGAGAGCAGGAGGTGTTGTCTGTGATCAGACCATGTGTGCAAGCCAGCTCTCTCAGACTGTACAGTCTAGCAGCAGCAGCCAAACAGGTTCTGCTCCACCTGTCTCAATATGGTCGACTTTCTAGCTGCATTTTTTTGACGCCATGAATGTCAGTGTCTGTACTGGAAGTTTATGACTTGATCAGATGTCAGTCAGGGAGGGGTGATTATCTTTCCACCTATTTTTTTTCCCTGTCTCGCAGCAAGTGCTGACATAGCTGCTGATTGCATAAGTCCATAAGTAGAATGTTTTGGATGCCAGGCATTTCCTGGCCATTCATTCTTACTCTGAGGCACCGGGCTGGCTACTATGTCGTTGAGAGACGCAGTGCATGTAGCAGCTTTGCCGGTCGAGCCGCCTTCTCTTGTGGTTGTTCTCGTCGTGTCCGGGCATGTTTACACACATTTTTTTCCCCTCCATTGACTCCCTGTTCAGATGGGTTGATATGCTGGGAATTTGATGACATCACTGAACTGTGAACGATAACAAATGGCACCCTGCTAAGTGAGAGTGAACACATTTTAAGTGAAGGACACACAGTGAATTGGACAGCAGAGACGACATATTTTAGGCAGCCCGTCTTGCTGAATGTGACTTTGTGAGAAGAGTCAATAAGCCCAGTGACTTTGCTATCATAGGTAAATACTGTGTGTTCACTTATCTTGTTGAGAAGTGAGCTCACTGTAGATCAAACAATGAAACCAGTGTGATGAAAGACATTCACTTCTGTTGATTAAATCTCAACACAAGTGTATTGCTGCTCCTCTGCCAAGTGAAATTCCTGGGGAAATCCATATGTGAGAGTAGAACTGGGGCAGGCCACTGTGCAGGGCCCGGCTGAAACTGGTCTGATCTGCTGTGTTTCTGACCTGTCATTGTTCTCCTGATTAACCTGAAACTATGGTACTTCCCTGTCACGGTAACAGCCGTGTCCATAGTCTTGTCAATGTAAACTAACCTGTGTGTGTGTGTGTGTGTGTGTGTGTGTGTGAGTGTGTGAGTGTGTGAGTGTGTGAGTGTGTGAGTGTGTGAGTGAGTGAGAGAGAGAGAGAGAAAAACCTGAAAAATCCCACAAATGAATCTACCGTTCTGTGGTAAGCTGAGGTGAAACCTTTGAAAAACACTGAGCACCAACTAGAAAATGACTTTATGACAACAAAGTACAGTTTAGGCAACTTGTAAGATGTCTCGCAAAATGCTATGTTTTTGGAGAGCATCATCTTAAGACATAGTTGGCAGGCTATTATAATTTTTCCAACATTGATAAATGAAGTATTTGCAGTTAGGGCTGTTTGACTTGGCAAAAATCATCGTCATTATTTTGGCCAATATTGAGATCATGCTTATTTAAAATAATCATTTAACGGCTTTATAAACATCATCCATTCATGAAACTTTTATGAAAAACATTCCTTTAAATATAATTCAGCATGAATGAATAAATCATCTTGTGATGATGATGATAATAATAATAATAATTGATGTGTGTATTATAATACCATTGTTATTGCATATATAAATTGTGAGGAAGGATTGCTCAGCAGCTGGTTAGCTTAGCTTAGCTTAAAGACTATACATGGGGGAAACAGCCAGCCAGTCTCTCTCCAAAGGTGAAAAAAAATCTGTTGAAGAACATGTCTAAAACTCACTATTTAACACATTACACGTTGTTTGTTTAATCTGTACAAAATCATAAGAGTAAAAAATGACACGTTACCCATTGCATTGTGAGTGAGCGGAGGCGGGCCTATGCGGGCGCTGCAGCGGCGTGTTTGTCAACTTGCTGTCCGAGAGAAGAGAGAGCAAGAACGCTTAGGTGGTATTGCTGTGTTGATAGTGGGAAAATGACTATTGAAACAGTTCCAGATGTTCAGATTCAATCTGTATCAAACTCAACTCTTGTCCTTTTTTGTTGCAAAATCAAAATACTTGAGTCTTTGTGTCTACTGATGTAACAGATTGTTGCCATAAGCTAAATTTATAATGCAACTGTCCTCTGGCTGCTAATGCTCTGTGACCTGCCCTCTGATGAAAGTACATGTTTCTCGTAGAGGATAAAAAAGACACCTGTATGGTAATCAGATGCTTCAGTCTACATCATTTAAAACGGCTAAATTGTCGCCTTGTTAGCTCGGCTTGTCGAATATTGGGTCATTTCTTCTAGGCCACTGTCAGACTGTGCAAGATGCTGAGGGGGAGCAGGTTAATCTAACTGTCTGAACTAACAGCCTTAAACATCACTGCAGTTCACATAATTGCGATGTTCATTCCCAGCCATGGCCCTTGATAAGTAGCTGGTGTAGAAATAACACTTGAGTGCATTTAATGAGTGGGTAATTTGTGCTCTAATGTCTGTCACGTTACTTGAAAGGCCACAA
Organism: Chaetodon trifasciatus; assembly: GCA_037975065.1. NCBI lineage: Eukaryota > Metazoa > Chordata > Actinopteri > Chaetodontiformes > Chaetodontidae > Chaetodon > Chaetodon trifasciatus. The sequence goes on along the minus strand of JBBMOE010000014.1, from coordinate 10,619,930 downwards.
TTAATCTGGTCGGAGAGAAACAACTGTGGGATTAGGATGTCTGAAGACTGCAGAGAGAAACTCACACCTGACATGTCGCATGGTGGTTGGTTTTATAGGAAGAATTCAACATTTCCATACTGGCTGTTTGCTTCAGTGTTTACATGCGTGCATATGTGAGGGTTGTATTCCTGCTCGGCTTTTCCATCAGCAGATTCCTCTCGTAGCCCTTAGAAGCCATTGTGTTTGTGAAGCAGACCTCCCACCCTGCCATTGTCTGCAGAACTTATGGCTCTGAGCTCCCTCTTTCTGCTCCGCTGCTTCTCCTGGGACCTTCTCTCTCACTCTCTCTCTCCCACACACACACACACACACACACACACACACACACACACACACACACACACACAGTGTCTATAAGGACAGCAAGCTTGTGACCTGCTGCAACAACAAGCATGCCACTTGTTGATGAACCTCCAGTTGTGCTTATTTTATCAGTGAGAGTTGTAATTGGCTGCTCAGTTGCCGCAGCACTCACAGTGCTGTTATAAGTAAGAGTTTATGCTAATATTAAAATCCATCTGAATTAACTTTTGCTAAGAAATCAGTCTAGATCTCTTTTGGCACTTTGGTGTTTGGCTCTAATTGTTAGTTGCAGCCCTGTACTACAGTATTGATTTGAAGCTGGAGTGACTGATATGCTGTACCTCAGAACATTGCTTCATGATTAGCATCCCAGAGTAATGTAATCACTGCTAATGTTATAATGTATGAATCCAAGCAAGCACATTATGCTTGAAGTTGAATAACCAGCACTGCTGCCAAGAGTGTAACAGCCTTGATAAATCTGAAATGCATTTTAAGATTCGTACAAGCTGCAGAAGGAACATCAGTATCATCATATCATACTTTAGCAGTTACCTAGTGTTTCAGTCCGAGGCCATCACCCAGTGGCTGTGCCGTATGATTGGGACACATATGCTGCCAATCATTCTGCTAGATGGCGAGGAATTCAAAGAACTAGTTCAGTACTGTGAGCCCTTGTGTGTCATGCCATCCAGCGCTACTGTGACTGAACACACTGAAAAAGATGAAGGAGGAGATAAAAGTCAAGCTAGCTCTGTCTGCTAAAGTCTGGCGTATGTAGAGTTACACGCTGTGTCCCCCACTGCTTCTCTGATGTCTGCCCTTTCTCTCGCTCCTCTCCCGATTCAGATTCGGTCAATCGAGAGTTTATCTAGACCAAAGCGGACTTGGTGGTGATTGTTAGAACAGTGGAAAAGGTGAACCAAGAAGATTTTGTTTCTGTCGAGTCTGAATGAAGTGTGTTTTACGATGATAAAATAACTGTTTCTGTGAATGGAGTCTGGTGGCTTTGGCGAGAGCAGTAAAGCAGCTGTTTCAGGTTAAACAAAAATGTTTTCAGACACTTACAATAGCAATCTGAAAATGTGTTTTATAAGGTGAAAATATCATGACAGTTGTAGCTGTGTTAAAATGCTCAGTACCGTTACAGTCAAGAGTGATGCGACAAATATTTGACCAGAACTGTTTGTCAAGGTGAGAAAGGACCTCATGAGAGTTTGAGACCAGTAACCACTGAGCCCAGTACTGCCTGCTGTATCAGAGAAGTGTTGACTTTTTCTTTGAGGAAGCTGAGGACTTGGAAATATGTGACGCAGCCCAGCAGTGACTCAAGGCAGCACTGCTGATATGAGGGTCATACCAGAACTACGTATGTCTCAATTTGGACCCAAGCAAATGAGCTGGTTCAGACGGAAAACTGTGACTCATGGTGCAGGCCTTTGTCATGGACTTGTGACACTGGATCATATGTCTGACTGCAGCTGTGAGTTTTCCTGTGCCTCTGTCTGAAATATTGTGCACTGAGCTGCTTTCTTTTGCATAGCTGAGTGTCAGTGAGTGAAGCAGCCAGGGAGCTGAGGGCCTGTATGCTGCGCTGTGGCTGACCCCTTCCTTCACGTGATGGAGCTTAGTGAGTCAGTCTCTCTGTATAATGTGGAGCCCATCAGTTCACCACAAGTTGTCTTTACAAAGCTCAGTCACTGACTTCCTCTGTTACCTTTCTGTTGTCTTTCTTCTCCCCCTTGCCTTTCCTGTCCTCTTTTTGGCGTCTATGGAAACCGTCTGGATGTGTGACAGGTGTTTTCATCAGCCGGTGTGTGCTGCTAGAAGGGCCCACCATGAGCCTGTGAAACATTGGTTTCTTAGCTGGGCCCTGACTGACCTCAGACCCTTATCTTTGTGTGTGCGTGTGTGTGCATTCGCTCGTTCATCCGGTCATTGATGACATGAGATGAAGTGCCAGATTCGGCCATTAGAATTCCTTTCTCTCATCAGTCTGTTAGAGAAAATGGTCAGCTACCTGAGGCTCCATAGATTCTAGGCTGTGATCCCACATTCCTCTGACTCTTTGTAGTGTTGAGCCGGGCACACGTTTACAGACAGGACTGTCCCAAGTTGTCCAAGCACTCAAAGCCTAATCCTAAACTCTGATGTAAACATGAAGTTGTTCATCAGTGTTGCCTCTGCTGTCTCGCTTTGCTTAGCTCTGGCTGTGTGAGACGACACAAAAAGCAACACGAAAACACAGTTTCCAACCAACTACTCTGGTTATTGAACTGGCTTCAAATGAACAGTTTCTCTTGACTGTCGGTCAATATTAAATACACCAGCATCACTCCAGCCTGTGTCAACAGTAGATGCTGCCAGCCATGTAAAGCCACGTAAAAATGTCAGAGCTTACAGGTTCTAAGTTTGACGTTGGTATCAATCCGTCCCTCAGCTTCAGTTTTCAAGTGAATCCTGCTTTGGCCCTCAAAACAGTCCAAAGTAAAATGATTAGCACATGCATAGCATTACAACTGTTAGCCTAAGAGTTTCCCAGTTGTTACTGAGGAGACATTTACACCAAGTCAATCTGCTGGGTCTCCACTTCCTGGAATGGTGGCAGTAGATGAAGACTTTTATGTAGGTTCTTGCAGCCAACGACAGAGAAATAGACCTTTGCTCATAATGGTACCTTCCACATCTTCATGTTACTGTCATCACTTGAGTTATAGAAAGGAAGACTTCTGCCTGCATGTCATCACAGCCACAGTAAAGCACATTATTTTTAATATGCTAAAGTTTTTGTCACGATTGTGACAGTATTGCAAAATCTATGTTATGCGGAACGTGGTGGCAGCGACAAAACTGGTATACTGCCCACCCCTAATTAGGACCAGATAAATTCTAGGAAAAATACTTGTTTTTACAATGTTAAAAACATGCTGATAATGTGTATATCCTGAGAAACAAACTGTAGACCGTGAACTTGCGGATTCATACTTTAACACTGTTCTTTCCTCCTTGCAGCGTGCGTCAGTGGGCCCGCAGGCTCCACGGTGGTGCTGAGACGAGATGAAGAGGTTCAGGCGACATGGCCAGGAGTCCCAGAGAGATCGGCTCAAACAGGAGCTCTTCCAGTTCAACAAGGCGAGTGATCCGTGACACAACACACAATGCAGGACACATCACAACAGCTGACGCACATGACAAGAAATAAAGTGAAAGCAAGGTTCATCACATGTAATGTTGCTAAATGCTGAACATAAAAGTTCACTTAAACAGCCAAAGAACTGCTTCTGCATGTACTTTTTCGTTTACCTTGTTTATATGCTCTACAGTCACAAACCAATAAGAGTGGTTCTCTAATCTGTGAGACCAGTTCCTGCACTCCACCATGAGCAAACTTTGGACAAGGATGGGGCTGCTTTGTGTGTTAAGCACCATTACTGGAACTGGAACTAAAAACTAGAGCTTGATAATCATAATAATAGATGATACACACAGTCACATACTTCAGACCAAGTGCACATACAGTTTTCAAGTGCAAGCTCGGGCCAGGATGATGATGATGGTGATGATGAAAAATAAAAAAAAGATTCTTAACTAATTTTGCTAGTTGCGTGTGGATTTTGAGGTAGCGACCTTTCATTTTAGCCTGTATTGTTTTAAGTGCTATAACCTAATTGTTGATTACCTCTTGGACTTTGGCGACGATGGCTGTGATGTCACTGCTGTTGTTGGTTAAGCATTAACCATTTAATGATAAATCAGATGCTTTGAATAGGTATGGGTAAGGGTCATGTCTAATGACTGCGTCTTTTGCCTTATGGAGGACCATATACAGTTGATGAAAGTGTACCCCTTCTTTTCTGTTGTCTTAATTAGCTGTTATAAAGACTGGTGTGTCATACAGAGGTATTGAAATGCAACAGCAGGATTCATGTTTCCTTGTTGCCATCCTTCCTGTTTCTTGTCCACCTGCTGTTATCTGCAGGGTGTTTTGCTTCAGTCTCTTGTCTCCGTCCTATCCTGTCATTGTCTCTGCTGTCACAGCTCAGTCTCACCCTCCCCCTGTCTGTCCTCTGTCTCCTCCTCAGACAGTGGAGCATGGATTCCCCCACCAGCCCAGCGCTCTGAGCTACAGTCCCTCCCTGCAGCTGCTGGCCATCGGCACCCGCTCTGGGGCCATCAAACTGTATCCTTCACTGTACCTGTGTGTAAATAGTCGTCAGGGAGGAATCTGTGCGTCATGTTTGAACTTGAGGCAGGCAGTGCTAATGAACGGCTGTGACGCTGGTAAATCCTTGTCTGCAGTTCACATGGGCACCTGGTTCAGGTATTTCATTTTCCCACGCTGTTGCTCAACGCCACCTCTTATTGTCAGACAGTGGAGTTGGTGTCACCATTGCCTTTCACACAATTATGCTCATTGACAGTGCAGTGGAGCCAGTCGGTACACTCTCCCCATTGACGCAGAGACACACAGTGGTTTTGATAACCGCGATACCTTCTCTCAGTAGCGTAATCCATTCGTACAATGCAGCAGATTGTTCGGGGGTAGAACAGCAGGAGGGCACAGATAAAGGAAAATCTCTGTATGAATATTACGAGTCAAAGTGCAGGATGCTTCAGGCGAAGTCAAAGAACAGAGCAGCTTCTGTTGTTTTTATGTAGCAAACCAATCATTTGATAATGTGACACTTGAATCGGCCTCTGTAGGGGCATTGTTTTTCCACAGCGAGGTCGGGGTCAGATACACTGCAGCAGCCTTGGAGCTGCTGCGCTGGTTTGCCCATTGACACACATGGACGGACATATTCCCTGCTCACTGTCTTTCCAAGCTCTGTGTGACTTAATTGCATGAGCAGGTTAGCCAGCTATCTTTATGCCAATAAGTGTTAATAAGTTGTTTCTAAAATTGCTCTTTCAAATAGTGATGTTGATAGAAAAACAGTTGTCAGTCCTGCCTTTAGTCACTTTGTTGGCACCTGTCTGTGTTACAGCCACCTGTAGATGAGTGGAATAGTGTGAAAGCATTGGACTGTGTGTCATAAGTTGCCTGATGAAGATCTATGACCAAAATGTTATGTCTCTATAAAGTCAGTGCTCACAGTATGCAGGAACTCAGCCTTTTCCTCCACAATTCTGTTTCTATGCATCTGTCTACCAGATGTGCATTAGATAACATTTAGTTCAACAATGAATAAGTTAGAAGTCAAATATTTTTACAAGGTGGTTTCTTGTGAGACAAAAAATCAGTGTCACTAAATATCACTCAACCGCTGAATGGCTTGTAATCGAGAACTCTGCCTGTTTAGAGTCAACATTTTCATGGCTGGATAGGAAAACTGACCCAACTAAGCCAGTTGGTAACCTGCTTAATGATTCCAGGTATCCAGGATCTCCAATATCAGACTCAGTGACAAAACTGATACAGCCCCCTGCTGTATTTTAGCACTTGTTGTGAGTATGTCTATCACAAACCCCGTATGACCTTGACCGATGGTCAGGTATGGAGCTCCAGGTGTGGAGTTCATGGGTCTGCACGATGAGAATGCTGCCGTCACACAGGTGCACTTCCTCCCCCACCAGGTACAGTCAGACAACACTGGCAACACACACTCAGCAGCATTTCTGTCTTTTTTGTTGATCACACAGCAGACCATCTTTCATATGGATCAGCATTCCCTGCTAGTAATGAGGAAATGCCTTTCGTTACTTTCAATAAGACAATATTGATTTATTGTGGCTTATGTCCAGGTTGAACTGGTGACTCTGCTGGATGACAACAGTCTGCACATGTGGACTCTAAAAGCCCACAAGGGACTTTCTGAACTTCTGGAGATAGGACGCTTCACTCTCACTGGACCACCTGGGTAAAACACACACTCCAACACATTTCCCCTCTCTCCACATTTTTCCAGAACAGGTCGTTTTCGAGGAACTATTTTAGGAACTTGGCAATTTGTGCGGAATTACTTCTTTTCTGTCCTTTTATAGACCAAACGATGCATTGAGAAAATAGTTGCAGATTCACAGATAATGATTGGTTAGGTGCAGCCCTACTTTAACCAAACCGTAGCTGCCCATCTTTCTGCAGAGTGACCTTACCTCCCCCTTCTTTTCCACCTCAGTGCCCCTCCAAGTGTGACCAGAGTGACAGCAGTGCTGGCTCACTCCTTAGGGGAGCTGCTGCTGCTGGGGACAGAAGGAGGACATGTCTTCATCGTTGAAGTCCCGGGCTTCAGAGAACTGGAAGAGAGAAACATCAGTCTCGATCAAGTTGCCAGCAGGTCGGCAACTACAACACACAAATACACTGCACACTGTTTATACGCTTAGTTATGGCTGCTCAGTGGATTCATGTCGGATCAGCAGTTTGAGAGCTGTCTTTTGATCTGACTGTTATGCTCTTTTTGTTCAGGAAGCAGGCATGTATTTTTTTTTGTAAGTCCTGGTAGGATAGGACAGTAGAGTTACATAGCTGGAATCCAGAGACCTACAAAAGCGTATTTGGGGTCAAAGTTCAGTTTAGTTGAAAATTAGGGCTTTTACGGCTCACGCGGCCACCGGCGAGAGTGCAGCCACTTTCTCTCCAATGGAAGTAATAGACAAGCTCTTAGCAATGTTTAACATGTGCTGTTGGCATCAAAGCCCAGTGGGAATCTGAAGCCCTTATTGATCCGACCTTGGCGGCGGCATGAGAGCACCTGATTTCCGAAGATTGAGAGTTGAGTCTGTTGTTTTTGATCCCTCAACTGTGCCTCTGTTGCATAAGACAAAGATTGTCTGTAGGTTCCAGTTAATGGTGTTGGGTTTAGGCTTTTTACAGTTTGTTCAGGTGAATGCTGTGTTCCTGCCTTTAAATGGTTTGCTGTGGAAGTCAGGGATTTACCACCAGATGCACTCAGCACAAGCTTACATTAATACTCAGTGGCTTTGTGTTTTGTAACCGCTTCTCTCGTGTTTATTTTCCCCCTTTGGAAAAACCCAGTAGCCTGTATTTCAAATGGACTGATCATAAACAACATAAATGTGTATTGAACGTTCAGACTAAAGCAGCTTCACGTACCCAATGCATCTCTGTGTGTGTACACTGCCTCTCAGTCCCTACAGATCAATGAGGTTGATGTTTCTGTTGTCTCTCTCACTCATTCTTTCTCCTCACTCTCACTCTCCTGTCTCCTCCAGTGTACCGGACGATTACATCGGCCGCAGGAATCTGGAACACGTAGAGGCCTTACAGGAGAATCCAGTTAACCCAAACCAAGTCGTCATTGGTTACGGACGAGGTCTCATGGTTATCTGGGATCTGGAGAAACAGCGTGCCCTCCAGCACATCCCTGCCACACAGGTAACTGTTCTGTGCCTCAGTGTAAGGCCTGAACAGAATAAAAGCCAACCAGCATGTTAAATGTTGACATTTGCCTTGTCAATTTTCCATGTAACCCGTGCAACCATAGCAACTGGAGAGTGTGTGGTGGACAGAGGACGGAGGTTACATTCTCAGTTCGCACAGTGATGGAAGTTACTGTCGATGGATGGTGGGCGGAGAGGACGTGAATGAGGAGGAGGAGAAATCGGACATTCCTTATGGTGAGGAACACCTGCACGTTTGTCTTTACTGTCAGGCATGAAATGGGTTTTTCTGGAGGCTGACAATGGCTCCTCTTTTATCTCTGCAGGACATTTCCCCTGCAAGGCCATTTCTAAAATAGTTCAGCTACCAACAGCAGAAGGGTGAGTTCACTTTTTTCACCAGCAAGATTCATTTGTGACGTCTGTTACTTGTCCTCCCCTCAGTGAAAGTGGTTGCAACATTCTGACTGTTCTAATATTTAACTTTATTTCCCAGATGCATCGTGTAACCCACTGTTACACATTAATCTCTGGGTAAACTTAACTGAACTGAACTTCAGCGTGTGTGTGTGTTTGTGTGTGTAGGCCTCCATATCTGCTGTTCAGTGGTGGTATGCCCAGGGCCAGCTACGGGGACAGACACTGCATCACAGTGATCCACAGTAAAACACACGTGGCTCTGGACTTCACCTCCAGGATCATCGACTTCTTCGTCATCAGAAATGGACCTCAGCACACAGGCAGGGGAACACACACCATCACAAATGACTGATGTATGGCAGACACACTCATTTGTATGGGAAAGAAGCTGTTTAGTAAATCTTGAAAGGCTTATAGTCATTATCCATGCAAAACAAAATTGCTTAGCTTAGCTGCATTAATGTGTGCAATTCCACTAAGAGCATAAAGTAAGAAGCAAAAAGGAGAACATGGAGCTGCCGATGGCGGGACCATGCAGATAATATTGTGTCTGATCTGCAGTGAAGTTCTGTGTTATATTACAGATGTCTCGGTCAAAACCACAACATGTAAAATATTACTCCAATAATAAGAAAACAAGCTCACCATCATTTATATGAGCAGCCATGAGGGAAATCAGACCATGGAACTGCTCAAGCTGCACACACACGACCAGAATTTTGGATCTGGCAGAAATCCAACCAATCGGCCGACAGCCAGGTCGTGGATCATACAGACAGTTAATCAGGCATCGTGACCACCCTCGAACCGCACGTCTGGCAGAAATCAAAATCCTGCTTAATCCTTGCAGTGTCTGCCTGGGTTAAGGCCCACTCTGTCAGTTTTACACATCGCACTGTGGAGCTCTACTCAGTAATAGCATCTTCTTAGGTTTCTTGTGTCCGTGGAAATAATGCTTTTGTGAACTCCCACTGTTGTCCTGGGGAGGGTGTAAACACCCTGAAGGCCATGCAACCAGTTTGGCAAAGCAAACTGTTATAGGAGACATTTTGAGTGTGCTTGCTTTTGGTTTTGCTTTCAAAGAAATGGTTCAGATCATTCCTTTAAATTGGGTCTTTGTTTTAGTGTGATTTCCTAGAGATATGTAGAGCCCCAAAACCTTTTCGCAGACACTGGCATAGCACTGCAAAGTCTAGAAAAGTGACACTAACCCATCCCAGATCAGTGTTTATAATATAATTCTGTAACTACTGGTATTGCCCTGTACTGTCCATCTGCAGGAGATCCCAGTGCGCTGGTGGTCCTGGTAGAGGAGGAGCTGGTAGTGATTGACCTGCAGACAGAGGGCTGGCCAGTCATTCAGACACCGTACCTGGTTCCCCTCCACAGCTCAGCCATCACCTGTTCCCACCATGTCTCTGCTATCCCCCTCAAACTGTGGGAGAGGGTCATTGCAGCTGGAGACCTGCAGAAGACACACTACTCTAAAAAGGTACACCAAAAGTTCTTAAGTGTTGTCCTATCAAAAAACAGTGGACTTAAAGTATAGATCTTTGATTTAAAAATAAGAGTTGTCATCTGTGCTCATTTCCTGCCATACCCTTGTCATGGTCATTTTTCACTGCTTTTGTCACATTTTGAGGAATTTCAAAATAGATATTAGTAATAAGAGCACCGCTATTTTAAGCTTTGTGTAAACTCTTATTTGATTCTAATGATTCATAAGCAGAAGTCAGTGCAGTCTCTACTGTCTGTATTTATTGAGCAAGTCTATGTCTTGGCATTACTTGCCTCAAACAATGTTTTCTTCAGTCATAAGTTAATAAAGCCAGAAATGTCTTACATTTTATTCCCATCTCACTGAGTACAACACCAACCTTATTAGAAATGTCTTTTCTCCTCAGAAAGTCGTGTGTTTCAAACATTGACACTACGGTCACTGCTTGTTTTACTAGAACCATGGCTCTAAATAAATGGACATTTTGATTTTCCAACCAAGATTAAAGCTACATTACCCTCTAACAGTATGTTAAAACACATACTGGTGTACAATACAATACAAATCAGCATGTAATCACCACATATAGACTAGCCTCTGCTGAGAGCCACATAACACTTACCCACCTACAAAACCTGTATGTGACTCTAAAGCTCTTCATCATATATGGTATGCTGTATCCACATTCCTTTATTTCTGCCTGAACAGATGCCATTAAGTTAGTCTTATTGTTAAACTTTCATTTCCCCTCTCTCCATGCAGCCATGGCCAATAACAGGAGGGCAGAACCTGGCCCCAGACCCTCCACAGAGAGACCTGCTGCTCACAGGGTCAGTGCATCTGAACTTTGGAAATAACTACTGGAACATTTTTTGGGGCAGATTTAACAATATCCTGTTTATTTGTGTGTGTGCAGGCATGAAGATGGGACGGTGCGTTTCTGGGACGCATCAGGAGTCTGTCTGTATCCCATGTATAAGTTAAGCACAGCTGGAGTGTTCCACACAGACGCTGACCCCAATGACAACATGAACCAAGGCACTGAAGGAGAGTGGCCGCCATTCAGAAAGGTGTGTGTACAGAAAAGTGCCTTTGTGTGTGTGTGCGCATTAACACTGAAGCCGCATTGAGGCAACCTCACACAAAACTGAACTCAAATCAGCCTGTGGAAACAGTTGTACAATGTCGTCTAAAGATCTGGAAGAGCTTTGTCAAGTCTGAGAAAGTAACCTGATGATGTCATCACTAATTTGCGGGTGTACCTGTTGTCCAGGTTGGCTGTTTTGATCCCTACAGTGATGACCCGAGGCTCGGCGTTCAGAAGATCCACCTTTGTAAATACAGTGGTTATCTAACTGTGGCTGGCACTGCTGGACAGGTGAGATGACTGTCATTTATAGCACAGGTAACATACCAAAGGTTTCTCACATTGATTTATCCCCAGTGCTGTAGCACTACCACAGTGTCACTGCTACTCTGCATGAAGTGATGATCACAGCTGTGAAGGGCTATCCTCAGTGGCCAGAATGGGGCTGTGCTTTTCTTCTTCAGCCAAGTTGACATCAGTTCTCACAGAGGCTTTGTTCTACTTATTCACTCGCGTTCGGCCTTGTCTCATGTTTGTCTTTGCAGATCCTGGTGCTCGAGCTGAATGACGAGGCAGCAGAGCAGACGGTGGAGGCTAAAGTTGTGGATTTGCTGCAGGGCCAAGAGGGATTCCGCTGGAAGGTAATGAGCAGTATTCGACTGGTTATTGAAAAAACAAATGCGTTACTCATCTCCCCCTGAAATCTGTAATATCTTACAGAGCTTGTTACAGAGCATTACTCTCCCTTGTATCATTATTTTTTAACACACTGTACCGCCCAACAATAGAACACTGCCAGCACCACAGAGTTAAAGTGATTGGTACATTGTTGGTGTTTGTTTTGATTAGGGCCACACTCGGCTGGAGGTGCGAGAGGAACCGGTGCTTTTTCCTGCAGGCTTCCAGCCTTTTTCTCTGGTCCAGTGCCAGCCTCCCGCTGTGGTCACCGCCCTCACCCTGCACTCAGAGTGGAAACTAGTAGCCTTTGGCACCAGCCACGGCTTTGGCCTGTACGATTACCAACAGAAGAACAACGTCCTCGTCAAGTAAGGAGGCTCAGACTCTGAATCAATGTACAGATACATCTTTAATCTGAGTTTTCACATTCTGGGAATTCCCTGCTTCTTGTTTTTAGCACTTGCATAGTCACATCTGATGGTTTCCTTTTACAGCCACAAGTTTTGCCCGTGTACGTTTTCCCAGCTTGTTTGTGGTTGCAGTCAGACTGCTGTATCACAGCACTCATAAACACATCTTTTCACATGCAAAAGGACTGAGAGATTCTCCAGGTTAAAATGTAGTAAGATATGGAGGGAAATACAGCATCTACATACATGGAATGAGAAAAAGGTGGATTCACTCACTGATTCAGGGACTATTCCCTCTCCATCACGAACATGTTGTCATGAGAAGCACACAAAGCGTAAATGTAAGGGAGTCAAGTCAAATAAATGGTTTTCAACCTTTAGACTCAAAACAAACATACAACAAAGCTTAAAAAAACAGCATTGATTTCCAATTCGCAGGATGAGTGACTGAGCTGCAGGACACCTTTGTGACTGTGAGGGCTCTACTGCTCAAGGACATGTTAGCAGTGGTTAAATAATATCTCTGTCAAAGGGTTTTAATTCGGGCTGTCCTTTAAACAGATCGGATTTCTCTTAAAGATCACAAAAATATCTTCTTATTTTGTAGTTCATCATCTGTGCATTCAGCACTGTGTGTATTAACTCCCTACTCTCCCAATTGCAGGTGTACCCTAAACCCTAGTGACCAACTGGCCATGGAGGGTCCTCTGTCCAGAGTGAAGAGCATAAAGAAATCCCTCCGACAGTCCTTCAGGAGAATCAGACGCAGCAGAGTCTCGCTAAGGAAACATCACGTCAATAACGCTGCCAAGGTAGATCTGTGTACATCTCTTCTGTCCATAGAGAAGCAGTACTGAGTGGATCACAGGTGACACTGCTTAACACCACAGGTGTTTTTGAACTTTCATCACTTGTCTCTTTGTGTAGCTCCAGGAGGCAAACGCTCGTCTGGAGGCTGAACTGGCAGAGATGGAGCTGGCTCCTGTCCAGAGGAAGATCGAGGCTCGCTCCTCAGATGACTCCTTCACCGGTCTTGTACGGACGCTCTACTTCGCTGACACCTTCCTCTCAGACAGTGAGTCACACCATCAAATACTAAATGTGGCCAATTAAAAAAAAAAAAAAAGTTTGCCTCAGATTTTTCTAATGTCTTCTAATTTTCTCGTAGGTTCGCATAACACACCCTCCCTATGGGCAGGGACCAATGGCGGCTGCGTGTTTGCATACATGCTCCGCCTTCCACCTGTAGAGCACAGAGCAGATGAGCCAGTCACAGCACAGCCGGGTGAGAGGCAATGTTTTTGATGTTTTGGCAGGACTGTTTTCTCATCTCTTTCCCCTGTTTGTGACGATCTTTCTCTCCCTCCTTTCTTCCAGCTAAGGAGATCCAGCTGATGCACCGGGCTCCTGTTGTTGGCATAGTGGTGCTGGACGGTCACGGCGCTCCTCTCCCTGAGCCCCTGGAGGTGGCCCACGACCTCGCTCGCTCTCCTGACATGCAGGGCTCACACCACCTCCTGGTCATATCTGAGGAACAGTTTAAGGTCAGAATCACTCACACTCAAACTCACACTCACACTCACAGACACTTGGGGAAACTGATCACAGTCTTTTGTTCAGGTTTTCACCCTGCCAAAGGTGAGCGCTAAGATGAAGCTCAAGCTGACCGCCACGGACGGCTCCAGAGTGCGGAGGGTAGGTGTCGCCTGGTTCGGCAGCAGCCGATCGGAAGACTACGGTGAGAGCGGTCTGGTGGTGCTGACCAATCAGGGCGACCTCCACGTGGTGTCGCTGCCAACAGTCAAGATGCAAGTCCAGTACCCCTGCATCCGCCGAGAAGATGTCAGCGGCATCGCTTCCTGTGTGTTCACCAAGCATGGCCAAGGTAAGCTCATACCTGCACACACATTTGAGCTATACGAGTATAAATGTGATCAGTGATAAAATGCCTCTCCTCCCTCTCTGCCTTGACCATCACAACTACAGGCCTAACCCTAGCATTTAGTTTAGCCTAACCTCATTTTAACCTAAGCCCTTAAACCAAGCCTTAAGCCTCAACAGCCCTTTGAAGAAGTGAGGAGCAGACATAATGTGTTGACTTTCTAAAAATGTCCTCAGTCTTTAGGTCTAAAACTCTACTTTATCCTCACAAAGATTTAATTACAAGAAAACCCTCTCCCAGGCCTCCAGCCTCATCGCGGTAAACTGACAGAAACAGCCTATAAAGCCACAGCCCTGTGTGCTTTCCCTTTGCACTGGCACACACCACCAGGCTGAGTGTGTCTGTCCTGACGTTGGTTCGTTATGAATGTTCTGCCTTCAGTGTTCAGCTCTGACGACTGCAGTCGCACCTGTGACAGACAAATCTTTTCCTCTGTTATCTGGACACACTGTGGACATGACTCACAGACGGACGGTCACTATGATATCATGTTGATACCATATGATAAAGCTGCCATTAGCTCATGTATGTTCAGAGGTTCATAATATAACGTATCTTCAGCTGCTTTCATTAAATATATGCGCTATAATTGATAGTAATTAGTAACAAATTTCACGTTTAGGCTTGTGCTTTTTACACAGAAGTTGGAACTGCTTAAATACGCCACAAATACTAAGACACATCTCAGTGTGATTGTTTGTCCTCAGGTTTGTGTCAGCAGCTGGAGGTAAATATGAGTTTGTGGCGAAGTGAAATGTCACAGATAAACTTGCGCTAGCTGTGGTGAGGCCCTTGATGTCAGCAGTTGAGGTGGCTGGTAGAGGGACAAATTACACACTGTCGTTACCGCCAGCTTCGCACATACCACGGCTGCTCCGTCTGCCAGCTCAAACCGCTGTGGATCTACAGGCTGCAGTGCTTTGACTGATACTTGGCTTGTGTAGTCTACTCGCTGTAATCAAGTCATTTGAAGAATAAAGAGTTTTCTTACAGAGATGCTCTTCCAAAAAAGGAAATGTTAGTGTTTTTGCCCACAGTAAAATGGCCAGTTTACAGGCTGTACTCGTCTTTTTTTGTCCTGAAGTTCTTCAGAGCTCAGAGCCAAATGATTGTCCCATTTTGATTGCACCTCTCAGAAACCCTCTGTGTGCTGTTGTCTTCTTCAGGCTTCTACCTGATCTCCCCATCCGAGTTTGAACGTTTCTCCCTCTCCACCCGCTGCCTGGTGGAGCCTCGCTGTCTGGTGGAGGTTCCTCTTCATTCTGGCTCCTCCAACAAACACAGGTCACAGCCTGATGGAGCTTCATCTGCTCATAGGTGTATATACCCTCTGAGTTTATGCTTCTTATGCTGGAGACTCTCCGTTTCTTTCAGTACTCATTTGTCTTCTCTGTCCTTCTAGAAACACCAGAGAAGATGGAGAAGATGCAGGTAAAATGTTTCAGAGTTACAGGAAAAATAGAAACTGCATCATACTTAAACGTGCATGTGCCGTTGGCTGAGAGAACACTACATGTGCAGATGTAGTGTTCTGTTTGATGTTGTCAAACTCTGTGCTTGTGCTGTCTGTTTTTACACACACACACACACACCTTGTTTGTGGCTAACTGTACTGACTTGTCCTCTGCCTGCTGCCTGTGTGTTCCAGAAAGTGCAGCTAGACGTGTTATGGAGCATGCTTTGCTGAATGATGAGAGTGAGTACTCAGAGAGAGGAGAGAGTATTAAAACTATGCAGTAGAACCATGATGCTGGAGGCCCCGCTGTTACCCTGTTTGAACCCTTAAAGTGTGGCTTCAGCTGTAATGGCACCATGTGCTGCCTCTCCTAACTGGAATGTCAGCTTTCTGCTCCCATTGTCATTAGAAACGGCTCTATCAGCAGCTTGGGGAACCTGTAGTGTTCAACAAACGTCATCCCATCGCATGATTTCTAGAACTGCCCTTGGATCCCAGCAAGCTGTATTTTAGTGTGACAGAACTGCTGCTGCAGGTCCCACATCAAGTGTAAAGTTACAATCATGTTCTGTTTGCAGAAGTGCTTCAAGAGATCCAGAAGTCACTAGAAGGAGACCAGACGTAAGTAAAGGAAGTCCCTCTCATGATGTAAATAAAGTTTTAGAGGATACCACCAGACCAAGACTGCAACTAGGAAGGAGGAAAATATTAGTGAACCAGTGAACCAAAACAAATCCTAACTCAGGGTTCACTTACTCAGGGTTCACTTCACTTTCAGGGGCTTTCAGCCACATCACACCTCATTTGTCATCACAAATGACTGTTCCTGAGGTCAAAATTGAGCTGTCATGCATCATAAATAGTTTTAAATTCTTTGTTGACATTGACTAGTGATGGGCAAAAATTCACATCATCATACAGCTCAAAATATGGCGACTGTCAGTCTTCTTGTGAACAAGAAGAAAATAGACAGAAAAGTACATGAACTGCAGTTTTTAAGGCTGCACTAATCAATATTTAACAATGACTCAAATGGTTGTAATGTGAATGTGTTTCTCTTTGTGACGAAGCCACTGAGAATGATCACCAGCTCTGCAGTTCCTCTCAGCTTTCTGAAGCTTTAGCCTCTTTTAGCTCATTGTTGTGCTTTGTTGGTGCACAAAGTCTGCTCTCATTAACCTCCTGACAGCAGCAGGCAGCTGTTTTCACTAGGCAATCGCCATAACAATTTCATCTGTACTGTATGTGATGTGCTGGCTTCACAGCTTGTTCTGCTGCCCCCAAGTGGACTAAAGTCAGTGAATGCAGCTTTGAAAGTATCAGAAGTAATACTACCTAACAAACACCTCATTTGCAAACAACACTCTAGTAATGTCTACTAATAATAAGTGTAATATGAAGATGAATAGTGATGATAATCTGACATTGATTGACATTTTTAACCCCTAGCTGAGTGTATTCCAGTCATAATTGGATCCAGCCACCTTAAAGCTTTAACTAGCCGTGCTGATGGGAGCTGTTGTCTGTTTGCTGCAGGTCATTCCTGGAGAATAATGTGAAGAGTGCTGTCGCGTGAGACGCATCTGTGGAGAGTTGAGGTGTGAGACTAAGGTAGAGGCACATTTCGATGCTTAAAAACTGTCGTGCGATTGGTGGATTTGTAATCAGCATAGTGTTTTTGTGCTGTCTGCCCTCAGTGAACTGACACGTGTATGAAGCGTACTGCAGTCCCGCAGCAGCACTCGCCTCCTGCTCGGCTGACACGACCACTACTGACCCCCGACCCCTCGCCTCAGAGACTGACCTCCCCACTCTCAGCTGGCAGCAGCCCCTCATAGAGAGACACCAAAGGGCTCTTGGCAGTCGTGCTTTTTGAGCACCACGAGGCCTCTTGAAGGCTCCCTCACGGTGCAGACAGAGGGTGAAGGAAGAGACGCCACCTGTGCCTAAAGACCACACGCTGTACACAAGCCACCTGAGCACGGTCACAGCCATTTAACCCAAAGCTACATGAAGCACATTCCTGACACGTGACCAACGCCATCATGCATTACACTAAGATGGGCGCCAGCATCCAGCCAGCATCTCACATCTACCACAGATAGCACTGTTGAAACTGTTTGACTAAACATCAGCCGTACCCACTTCATTCTGAAAGCCTTTATCACCGCCAGCCTTTTCATGTGGACTCAGCGGAAAAGGGTTCGTCCAATCATCACGCTCTGTGCTGCGCAGTCTCACTGGCCTTCATCTCCCCACACGGACATACAAGCTGGAAGGAACATGGGGGATGATTCCAACATGTGGATGAAAATGTTTTCTATCTCAAATTTGATGTGATTTGTGGCTTTTTTTTTGTTGTTGTTGTTGTTTTAAGAAACCTCAGATTTGTACTGTGGAAGCAAATTTCAGTCAGGAAAAGAAAAGATGGATGAAAAGTTAGGAATGACTCAGAGAAACCTCAGTGAAAATTATATGATAGTGACTCAAAAATGAGACAAAGTCCAATTTCTGGGATATTAAGATGCTGCTGAACAGCTCTCTCATGATTTGGGCTCATCACTTCTACCCAAGTCTTTTTTTTTTTTTTCGACTATCACATAATTTTGACCTCAAAAAGTCACTGTGCTAAATCAAAGCCTCGATTTGGCAGAAATATTTTCCTTTTTGTCATTCCTTCTATGTTTGTGTGTAAATGAGCTTCCATACTTACTCAGATGAACCATCAATGATGCCCCAGAGGAGGAAAAAAAAAAGATGGATGTTAACTTGTTTTTACTCTTCAGTCCACATCGACTAAATTAGTAATAGCATTACAAAGTGCGTAGCGCCGACACAGCCCTGCCCCCTCCCGTCCACTCTGTACCTTTGTAACCGGCCGTCGGTACTCTCCACTGCTGCGGAGCACACAATGCTGTACTTTTTTGGGGGAACAGCTTTCTTATGGGGTTTGGTTTTTAATTATTTTTATGTACACCATTTTTTTTATGCCAGCAATGAGTAATGTAATTTAGAACTGTAATTGTAAGCTATTGTAGTGAAATGTTTTTAATATATACAGTATGTATGTGACTCAGTCTGTACCTGTGGGCCTGTTGTGACGGGGTTGGCTGCTATTTAGATCGTACAAGGAAATATTTTGGTACTGTGTCTCAGAATGCTGGGTATTTTAGCGTCAGCCTAGAATATATTTTTGTAGTGAACTGATTAAGAAGCCTAATTTTTTGTTTTGATTTGTAACTTCACACTACAGTTTTCTTGTGTATAAATATTACATGTTTTTTTTTCCCAAGAATGGATGTGTCTGTTTTTATTTTCCTGCGACACTGATGTCATGTTTTCCACTTCATGTGTCTTCAGCGTACGTTGTTTCAGAGTCTCCGTGTGCTCCGCTGAAACCTGAGAAAAAGGCAAAACATTTCGACTCCCAACCCGTCATTTTGGCCCGTCTGATTATATTCCAAAACTCAGTGTTCATTTTCAATTTCTGGTTTCTTCTAAAAGCCTGGCTATAATCTTGGTCTTTGTGAGCCACAGCGGCCGGGCCATCTCTGGTGAAGTGGATAAAAGAGGGATCAGTTGTCATACATGCACAGCCGAGAGTTTTGGTCATCCATTATAGAATGAGGCGCTTTGTCCACTAATTGCCTCGAGCCACGGTGGCTTCGCTGCAACCTGAGCTCTCTGAGGACCTGGCTGATGCTGCGCCTGCTAACAGCAGCAGCTCTGTTAGAGGATGACCCTGCAAGATGACTCATTGTCATGTGCAACCTGAAGATGTTAAATGAGCTTGAAAATGGCACCTGGGTACTTGGGCCTTTCGTATTGAGTTTAATGCGCTGTTATGACGGTGCCTTCCCCCTTTTTATAATAGAGCTCAGTAATTTAATATTGAACTGAAAAGTTGTTTTTCCTTCTCACAGAAAGTTCCATTGAGTTGGCATCAATTTTAATTTGAGGGTATTAACCTCCACATCAATTTTACAGGAGGAATTTTAGTCCTTTTCGCATATTATCACTCAATTAAAGGAACAGATAAATATTTTATGAAACTGCTTTCTCTGAGAGTGAGATGGGGAAATCACGATCAATCCTACCACTGTGAGGTTTAGAGGACTTATTTTTACCCCGTGACAGAGCTAGGCTAGCTGTGTCCCCCCCTGCCCCCAGTCTTCATGCTAAGCTAAGGCTAACCATGTTCTGACTCTAGCTCTGCACTTCATACACAGAGATGAGAGTGATGTCAGCGTTCTCATCTCTGTCTGGTGGAACATGGAAAAAATGTTTCACAGAATTTTGAACTGTACCATTAGCATAAATGTAGTCATTATGTTTAATATGTACTTCCAAACCCTTAGCAGTCTGGTCTCCAGCAGTGGAAAAGCTATTGTTTGGCCTGAAAAACTGCTTTGTTGCCTTGGCTGTACTTGTAAGATAATTGTCCTGCTGCGAGTGTTCATTGTTGTGGTTGATGTGTGCATTTCGTATAACTGCTGTTTCATCATCAGTTCTGTGACCTAAACATGCAAAATGTTTTCAACTGAATTCACCCTGGTTTTAACCCAGCATCTCACCAAATTGGTGCTAACTGAAACATCTGTCCATGAAAAACATTCAATTACATTTTAGTCCCCTAGAATATGGGGACTGTACTATAAAACGGAGGCTTAAACTACCACAGTTTGGTAAGGTGGTTGCACAGGAAATTGAACTCTGTTACTGTAGTTAATGTACTGTTAATGTTAATTTTGGGTTAGGTAACCTCTATAGAAAAGCTGCTGATACTGTCTAGAAGCTGAATTCTGCATTGTACGTCCATGCTTAGTTAATAAGCTAATAAGTGGTATATTTGACAACTTTACCTAATGGGACAATCATTCTATCAGTTGCTGCAATCTGATGTTTGGATATTTTTACATTTGGAATTTACAGGAATTTCACAGAGTCCACCTCCTCGTCTGTGGCTCAGGGAGGACCTTGTCACACTCCTGGTAGTTTAGAAGCATTAAACGCATCTTGTGCAAGATTCGTGAAGATAAAACATTGATACTATTTCAGCAAGGCTAGACTAATGAATTCACTCTGATGATGTCTACTACTGTGACCAGTTCCCCCAAACTCCATGAAATACAGCCCAGTCACCTGAAACTGCATTCTAAACCTAACCCTTCAAATGGGAGTTGGGCACTTACTTCGATTAACATTGGTATTTTGGCATCCTTAATTGTGTGCAAAAGAGAGCTCTGCTTCAGCAGAAATCACCAACTCCACCTTTATCTAATTCCTGGCTATGAGATTGTTTGTCATCTCTGAAAACTGAAGAATGTTCTACCATATTCCCTCACCGCCAACCAGTGCTTGTCAACTGACTTTTCTGAGGCCTAGTCAGCCCAACATTAATGTTGGAAAAGACTATATTCTTGCAATACTGTGCATTGCTGACCAGGGGTTAGGGGTAAGGGATGGTGGAGTGAAGGTGTCGTGGGGAATATTAAAATGTAAAATGTTAGAATTAAAATCTAGGCTGCCCAAAGTGGAGCCTGTGGGTCTTTGAATATGTAGAATCCCTAATTTTAAATTATTGTTCACAGTCTGAGCATGGCGGGCAGAGTAGCATGTTGTGCTGATGAGGGGAACTTAGAATCCTAGTACCATTTTGCATCTTAATAATACAATTTTTGAAGAAATGTGTCAAAATAATTATCGCCTGCGCTGAGAATTTAGAAGAGTCCAGCATTCCAGCACGCGCTGACAGAAAATCCCTCTCCCTGAGGAAAACGTCAGGTAATGAACCCGTTTGATCTCTTCTCTCCCTGTCTCTCCCTCTCTCCTCCATCAGCACCTATTGTTGATCACTCCGAGCCGCACCTCTCACCTTTCCTCCCAAGCATTCACCAGATGGCCCTATGAACGGCAGCAGAGCTGTGCGACCTGCCAGATAGAGCTGTATTATTCAGAAGGCACTTTGTGTTTGTGTGTGTGTGTGTGTGTCAGCGCACGCCAGCACAGCTTTGTCGACGGGGGCATTATGTGTATGCTTAAACCACACACAAACTTGTATTGCATATGTGTGTGCCTTTGTGTACAATGTTAGTGGGTGGGATAGTGGTGTGTAACTTCCCCTCATTTCTGAGCATGGGTGCACGTTTGTATCAGTGACACAAGCTCTTGAGGACAAGCCGGAGCACTTTGCAGCCCCCCAGCTATGCCTGGGTTTCACCTGAGAAACCTGGTAAGCTATATTACACTGAAAGAGCTCTCACTGCTCTACCCCCAGGGTGCACAGGCTATACGACTACATTTAGGTGGATCTAAAGATAGTCTTTCACTGCAGTTTAGATTTAACCTGCAGATGATAGCTGTTGTTTGCCGTTACAAAAGGAAAGGGAGTTATTTTCATCCAGCATGTAAATGATTGATAGACATTTTGCATGAGTTTTACTTCATTGTGCTTTTGTCTTTTTCACAAAATGTATTTATTCTTGAGTTTGTCTTTGCATTGCAGCCTTCAAACTTAACCGAGCAATGACTGTTAGATTAAAAAAACAAACAATGAGGTCAGTTATGGCTAAACTAGGGCTGACCTGGGTGTCTTTAGCCTCAGAACAAGGATCAGAGACTTAAAGAGTGAAACATGGTCTAAACGCTGATGGATTGAGTCAAGGACCTGGTTTCACTGAGTCTGACAGATGTGTTACTCAACTTACAAACAGTAAATGTTCATTTTATCAAGTGGATAAATTATCTGTTGATGTATGCTGCTCATAGATTTAAATTTTCTAATGCTTGAGTACTAAAATCTGTATGCCTTCCATTTTCCCAATCAATATGATTTCAAATTACAAAATAAATCTATAGATATGTTATTCTCTAGGTAATTCCAACTGTGAAGAATTGATAGCCATGTCACCAGTCAAGTCTCAAAGTAGAACAAATGCCACAAAACAGAGGGCAGAAACAGGAAAAAAAGGAAATCATCAGAAAAATGTGAGGCGGAATGGATCCAAAGCATCTCAGCCCCCCCCTAAAGTGCCTGCTGAAAACCCAACGACGGAGGATGGAAACACAGGTGTAGTGAAGAGTAATGGAGGGAATAAAACAGATCAAAGAAAAAAGAGAAATACAGAACAAAAAGGACCACAGAAACATGTGGGGAGCACATTAGGAAAAAGGACAACTGCCAATGGTAGAACGCAACTTCAACATGAGAAAGATAGTAAGATTACAGGGGGCACACACAAGACCACCAAACTCAAACCTTCACCAAAAATACCCCCAACCACACAAGGTAGGATCAACAAGTTCCCCACCAAGCCTGACAACAAGAGAAATGAGAGAGTGACAGGGAGTGAGAAGGAGGAGGAATCAGAGAGTGAAGCAGGAAGCTCAGCGGAGGTGTCGGAAGAGGAAAGTAGTAGTGATGAGAAGGAGGAGGAGGAGGAGGAGGGCAGTAACAAAGAGTCAGCTGAGACGCAGACGAGTGAGGAGAGCAGTGAGGAGGAGGCTGAGGCTTCAGACACCCAAAGAGACACAGAACAGACTACAAACGAGGAATCAGACAAAGAGCTTTCCGAGGAAATCAAATCCAGAAGTGACTCAGTGGTCGAACCAGTCACATCAAGTGAAGAGGAGGAAAACAAGAAGGTCGAACCAGTCACATCAAGTGAAGAGGAGGAAAACAAGAAGGTCGAACCAGTCACATCAAGTGAAGAAGAGGAAAACGAGAGGGAAGATGAAGTATCTGAGGCAGTCACCAGTGATGGCGATGAAAAGAAGGAGATAACCCGAGGGGACACATCTGAAAAGCCAACAGCTGATAAAGCCTGCAGACGCCGCAGACAGACTCCACGTCCCTCAAAGCCTGTGCAAGTGTCGAAATGCAAGATGTTTAAAAAAACAAAGGCGGATAAGCAGGCAGAGAAGGCTGAGAAACAGAGGGCCAAAGCAGAGAAGCAGAGGTTAGAAAAGGAAGCCAAACAGAAAGCCAAGGAAGAAAAAAAGAACAAAAAGAAGGCACTGAAAGATAAACCCAATTCTGCAACAGAGGAGGTTCAACCACCAAAAGGTATTTCCCTCAGCAAGGCTGACACAGCAAAAGGCAAGACCCAGTTTGCAAAGAAAACCAAAAATATTAATGACAAAGATGCTCTTGTAGAAGCTGATCCAGTTGATCCTGATGATGAGGAAGAGGAGGAAGATGAACCAACATTGACCAAAGCCATGAAAGGCCAAAACCGAATAATGCTTCTCAAAGCCAAAGGTAAGGACCTGAAAGCCATTCTGGAACCTGAGGAGCAGCAGGATGCTGGAACCGTTGTCAAAGAGCGACCACAGGGCTTGCTCTTGGGGAAGGTCAAGATGGCGTCTCTCAGACAGAAAGCAAATAAGATGCTAGCAAAGCCCAATGAAGAAGCATCAGAGGCTGAGGCCCTTGATGGGGGGCCCAGCAAACCCAAAGAACGTTTGATAGCACGAAGAAAAGGTATGACCACTCTTCGCAGAGTGTCCGGTTGGATTCAGAAAAATGTGCCACCGGGATTAAACTTGAGAAAGAAGCTTTCTGCTTGGAGTAAGGCCATTGGAGTCTCCCGCTGGCTCTCCATCCGAGCAATAAAACTGAAACAAGGTCCCAGAAAATCTAAGGGCAATATCCTCAAACATAGGATGGCCATGAGAGTTGCCAGTAAAACCAGCCTGGCTGGTAAGAAAAATAGGAGCTCCTCTGAGGACAAAATGGGTAAAGAGAAAGCCAGCCTACAGGGACAGGTAGGGGAGGGAGTGGAAGAAGTGACTCCAGCTGCAGAGAAAGAGGTAGAGGCCAAATATGCTGTGGTACTCCCCAGGATGAACAAACTGGGTAAAGCAAAGACAGCTGAGGTGCCTCAGGCAGCTCCTGGACCTTCTACTCCATCAAGTATGACCAGATCATTAGGAGAACCCATTACATCAGAGCCCAAACCTCCAAAACCAGGAGCTAGGCTCGTGCTTCCAGTCAAACCAGATCTCAGCCTCCTGAAGTCCATCAAGCAGCCCTTGCTAGGAGGGTTAACATCAGGTGGAGATGTGGCAGAGAGGAGCCCTGGGTCCAGCGGTACCCTTGAAGGATCAACCACCGCTGACGACAGAAACGGGAGACCTGCCCTAAACAATCAAGATGGAGTCAGTGTTTTACAGGCTGCAAGAAGGAAACTGGACCCCTCCCAGATCAACCTGACCAAGATTTCCTTGTCGGGAGGAAAAACAGGTGGTCGACCGACTCAGGCCAAGGGACCAGAGAGAGAGGCTTCTGCTGGGATACCCAGGTCCACTGCTCAGCCCTTTCCAAATGGGGAGGCAAACACAGTCATGTCAGGCATCCGGTCTTTATATGAAGAGGAGGCAGACAGGGAAGTGGCCCAGCTTATGGGTGAGAGGGGTATATATGATATCACCCAACCAGAGGTGCATTGGGCTGGCAACCCACGGATGAGTGGAGACCCTCAGGTATGTGTTACACTTTTTGTGGTAGAATGGAAATGAAGTTAATGGTTCTGCCACTTAGGTACAAGTTTTGGTTGGATAAGAACGGTGGGAACCTCTTGTTGTGACAAAATTTAGCTGAATCATTGTGATTTAACACTTGCTTGACATCTGTCTTTGCTCTCTGTGTGGTTAAGGACTGGCTGCGCGCTGAGAACCTGTTGCCCCACCAGACAGTGGAGAAGCTAACCAAGTGGACAGTCTATGATGATGGAGACCAGGTCAGGACCATTCCTGCCCACAATGGCAGGGGCCCCTGGGAATCAGAGGACCCCACCCAGGAGATGCTGGAGAGTCGACTAGTCAGCACACAGGTATTACTAGTAATAGTAGTAATTACTACCAATAGGCAGGATTATTTCTATTCTGACCATTTCAGTATTCTTGAAGCACATTCAGATCAAATGCAAAGCAAATTTCAGCCTTGCTTTATTCACTGCTTTTTGCCACTGAATTGACTGTCCAGTCTATATTTAGTCCCTATTCAGACATAATCTGTAGCTAGCTGGCAGTTTCCTCCATATTTCTCTCCATTTAGCTATTGTCTCTGTATTCAACATTCATTGGTTGGAGACGTAACACCTTCAGAGCCTTGGTTTATTCTCTTGGGAGATGTTTTTGCATGAAAGTCTGATAGCAACATCACTTTAATTGATTCTCTGGGGACCATGAAAGCAAATTTATTTGAATCTTAGTTTTCAGAATTGACAATTTTGCCTTAGGATGGTTCTAGTGGAAAACCAAAGAACTGTACAAAGGTGAAAGGTATCATCCTTCAAATTTGGGTGTGCTGAGTACACTTGTACACAGTGATCCACTCAGTATACTGCCTTCCAGGGAATCCTGTGTATTTTGTCAAAAGCAAGAATTCCTCCTTTGGTGCAGAAAATGTCACCGAAGCAAATGCAAATGAATCTAACTAGCTGTACTCCAGGATTTGCAATAACTCAAGCTTGAACAAAGAACCTTGTGAGACTTTAGTGCCAGGTTCCTCTTCTTCATGTGTTTACACTGTGTTTTATAAACCAGGGCATTTCAAATATATGCCATTTAAAGGCCAAAGTGGGAGCACTGACTTTAACTATGTGTTTTTCATATATACTTTCATATACAGGTGAGTAAACTAAGCTATAGAGGAACAGACAACAACAGCAGTATCACACTGATCCTTTAGAAGTAAAAATTTGGTTAACTGTACATGTGCCTGTTGTAGTGTACTATATTGTCATGTGTCAGTACATCTGCTCAACTAGTCATGATTGACGGGACTGCCAGCAGCCGCTGTAGGTACCTGCAACTTGTGTTTAATATCAGCTCCAGATCAATACACATATATAGTTCAAGGGACTCCAAACAGGTGGTGAACAGGGGAAACAGAAGCAGAACTAGTGACAATGGAAACACTTTATGTAACATTTCCTCCACAGTGGAGAAACCTAAAAGTGGACCAGAGTGTTTAGGAAGAGTTGATCTTGATGTTGACCTGTTTGTGGCATTAGGCTCAGAGAATCATCTTCATTATTATCCATACCACATTTCATAGCACAATGGCCAGCAGTTGTCACTTGCTCTGATTCAAAGTGTTGGACAGACACAATGACCATCTGACTGATCACCTGGCTGACTGACACATGTTCCCATGCTTAAGCTCTGGAATTATCAAGGAAAAACTGCTTCACACATTGGCCACTCTCAGTGTTACTACAACATTCTAGCACTGGTGAGCCTCAGTATGCAGAAAAGTTCTGTTATGGTTGTCTAATGGCTAAGGGTTGGAGTGTCAGCCTATCAGTTCTACTTCATCACTTATAGCCGTTATGCACACAAGACAATAGCGCATAAAAGGCTTGGTGCTGGTTTATTCATTTCCTGATCCAGGTACAATAGGGCATACAACACACCACTGCGCACTACTATGAGATTGCAGTATATCAGCTATCACACTGCTCCACTGCTGCAAGTGGATTGGTTACCTGCTGTGCAAAGAGTGGAGTGGACCATTAGCAGCAAGAAGTACAGAAACAAAACATGTCTTTAACCGTAAATTGTTCTTGCAAAGGCTTATCCACTTTTTGAAAGTAAATTAACTCAATGTTAGAGGATGGCTCTGGAGAGAAGGTAAGGGCAAAGTTGTCTGAGGTTTGTGTTCCTGACTGGAGGAGTGTTTCGAATGGAGGGGGGTGGCTTTAATTCTGACTCCTGTCCTTATGTCTGCTCATGTCTGCGTTTTTCAGGTGGTGATGCCTGGCAACAAAAAAGCTATAGAGGTTGATGAGGTGGACGATCTGTCCCAGCTGGAGTGAGTGCACATGCAACACATGCAACACATGCAACACACACACGCACGCACGCACGCGCACGCGCACACACACACACACACACACACACACACACACACACACACACACACACACACACACACACACACACAGTGTATCAACTCTATAGTCTAATTATGCTCTTTTTCCATCTGTCTAATGTTCTTAGAGAAGTGTGCGAGAGCTCTGTGCTTCTGAATCTGAAGAAGAGGTTTCACCGTGACTGTATTTATGTAAGTTTCATTATTGACCTAACCTGCTAGTATATTGAAACCAGGCAGAATAAAGTATTCTACAGACTCACAAGAAAATAGTGAAATAATTCAGGTTTGTTTTTCAAAGCTTTTACTATAAATCCCACTGATTTTACTCTTAAATGTTTACTTGTCTTAGTCATGTGGTGTATGTTTCCTATGTGTTCCCAGGGTTGAGAATAAACCTCCATGCTCATGCTGTATAATGTCTTCATTGCTTTTTTTTTCCCCCAAAACCATTTTTTTCAGTGTGCTTATACTCTGAATGCATGTGTCCTTTTTTCTTTATTCCCAGACTTACATTGGAAACATGCTGCTGTCTATTAACCCCTTCAAGCCCCTTAACATCTACACAGAGGAGCTCAGACAGAAATACCAAGGAAAAGAGCAGCAGAGAAACCCACCGTGAGCAAACACTTCTCACTCTGCCATACATTATTCTGGCAGCTTTCAGTCCCTTCAGAACACGTCTCCCTTACATGTTTCATCACTGGTGACTGTCTCTGTTGTTCTCTGCCTCAGTCATGTCTATGCCATAGCCGACGCTGCTTTCAGTCAGTCTCAAGCCTCCACACAGGAGCAGTGCATCGTCATAAGGTACTAACAGGAACAGTGATTTCATCAATTTTATCGCCTACTTCTATGTAGTTTTGCAAAATTCTGTGGTTTTCCTTTGCTGCCTCAGGTTTAAAAACAAATGCTCCTTTCCATCATCAATAGTCTGACAACGCTGATCTAACAGATACATGTTTT
The DNA here is from genome assembly GCA_037975065.1 of Chaetodon trifasciatus. Classification (NCBI taxonomy): domain Eukaryota; kingdom Metazoa; phylum Chordata; class Actinopteri; order Chaetodontiformes; family Chaetodontidae; genus Chaetodon; species Chaetodon trifasciatus. Next base: position 10,591,906 of record JBBMOE010000014.1, on the reverse strand, counting down.
AAAGGATAAACTGAAAGTAGTCACCAACAAATGCTCTATTTTGTCCTTTCTAAGGAGTGTTTGCTAAAAAAACAGTGGCCAGCTATTTAGGAAATTACTGAGCCCTTTAAGATTTACGTCTTCAGTAGGAACCAGTGGAATTGGGCCTGAAAGTATTGAGAGACGGACTAACACATTGTGGGTTAAAATATTGGCAAGCATCAGCTGTATAATTGAAAGGCAGAGATATAGTACATTTAGACAGGACTTAAGTGTTCCACCATACACACGAACATGGCATTTTAACAAGGGCCATGTGAAACGTCAGCATCTTAACATGCATTGTGACCATGTTAGCGTGCTGTCCTTAGCATTTAGCTCTCTTCCCCTCCATTTGCTGTTATCTCTCCACTGTCAGCTAGCTCATAAAGGCATAAAATGCACAAAAGATCATTTGAAAAAAGCTGTCATGTTTATTTTTTGGGTAGTGGACAGAGTGGTTCAGGGAAGACTGAAGCTACCAAGCTGATAGTCCACTACCTCAGCTCCATGTATCAGGGCAGAAACGACAACCTGCGACAGGTAATTCACTGTGGAAAACACAAAGGAACACCCTCACTGGCGGATGTACCAGTCAGTCATCCCCCCATGTTTGTCTTTGCTCCACTTTTTTATTTCTCCTCCTTGACCAGCCCATGGAGGTCTTTCCCATACTGGAGAGTTTCGGGAATGCCAAAACCATCCTCAACAACAACTCCAGCCGCTTTGGCAAGTACCTTCACATCCACATTCTCCAGTGAGTCAACCTGATGTTGCCCTCTGTAGAAATACCTCTTGATGTCTTACCAAACAGTTTACTCCTTTGTTGCTCTCCCTATTGAGACTGGTTGCAGCTGTTTTATTTGTCCACTGTCTCTCATCTTGGTTGACAGTGGGGTTGTTGTAGGGACCTCATTGTCCAAATACCTCCTTGAGAAGTCCAGGGTTGTCTTTCAGGTGAGAACATTGAGTGAGGTGTGCTGTGTGCTCAAACAGACATCATGGAGGAGTCCATGATGTTACTGTTGCTGGCAAAGGAAATTTAATGAGGTACGGACAGATTACAAGTCACACATGTGGGAAAAACAACACACCACATTGCCTTTGGCACCCATAGTGTGAATTGGTCTGCTGGACAATTCTTTATTTATATCACATGGCAGCTTGAGTTGTCCTGTAGCAAAATGTCTCAAGTTCCTTTTCTGATTGAGTGCTTTTGCACCTTTAAAAATTAAGGATTTGGAGGCTCAGCTTTCCCAGCTTGATAGAGGACACCTCCACCTATAAAGGTTTTAAACAATGCTCCTAATGTAGCTCTATTGATGGAAATGTGATTTGATTGGTCTGTACACCACTTTGGTCCAGACTGAAATATCTTGGCAAATGTTCAATGGATTACCATGAAATGTCTCTCTTATTTGAATGAAACAACATTATAAGTGTGAGAAGGATTGCCAAGATCCCTAGAGAATGACTCCTAATGACCTTGAGCCACGGACTTTTCACATAGTACCACCCACAGTCAACACATTATTGAATGAAATCTGTGAACATCAACTGAACAGCCATTCATGGCTAATTAAAGCCTCACAGAGCTGCTAGCACGTCTCTCGTCTCAAGTTACTTTTAACCTTCATTTTTCTACTCTTTCCTCCCAGCCTGGAATATAAGTTAGTGAATAACAGCCAAAAATGTGTGCATGGCAGTATCTTTCATTACGTTATTGTTTCTGGCAAGGTAGTTTAATGTTCTAAACAGATGGAAAATCATCAGAGGTCATAAACTTGTGCCAATGTCACTGTCTAGTTCTTGCCTCATTTCCCTTGTAGGCCAGTGAGGAGAGGAACTACCATGTTTTCTATGAGCTGCTGGCAGGTATGAACGACTGGGACAAACAGGAGCTCTACCTGCAGGGAGCCGAGACCTATTACTACCTAAACCAAGTACATCACACATCAGTGAACACAGAATTATTCCCCCTCTCTGGTTTTTGCCATGTTTTTCCTTCCTCCACTCTCATTATACATGTTACCAATTACATTTTTCTCTGTCTTCCTACAGGGCGGCTCCTGTGAATTGAAGGGGAAGCAGGACAAGCAGGACTTCCAGCTCTTAGTCCAGTGCTTTGAGACCATTGGTTTGCATGCTGATCAGATCTCCACTGTCTGGGCCATCCTTTCCTCTATCCTGCAGCTCGGCAACATGTGCTTCAGCTCATACGAGGTGTGTGTGTGTGTGGGAGACAGAGTGAGAATTAGACAGATCAGACATTGATATCATATGTTAGTTGGTGTTTTTGCTTCAGAGTGAGTCATTTGAGGTGGCTCGTATCTTCAGCGAGGCTGAGGCCAGGAGGGTTGGCTGCTTGTTGCAGATTTCCTCTGAGGCCCTGCAGACCGTCATCACTCACAGAGTCACAGTCAGTAGCCTCTCATGCTCAGTCAGTTATCATCCATATCTCCGCACATGTGCATAGTGATACTCTTTCTTGTCTGCAGGAGACAACCTATGACAGGATCTACTGCCCTCTATCCGTGGAAAGTGCCATAGAATCCAGGTAAGAATATTTCTTCAAATGTTGATGCAGGCTGGATGTTGGACTGGCAGGTAAATAGAGAGCCTCACCTTCACAACAGTGCTGTGCAGTGCAGTGCCTACATTACTGCTTATGTCACACCAGTCTGTCTCACTGTTCATCTCACTGGTTGAAGCAGCTTTACCATGAGCCCCACTGCCTGGTCTCATTAAGATCTTGATCTGACTTGTGTGTGCATTTGAGTTGGAAGTGAGTGAAATAACTTATTTTTAATGCTATTTTTCTTTTTTGAACTCAGCTGTTTGCAGGATGCGTAGCAATGTATATAGAATAATAAAAATGAATATAGAATATGTAGCCTTGATGTATGGCTCACTTCAGCACTCACCACAAGGAAGCACCGAGCTCAGCACAGCAGGGAGTGGGGAGGGATGATAATAACTAACTGGTATGCTAATTTTGAATTAGAGTTACTTATCTGCTGTTCATTTGGAACATGCTGGGCAGTGTCAGTGAAATCAGTATGAATTCATTTGTCCTATTTTTTTAACTTGTATATTTCTTAAACACTAAAATAAATAAAACTAGTATTAAAGGGCACACCAGATGTTGTACTTTGATACAGGTACTGTACTGTGACACAATGGTCAAAATCGATGCAGCAGAGGCTGAAATATTCTGACTTTCAGTCCCTAGAATTGGTCAAGACTAAAAATGCTGAATCCTACGTTTCATGAACTCTTGAACTCTCACTTCTTTCAAACTTCACTCCCTCAGATTGTGACACAGTTTTTCTGTTAAAAATGTGTAGTCTCTACAAACCCAAGCCGACATAAGACTAACCCGGACAATGACTATGTTTACATGCACACCAGTTTTCTAGTTTTGCTATTAGTCAGAATATATTGACATAGTCACTGACGTCATCAGGAGTTATTTTCACAGACGTACTCTCCATGACGAGTAAAGTGATCTTGAAGTGCAGAATTAGTGGAGTAACCTTGAAATTGTTTAACTTGCATTTAAAGGTATGCATCTCCCTTCTCCTCCCTGTCCCCACTTGCAGAGATGCTATTGCCAAAGCCTTATATTCAGTGCTGTTTGACTGGTTGCTGGAGCAGATCAATGACTGGCTGAGTCCCACAGAGATGGACAGCACTGTGGGCATAGTGGACATCTACGGGTTTGAGGTTGGTATTCTGCATGGACTTACATCTGAAAGCTTGAATATAACTGAGCATTTGGATATGATGTCACAGCTCTTCTATGTTCCTCTGCAGGACCTGGGAGTGAACAGCTTCGAGCAGCTGTGTATCAACTTTGCCAATGAGCAGCTGCAGCACTTTGTCAACAAGGCAGTGATCGCCCAGGAGCAGGTCAGTGGGTTGTATGCTGGATCCATGAAGATCAACCAACCCGCAGGGTACCGCTCTCTAATAAGTCACCCTTTTTAAGTGGTCTGTGTGTGTGTGTGTGTGTGTCCTGCAGGAGGAGTACAGTGCAGAACAGATCCCGTGGTATCCCATGCCACTCAAGAACTTCCACTCCTGTCTGGAGCTGATCTCCTCAAGACCACACGGCATCCTCCGCATACTGGACGACCAGACCTGTCTCCCCCAAGTACACACGCACACACACACGCACACACACACACACACACACACACACACACACACACACACACACACACACACACACACACACACACACTCACATCCAGCAGAAAACAGGTAGATTATTAAACACAACACAACATGAGTGAATAATACAAGCAATAGTAAACAATAATGTGTTAACCAAATCCACCTCACTCTCTGACGCATTATCTAGTATTTCCTGTTTTTCCCTGGAAGTTGCTATGGCAACTAGAGGAGGTGAAGGGGATATGACACCATTGACAGGCAACCAAATGAAATGCACGGTTACCTTGACTATGCATGAATGGTTATGATTATTGACAAGTGAGTACTGATTAACAAATTAGAGACTAATCGCCTCTGTAGACCATGTTTCGTGCACAAAAAGTTAATGAAGGTGCAAAACCTACAAAATTAGAAACACTGTTGCCCTTGTTTTATTTTACATTTATTTCACTAAAGTTATTGTTAGAAATACTGTTCAGTAATCCTCTTGACATAAAGTGTGGTGTGTCCCCTGGGTTTTGGACCAGGACCATTTTTCATTCCGTCATGGCTTTGCTGATATGACAGGTGTCGTGGTTATTCATTGTGAAAAAGCAAAATAATCCGAGCTTTCGCATACGTTCACAGGACTGAGGGAGTGAAAAAAATGCACCATTTTTGGTATTGTTTCTTTTTGTGTTTTTTCATCAGGCCACGGACCACACCTTCCTCCAGAAGTGCCACTACCACCATGGGAACAGTCCCTACTATGCCAAGCCCAAAAACCCACTGCCAGTCTTCACTGTTTATCACTATGCTGGAGCTGTCACTTATCAGGTATCAAGCACAGCGCTGCTACGTACAGCAAGGCTGTCAAACAGCAGCCGGTGGAGCGAGACCATTTGTTTCACACTACTCAAATGATTCCTTTTCCAGGTTCACAATTTCCTGAATAAGAACCACGACCAGTTCAGGACAGAAGTGGTGGAGCTTTTTGCCAGGAGTCGTTCAAAGGTGAGCCAGCTGGCATTACACCCATACAGGGTGCTGATATGGGCCTTTTTACATAGCATAGAAAAATGTTATAGCAGCCTCAGAGGAAGCCCTTTACCTGAATTGGTTCGGACAAATAAGTCAGATCACATTATGTAATCCGATTGCACAACTCTGTGTGTCAATCTGTATATCATCATTCAATGCATGTAGTTAAGTTCATGCAGTTCAAACAGTGACTAATCCACACTAAAACTGAAATATTTGTGTCATCTTATAATGACTTAGCATCTCACAACGGAGAGATTGAGAATAATGACAAATGTATATAAAAAGGCCAGAATTATAACATTTGTATCTGTGATAAAAACACTTCCTCTTCTTCTTCTGTAATATCTCCATCCTGTAATTCCAAGAAATTCTGAGATAATTATGAGAAACAGACATCATAATTCCAACATAATGTATCAAATCTTTGCTTTCTGTGGTGAAAGATCTACTTCTGAGATATAAATATGAATTTTCTCCTAACCATGAGATACTGGTTATGACTTTACGGCTCATAATGATGAGATTTAAAAAAGTCCAAATGTAAATGTTCATCAGTGTATATTATTACTAACTGTACTTTAATGACGAGTATGACATTTAAAGATACTGTCAACATGAAATATATCAGTTGGCCACAGGCTGTTCAAAACACAACTACACAGGTCAACGCTGTGAATCTGCCTGTTGTCTTGACATGGTCCTGTTTGTCAGATGGTGTCAGAGCTGTTCCGGAAAGTTCAGGATGGTTTCATTCAGCAGAGAGAGCTGGGCTGGAGAGGTAGGGGCCTCCGCCAGCAGCCCTCTACTGCTGCCTCACACTTCCTTCAGTCCCTGAACGAACTCACTACCCGCCTGGAGAGGTACCAACACGCTGACCACACTGACTGATACTGAGCTGTCATTAGCAGAGTTGTGGGCTAGCGTGCAAGCCAACAGAGTGTCATTTGAAGTGATACAGTTTCACTGCATGTGTTTAAACTGGGTTTAGTAAATGTCATGGAAAGAAATATGAGAATAATGAAAGCTGGCCACAAGTTCATGATGTTTTCATTTGGTCTGCATCATCACTGAAAGCAATTCTTCGAGAGACGTCGCAGACTGAGACACATTGTACAGAACTGAATGGCTCCTGGAAACATGTCAATGACACGTAGACCTCTACTGGCTAAAGCTCCTTCCAGCTGCTTTAAGTCGATAGTTGTCAGTTCTCTTCAGTTCTATTACACAGCTGTATGATGCTGCTCAGCCTTCAGATGCATCTAGGTCAAATGTTAATGTTTCCTGCTGAATAACCTCAATATTTTGTCCTTTAACTCTTAGATGCAAAACCACTTTTATTCGTTGCCTGAAGCCAAATTACGTCAAGGTAACATGAGATACTTAACGCTGATACTAACGAGTATCTTAACATAAGCTGTCAATGTATGACCATGTACTGTATCTCACTGTCTTCTGTTAGCTTCCTGGGATCTTTGATGTAGACTATGTGTCAGCCCAGCTGAGGCATGCTGGGATGCTGGAGACCATCCACATCAGGAAAGAGGGTTTCCCCATACGGATACAATACTCCTACTTCATTGAGAGGTGCTGCAAACACACGTCATCCCTACTTGCACAGCACTTCTTTAATGTTTATTAATCTTACTATTAGATTAGATTAGATTCAACTTAATTGTCATTGCACAGAGTACTGGCACTGAGACAACAAAAGACATTTTAGCTTCTAAGCAGGTCAACTCAATAGTGGGAGGCTATCACTGAGGTACAGAGTTCAGCAAATTGACAGCTGAGAGGAAGAAGCTGTTCCTGAGCCTGCTGGTCCTAGAATAGAGAGTCCTGTAGTGCCTCCCAGAGGAGAGGAGGTTGGACAGCCTGTGCCTGGGGTGAGAGGTGTCCCTGATGATGCTGCACGCCTTCTATAGTCATCACTTGTGCTTGAGAGCCTCAGTGGCTCAGTGCTCATGATGTGATGGGCACTGTCACCACCCTCTGTGGTGCTTTGTGCTCCGAGACAAAGCGTTTGCTATATCTTACTCTGACACACCTTGTAAGGATGCTCTCAATGGTACAGTGATAGAAGATGACCAGAATCTGAAGAGACAGATGGGCTTTCTTCAGTCTCCCCAGGAAGAAGAGAGGTGCGCTCGGTGGCTTGAAGTGTTGAGGGTCCAAGAGAGGTCCTCACAGATGTGGACACCCAGAACCTTGAAACTGGCGACACACTCAATCCCTGTCCTGTTGATAGTGAAAGTGGGTGTGTATGTGCTACCTTTGGTCTTTCTGACCCTCCTTGGGTTAGTGACAGCTTGATGTTGGTCAGGACCTCATTCAGAGGGAGAGTGTGACGGGGTTGGTGGTCTGTAGGGAGCGCAGCCTTGATGGCTGCCTCCTAGTTGTCCCTGTCAAAGTGGACATATAGGCTCTGAAACTCATCAGGGAAGGAGGCATTGTTGGTTGGGAGGGTAGTCAAATTGTGACTTCTTATGGAGTGATGCTCTGTTGTTGACGTTGAGGAGTCATGATGCATGCACCAGCATCTGATTTGGAGCTTCAAACACCAGTTTGAGGATAGCGTGTGCTTCTGTTTCGCAGATACGGGGTGCTCCTGGCCCAGCGTTTGAGTGAGGGGTCGGACAGAGAGCAGACGGTGGTTCTGCTGGACATGGTTGCTGCAGAGGAGGGACAGTACCAGCTGGGACTCACCAAGGTGCCTCACTGCCCATTCATGGCACTGGACATTTTGACTGTGAATATCAACATGTTTAGATATGTGTGTGTATCTGTTGTAGGTGTTCCTCAAGGAGCTTCTGTACCAGCAGCTGGAGGAAAAGTGGAGCAGCACCCAGACCTGGGCTGCCATCACCATCCAGAGGAACATCAGAGGCTTCCTCTGCAGGAGGAATTTCAGGTTCTTCAAAGAGAAAGCCATCGTCATCCAGAGCCACATCCGAGGACACCAGGCCAGGTACAGAGAGGAGGGACAGCCGAGAAGAGAGGACAGTCAGGATGTATTATCAAGCTGCATCCAGGAGACATAATGTAGCAATTATTCAAGACTATCACCTCAGAGGGAGCAGGAATGCTCACTGATGCCATTTTTTCTGTAATCTGTTACAGAAAATACTGGTTTACAAGTCCTCAAAATTATATCAGCATGCACTTTACATGCACTCAAGTTTCCAAAGGAAAATTACCTACTGTACTATAAGGAAGAGTAGAGGAAGCTACTTCACTGGAAACAATGAATGACAGAATGAGAGAAGAAATTAAATATGCAAAGAAAGAAAGACAGGAAGAGAAGAGAGGACAGAAAAAAGCAAGAAAGTGGAGAGAAAAGATGGAAGTACACATGGATAAATAAGAAAAAGAAAGGAGGAAAGGAAGTATAGAAGGAAAGGAAAAGAAAAATTAAATAGGAAGGAGCGAGGCTGTTTGCCAGAGTTTATGAAAAGCCCAACAAAGGCAAAACTTAATAAACAGGAAAATAACTACAGTTCAGTTCAAAAAATGAACAAAAAGTCAAGAGTCAGTTCCTCCAGTGGTTTAATGTCTCACCGTGCTGCATGTTCGTGCATGTGTCACATGGGTATGTATGTAGTTCTGATTACTGACACTTACAGTAAGCAGACCATCTGAGAGGTCTGGACAGTTTATTATGGAGCTAATCAAAAATATAATAATTTTTTCAGTTCTTTATATGCCAGTAGATGTGTTTTAAAATCGGTTCTTTGACAAACAGGAAGCCAGTGCCAAGATCAGTCCAGTTCTTAATTAGTAAGATCCACATTCCTTAGGTCATTTTGTAGTTGTCTTAATGCAGATGTACAAGATGCTGGAGTACAACATCCAAAATGTGTGTGGAGTAAAAATCGAGTGTCTGAAGAAATAGAACATTCAAACACAGCACTGTATCTCAAAACTGTCTGAAGTGCAACACAGTACTATGCTACTATCCAGGCCTGCATTCAGTTCAGTTCAATTCACTCATTTCAACTGAGAGATGGAGTCTCCACATGTTACTGTATCCAGTTAAGTCACAGAAAGAAGAGCAGAGAAAACGTGTCTTTAGTTTCCCCTAAAGCTTGAGAGAGTGGTATACTCAGGTAGAGCCCTGTGTGTCTGTGTGTTGCTGCCCCCTCTCTTCCTCTAGGAAGTACTACAAGCGTCTAAGGCAGTCGTTCACCCAGTTCTGGGCAGTGATGATGATAACCAGGAACACCATCAAGAGACGCCATTGGAGGAAGGTAGATATGAGAGAGAGAGAGAGAGAGAGAGAGAGAGGGAGAGAGAGAGAGAGAGAGAGTCCTTGGTTGCGTTTCTTGGCAACCTTATGTTTGCTGACTTTATTGTGTTATAAATCTTTGCTCTATTGTCTCTTGCACAACAGCACATAAGTGGTGAGAGGAAAAATAAGTCCATCCCCTCTCATTGATAACGCACTGACATCCATGTTTGGGTTCAAAGTGTACTTTTTATTAGGATCTCCATTTTTTGTCATTTCCCCACAAATGACTTTAGCTTTTGTGCTGCCTGTATTGTTTTATCAATGGTCTGTACACATAATTCCCATGTATTGGCAATTTTTACCTCATATAGGATCATATCAGTGTCATCGTTCTAATTCTAATTTAAAATAAAAATGTATTTCTCTCGTATCTACCAGCTCAATACAACGGATCTGAATGGAATTTAAGTTGTAGTGCTCAAAACATTAAAAAGATGGCATTTAAAGCCACACTAATCAATAAGTTTCATAGAAAAATTGAATCATTGAAATGTGAAAGAGAGAATGATCACAAGATCCCCTCTCTACTATGGATCGATTCATCAATATCCTCTCCAGCAGCAGCAGCAGCAGCAGCAGCAGCAGACACAATTAACAGAGCTGGTGGAGCATTTCGCTGCTAAAGAATCAGATATTTGTCTCACAAAAAAAAAAAAAAAAAAAAAAAAAACAGAACTAAAAGAAGAGCGAATTTTGGACTTTTGGACAGAAACAAGAACCGAGTAAACGGCAGTCTTGCTCTGCTGGATGTGGAAAAAGGCAACTGTTTGCTTTCGCTGTACTGAATGAGGCGATGTGGCATCAGTGCTGTGCAGCTGCTTTGTAGCAACAATAAAGAATTACATTCTTTATTTTGCAGTGGATCAAATGACTGTGTAATATGAACAGTGACAGAAAACTACCATCGATTCAGCATTCCCCCTCCAGTCCACAGAGCGTTTCAGCCTCTTTTAGCCCTTTGTTTTGGTTTGACAAGTTGCAAATTCAACAACCTTTTATCCAACACCAGCAGGTTGCTGTTCTTAGTGAAAATGCCCTGATAAACCCACTGTACACTGTCTGCTCATCACACCTCAGCACCTCAGAGTCTCACTTGAACCTCCTCTCAGACTCTGCTGGGTGTGGTCACTTCTGCACATGCCACATTTCTTCCCTCACAATATTACAACCGCTGCATTAAACCTCATCCCTGTCCTTTGGCTTTCTTATCTTGCATTAATCATGTCACCTGGGCACGCACACTCATACCCGCACACACGCACACACCCTGCTTACACCTCAGTCACACTCCAGTCTTGGACTTCAACCCCTCTGAGTGAAATTTGAAGCAGGCCTGCATCTCTCCTTCCGCCTTCTGAAACCTGTCTGTCTGACTTCCAGCTGCACAGCTCCAACAGGTAGGCTGCTGTTCCTCCTTTACTCCCTCTGCGTCAGATCAGATGTAGAGTCTTCAGGTTATTTTGTTCTTTTTGTTTGTTCTTTTGCTTCAGTTGTATTACTGTCAGTGTATGTGGTGATTTTGTTTTATGAGGCTTGGACTATGAACAGAGGTGCTCACAGGTGGCTTATGTCAGCTGTTCAAGCCTAGATGGGATCATCATGAGCTGTACTTTAGAATAGCAAGTGTAAGCCAAACTGAAAAATAAGATTTGGAGTTTGACAGACAGATTTGGGACATTATATCAGTTAGTCAGTGATGTCTACCTCTTTTACAATGCAAATTATGCAATTTGACCAATTACATATTTATTGTGGAGCTGATTCGTGCTCTTGTCTGTCATCTGAATTAACATTTCAGTATAATTCCACTCATCTATGGATGTATACTCATTCTTAGCTATAGAGTCTTATCAGTTACACTTTTCCCTTGAAAGGAACTGATATGTAACATTATGTTATTTTGTTTTAATTATTGGGAAATGGTTTGTACTCTTGGTACATTCATTAATTCCATTTGGTTTCAGTCTTTCGGTCACTGAACATGCAACAATATTGAATTTGCTTTTGTTTTTCTATGTGGTGCAATAGACAATCATACAGTTCAAATATGAACTAATATATTAGTATTAACACTGTATTAATATCTACCAGAATTTACAGTCATTGGGGTATTTCATCAATTTTACACATCAATTGTCATACTACTGCTCAGCCTATGAAAAGTGTTTTTATAATACATCAGATACATTAGACATTATTATTATTTTTAGCAATTGTTATTAATAATGACAATAATTGCATGACAGATTTGTGTTAACAGCAGTTTGATTCAGTAATAAATCAAGTGAGTCAGTGTTTATCATGTACAGATAACCTATCAGTTATATCTCTAGTGGAACACAGAACATATATTACATCATTAGCATCATTATATCATTTGTATGAGTATTTTATAAAAGGAGTATTAACCTAATCTGCTGTAATTTAGCCCATATGTGTTTAGGGAATACAATCTCTCAGACACAATCCTAAAACAAGCATTTTAAGCCGAAACTGAAGTCTTACAAGAAATATAAGGAACGAAAGATATGGAAAGAATTTAGGATGGGCTTTCCACTGCCCTGTTAAAACACTGGCCCATCCAGTGACCAGTGCTGAAGCAGCTCCTAATTGCGTCGACGTCAATACTCAAATGAGTTTGATGATATTTACAGTGTGTACATGTACAGATCCATGTCTTTCAATTATCTATAATCAGTATCAAATGAAATAAAGCATCCTAAAGAATCATTAAGAATCTCCGAGGTACATAAAATAAAGTGTCAGGGCCAGGTGTGTGTTGATCTGCTATTTTCTGTGGCACAGTTGTTTGGTTTGGGAAAGTCAGTCGTTATAAATCCTCTCATGTGGACATAGAGCTGGGTTGAGCTGCCGGTGTGTTTGTAGAGCCCCATTCTCCAGAGTTATTTGACAACCGTGATTATTGAAGTGAGGCCACGATAAAAGTAAAAGAAATAAGAGTATTTGCTGCATGAATGCATGTGCACGCCCATGTTTAATCTCAATGGCATACTTCACATGTACACTGGTCTGTTACCTGTTTCCAGTAACAGCAGAGTGAATTACTGACCATGGAATGTATAAATGTTGTAATTTCTGGGAAGGACAGCAATAGATGGGATGGTTTTATCATCACCATAGTTATATCTCAGTGACGCTCTCCTGCTGCATTGAGGTGACTCCTCCCTGTAAGCTGTAAACCTCCTGATAAAAACTTTCTGGACTCTTGGCCTGTTATATGAGGTGGGGCTAATGCCTGTGGGTGTTGCTGAGTATATAGCAGGACATGTATCTAAGAATAGGTCTGATTGAACATGATCCGAGCAAGGAGGAAGTGTTGAGTGTACTAACAAGAGCGAAGCTCACCTGAGGAGTTATACACTGAATCGGCGTCAAGCTTCAGGTTAAGGACGCCAAGACAAGGACTGACGCCTTCAAGATTATGAGATGAAATCATGCTGGTATAAACAAGCAGTGTGATTGACCAACAGGCCGTGTATATGTGTGTCAATTTAAGGAATTTCACGAGAAGAGCAAAGAAAAGGCAGTGACAAGGAGTAAATCCATCTCTCCAGGAATGGTAAGGGAATAAAATGACTGATCTAAACTTGTATCATAGAGCTTCAGAAATCCACATTCAAACCCCAGTAGATGGACAAACTGAATGTTTACTTCATGTTGTTTTCCTATTAGGATGTGGGGATGCTGGAGATCCCTGCTGAGCTGTCAGCCAGACTTCGCAGTGCAGCAGGTCAGCTTCATTAAAAGCTCATCTGGAGGATTAACTTAACACTGTTACAGTCTGCACATGTGCCACTTTGCTGTCATACTGTGTTGTCACTTTCTGATCGTTGTCCCATCTCTGTCCACCAGGGCAGCAACATGCGTCAGGGATCACAGAAATGGCACCGCCACTGGTGAAGGCAGAACACAAGCTCGCCCTGCCTCCGGATATAGACAGATACCCGTTTTCCCGCTATGCCAAGTCCATATTAAAGGTGAGTGAGGACTCGATCCTAGATGCAAAAAGAGACCAGTTGATGAAAACAAGTAACAAAAGATTTCCTTCATATGATCATGAACCTACTTTAATGGTTTGGTCACTTGCAGGCAGTACAAGCTCTAAACACAACAAACATATTATCACCCTTTGATCAATTATATCACAGGTATTATGGCAGTAATAATCATCAATTTTTTCAATCATCCTGTACCAACATATTTCTGCTCAACAAAGTCTTGGACATCAAGGACTCAGTCCTTCATTAAAAGGACTTTAAATGGTATATTCTTGACAATACTCACACAAAGACATCCAACAGACTCACACCTGCATGGATTAGAGAAGAGGGATAGTATTTCTTTTCTCTTGTGAGTTTCCTCATGTTGTGTTCTCCTCAGGATACATGGTGCCAGCCTCAGGGATACCCCCTCCAGAGCCCCCTTACCACTCTGGAGCCTGAAGATGCCAGAACTGCTCTGGAGATTTTCAAACTGGTACCTGAAAGTGATTAGATTGGACTAGATTACCTTTATTGTCATTTGTTTTGTTGTTCATTTTCAATCTTTTTCTTCTCAGATATTGCGTTTCACAGGTGAGTCAGACCTCAGCAGCTGGCAGGAGCAGGTGTTGGGTAACTACATAGTGGAGAAGGGTCAGAGTCGGCCAGCCTTGAGGGACGAGATCCTGGCCCAGTTGGTTTACCACACGTGGGGCCTGCAGGAGGGGCAGAGCAGTCTGAGAAGCTGGCTGCTGATGGTCTGCTGCCTCAGTGCCTTCACCCCCTCCCCAACACTGGACAAGCCCCTGCTGAAGTAGGTGCTATGCTTTGATTAGTCTTTTACGGGTTGATGGGTGTATACAGTGTATCTTTAAAGGCTAATCTAAATCTTAAAGGCATGAAATCATACTGTAGTGAATTGTATATATATAAATGTAATGGCTTTTATACATTAAAAAAAAATCCCCTTCTCGCCCCGCCTGGGGCGGTATTGTGCCTCCTTCAAGCTCAGGTCTTCTACCAGAGGATCTTGGCTGTTCTCAGGAATGCGCTCTTCTGGACAGAGATCTCAGATATTCTTCCTGGTATCTGCTGGAGCCATTCTCCCAGCTTGGGGGTTACTGCTTTGAGTGCCCCGATCACTACTGGGACCACTCTTGCCTTTATGCCCCACATCTTCTCCAACTCCTCCTTGAGACGCTGGTATTTCTCCAGCTTCTCGTGCTCTTTCTTCCTGATGTTACTGTCATTTGGGATCACTACATCCACCACTGTGACTGTCTTCTGTTCTTTGTCTACCATCACTATGTCTGGTTGGTTCACCATCACCAATTTGTCTGTCTGGAACTGGAAGTCCCACAGGATCTTGGCTCAGTCGTTCTGGATCACCTTCGGTCACTTCTGGCAACAACTCCACTCTCTGCAGTTTCACACCAGTCTGTGAAGCGTTCACTGTCTTTCAGCTCATTGTTTTACAGTTTAGTTTCAGTGACAAAGCTCTGATAAACCCACTGTAACACCATGGACAAAGTTAGTGCTGGCTCATAAACATTTTCTTAAGAGCTGGTAGAGACTCAAAACAGAGTGTGAAGGAGAGGGAATATTTTATTTTGGCGCCTTGCCAAGAATTTGAAACCAGTGAATGCTAATGTTGCTCCATGCCTGATTTGTAAACAGGCATTGGTTTGATAACGCGTTAGCCATCAACTTTACAAGGCCAAAATAATCAAACCATTAGTCTTATGCCTCCTCTGGGTTTTTGACAAAAATCTTAAATGACAGGAGAGAAGACGAGTGAGGGGAAGCACATACTGTATACTGCCATAAACTTATGATGTACTTATGACATTTTGTTACTACACTGTCTGAAAACCACTTCATCTGTCTGCACATGACTCAGTCGACACTGTTTTCTGTGCAGGTATGTGTCTGACCGGAGTCCAGTGGAGTACCGCTCACTGTGCCAACACAAACTACTGACATCTCTGCAGCTCCCAGCTCCCGCTGTCCGAATCTACCCCCCCACCCAGCTGGAGTGGACCACCAACCAGAGGAAGGGCAAAATGCTGCTGGATGTACACACATTCAACGGTGAGACTGACAAATGAAAGTCTTCAGAAAAACTTTATCATGAAACTGGACCAATTTCACACCTGCTGTCATGATCTCCTAATGAGCCTTTGATGCTTTTCCTCAGATGAGAAGCTGGAAACTGAAGTGGAGTCATGGACCACAGGAGAGGAGCTGGCCTCGTGGCTTCTTCATTCCAGGTACTCCTCTACATGCAGTGTGTGTATCTCCATTTATTTGATAATGTTTCTACATATATATGTGTTAGTTTTCATTCCTCTCCTGTGCGTTTTTGTGCCTTAGAGGTGTGTCGGAGGCGGTGCAGGGCTGGTCGGTGTCTCTTCTGACTGATGAAGGCTGGTTAGATCTGGCTGGCTCGGACTTTGTCATGGATCTTCTGGCTGGAGCTGAAGCTGAAGTAATGCCACCACCAGGGACTGCTTCCTCTACACACTCTGACTACGTGTTCAGCAACCAGGGAGACAGGTAGAGTCGTGAAAAAGTGACTAGTTTTCGGGGCCAAACCAGGATTGTTTACACAGTGATCATATATGTGTCCTTTTCTTTACCTCCAGGATGCCCACTACAGATCTTGATGATGTCATCCCACCAGCACCTCCCATGCAAGCTCCTGGGCTGCCTCCTTCTGTGGGACGCCCCTGGGCAAGACAATATCCACAGGAAGGTAGGTGTTCCATTGCAAAATGTTAAGGTGTCAGTATTCTTCAGATGAAGTGGTTATCAGATCATCAGACAGCATCTGAAGCCCCATTCCACCTCACCTTTTTGATGTTTGAATTTTGAGGGTGCTGCATCTTTTTTGGTTCTGTAGCCTTTAGAGGGGTTCAACACTCTAATGATTAAAAGCATACTGAATGCCTCCTCATAGTCTTCCCCAGAGGTTACTACTCACTTAGCATGCCTTCCACCTAACATGCTCACAACCTGAAAGTCTGGCCCTGCAAATTTGACTAACCCGTAGTGGCAGGACTGGACTCTGTATCATCTTTGAAAGTTGACACCCCACCGACAAGGCTGGTGATGATAATATTTGTCTGGTTGTTGTTCCTCTTCTGACATTGGTCTGCCTACTGCTCTCTTAATGTGGACAGATTAGGTTTTATGTTATTTGTTAAATTGTGGATGGCAAACTCTCCAAATCATTATGCAGCCCAAATCCAGAAATCATACTCTTCACCCTTGCACAGTGATCTCTGTGTTGCTCATCTCAGCAGCTGGTCTATCATTACTCTGGACTCACTTTCACTCAATTGTGTTCCAAGTGACTGTGCTCACACTGGCTGACCTTCAAGGTCATGTAACTGAGACTGTTTCGAACTCAGGCACAAATGTAATCAAATGACTTTATGCTGTCCCAACTTAAGGCTCAATTACCAACTGCATAAAGCACATGTGCCCGGAGACAGAATGAGCACATCATCTTAGCAACAGAGCAAGTGGCTAACTAGATACATCCATGAAAAACAGTATGAGGCTGATGTAGCTGCACAGGTTGTACAGCTATTAAATATGTGCAATTGTTCAACTGTCATAAAGAAATTTGAAACCTGCATTAAGTATTTGTTTTTTGGCCACTTGGAGGCAGTGCAACAAACAACATGTACATATTCTCACTTTATAAAGTTAATATGACAATCAATTTATACATCCTACAAACCCAGAGAAACATTTAGCATTCAGCTGAAGTCCAGTTTTTAGGGTGTTAGGGTTCACTGACCACGGGTAAAAATATTTGGTTGCTAAATACTCAGCTCTGTTTATCACCTAATTGTTAGCTTTGTCTGTGTGCATGTGGGCGTAGTGGTCATGATGGAGAGGGTTCCACCAGTCAATATTTCCGACCATGACCAGCCACATCCTCACGTTGTTCTAATCTCTCTTCTCCACCTGTTTGCAGGCCGTGGTCAACAGATGAATTCCTTTGTTGATGACGTGTTTGACCCTGTGCTGGACCAAGGACCTCCAGTCAGTGATGCCAACAGATTTATTTGATTATTTCATCAGTAACTGTGATTAATGTAAATGCTATGTTTTCCTCTTCTAAATGCATGCTCATTGGTCTCTGGTGGGTTTTGTACCTCTGGTTGTATCTTATTACTGAGAGTGTGAAGTCACTGGGTCGTGTTTCCTGCTGTTGTTCCAGTAACTGTACTCCACCTGTGTGTGTGTGTGTGTGTGTGTGTGTGTGTGTGTGTGTGTGTGTGTGTGTGTGTGTGTGTGTGTGCGCATAGGACATGGAAAGAGTTGCAATGCTAAACCGCATGATGAGAGGAGGAGGAGGGATTGCACCCATGCAGCCCATGTATGGAACTGGTAGGAAAACTTATCTCCTGCTCCATACTGTCCACACCACCATGTGGCTCATAATCACTTAGTATCCTGTGTGGTTTTATATAAAAATGAAAAATGTATTTTATATAAATTTATATTGAGCAGAGAATCTTTTTTTCTCAGCACAAATTATGTTGAGAAATCATTATCACACAAAGAGTCATTTGAGAAAAAACCCTCTTCTGTGATTGTTTTATTTGCATGTATTTTTCATGCAGTCATAATCTCTCTTCAGTTATGTTCTGTGAAAAGAATTTCTTTACAAAAATAATTTATATGCATGAAAAGACTGTTCAGACTTTTTCAGTCAGCACCATCAGAGCTGTAGCAATCACTGGTATTACTGCTAGCTACAGTATCCTGCTCATTGTCTCATACTTGGCAAGTATTGATTTTATAAACACAAAAAATGTTAGCAGTTAATACATTTATTTTATATCAGGTTGCACTGATTTTATTTGTTATATGCCGATGGGAAGTACTAGAAAACCGAAACCGAAACAGTATTACAGTAAATTGAACCAAGAACTACTAATTGATTCTAAAAAGTCAGAAATATTATGAAATTTTCAATATGAACTGCAATTACTTTATGTCTATTCCAAATATAGTATATACAAATGTAAACTGCAATAATGCTAAGTGTAAATGTTACATATAAAGATTTCATTTTGTTAGAAAGCATTTTAAATTCTATAGACTCACTGCAGGATGAAATGTTTCAGTCTCTGAACGTTTTTTTTTTAGGTATACCTATGACAATGCCAACCTATCCTATGGGTAAGTGAGAGGGTTCCTTTGTATCACCAACAATCAAAATTCTGTGTTCTTGAAGACATTTTCACAAGCCTTGAATCTTTGTCATTTCAAGTAAGTGGCAGAAAAAGTTTTCAGTTTCCTAATTTTTATGTTTCTTCTGCTGGTTAACCTGTCAGTGCCCAACTATGGTGCAACTCCCATGATGCCAGCCATGCCAGCCATGCCAGCCATGCCAACCATGCCAGCCATGCCAGCCATGCCAGCCATGCCAGCCATGCCAGGTAATGCCAGCCATGCCAGGGAATCCCCCACATGAACCTTTCATCCAGTTAATTCAGGAGATGCAGAGACAACTCAAAATTTGACATAGAGCTTATGTAACACTATGTAGATTAAATACAAAAAAAATCCAGGTTATTCAACGTTTATTAAAATCACTGGACTATTAAAACGAAATAATCAATGAGATGTTTCTGTGTTCATCCAAACACCACTGTCGTAGTTGTAAAAAGTGACAGGAAGTGACTCTGGCATGAAATACTGTGCATGCAAAGAAGGCAGAGGTCCTTTGTTATGGATTTAAACAAAGCTGATTGCTATCTGAAAAACACTGTCTGAAAACAGTCTATAATATTCATTTCTACACAGCCATGATGATGCCTCAGGTTCCCATGGCTGCCCCATCTGTCGCTGACCCCATGCAGATGGCAGCAACACAGCAGGCCCTCATGCACCAGCAGGCTGCTCTCATGGTGAGGACAAGCACACATAGCATACTATTCATATAGCATGATGGTCAATTGCTCCTCCACCCATACCTTCCCTAAATCCCAGTTGGTGATCTGAGGGGGGATGAGGGAGATGCCATCCCCCTTGTTAGCAAAATGATCAAAATACATCTGCCTTGTTAACCGACCATTCCCCCTCTCCATCCTCTAGTGCAGGGGCAGAAGGATTGTTTAGTTGAATAAGTTAGTCTGGTCTGCAGTCGGCTGGCGACCGGCTCAGGGTGTACCCTGCCTCTCGCCCGTTGACAGCTGGGATAGGCTCCAGCCCCCCCCAACCCCGAAAGGGATAATAAGGGGTATAGAAGATGAATGAATGAAAAAAAGTTAGTCTGGTCTGCCTGACTCATTGATCTATTATCTGACTGAGGTTTGTGCAAGTTAGAATCTGTGACCCTGACCATGATTCTGACATATCAGTAGCCTAACTGTGCTGTTTATTGATGAATTCATGGTGCTGTCAAAGGTGCTGATGAAAGTCATGATCAAAGTGACAAGTAGCAACATGTAGTCATGCAAGAGGGAGAGGATCATAGAGACACACCGTAGTACTCCTATAATATTCTGTGGTAATGGGTTAGGGTTAGGGCAAAAATATGTGTTGGTTAGTGAATTGGGGGCAGAGGGTGCTTATTTCAGGCCTTCCCCCTGATCACTGACTGCTAACTCACTTACCTCGCCCCCAACTCTCTGCTCTACTTTTCTGTACTTTCTCTGTATTTAGGCCCAGCAGATGACCATGCAGGCCATGAATATGTCCCAGCAGCAGACACAGGAGCAGCAGAGGAAGCAAGAGAAGGAGAAAAAGTTTGAGGAGGAGAGGCATAGGCGACACCGGAGCGGGCGGCGGTCCAGGGAACGCTCGCGCTCACCATCCCCTCGATCTGTCTCTCCCCCACGTGCCAGATCCAAAGCACCTGCACGTAAACACACTTCCAGCCACAGGAAGCGTGAGCCACAGGTATTTCTGTATATAGTATATATTTTCATAGTATACTTCATTGCTGCTTTTTTTTACACATCTTTTTTTTACTGCAGCCTTCCACACATCTCTGCAAACTGTTCCTATTCACATTCAGGTCAATACCTTTCCATTTAGTGCTCAAGTTGTATGCTGATGATGTTCCATATTTTCTTGACAAAAAAACTGAAAATGTGTTAAAAAAAAATCCAATGAAAAGACCAAAAGAAAAGACCAAAATGTGTTAGCCCACATTATATTCTCATACAAGCTCTGAGGACCAGAATATGCAAGATTAGGCACAAAACTTCCAGGGCTGAAGCAACAACAGTCTGCAGGACCTACAGGATGGACCTAAAGCTTTGGCACTGTGCTCACTGCTTCTGTGTTATACTGTTGCTGTTCACTCAAACAAGATGCAGGAGGTTTTCTGTGCATGATGCACCTCCTCTCGTGCATTATGGAGTCGAACTCTGAATATTGAGGGGAACAATTCAATTTTCTTTCAGCTTCATATATTTGACCCCCCGTCCACTGCAATGATTACACACACACAATGTCACTTAGTGAAATAGTGTAGCTCATTCATGTTTTTTTGACAGTTTTAGGACAACAATGGCACAGAGTAATAAGATATGTGGAGACACATACAACACTTGTTAATATGTTAGTAGGATAGTAGCTGTTTATAGCATAAGAAAATATAGAATACTGCTTCCATTACTTTAATTCCCGACATGTGAAGCACTGATCTCACACTAATCTCACTGGGTCTGCTTCCTCCTTATTTGTGGTGACATGTTGTGTGTCCATGTCCATTTCCTCTCCAGCCAGAAAGTGATGTGGACGAAACAGATCCAGGTGAACTGCAAACTTTCAGAGACAAGAGGGAACACTTCCAGAAGATTGGTGAGTGGAGCAGTAATCATCAGCAATCATCAGTAATAATTGTAGCCTCCCCTTGTGGCCAAACTATCTTCCAAACTCTCACACTGCTTCTCACAATCCCTTCCTCGCAACTTTGACTTTTAAGACAATTGATGAATATGAACATTCTGGAGACAATTTGTGTCCTCACACTGCTTTAAGTTTAAACACATATTGCGAGTTGTATAGTAATCTAGGAAACTTTCCATTATGTACCCTATATCCAACTTAATATAAGATGTAAATGCAGGAGAAGTTTTCTCAGGAGAATGTCTTTCTGTCTTAAGATGTTTACAATAATTTTCCAGTGTATGTCATGGATTTCCTCATTCCTGACCGTCTCTCTCCTCTACTGTCCTCCAGGTAAATCCAAAACCCCAAAGCATCGGCCAGTCACCCCCAGCCCACCCAGACAGCAGCAGCGCTCTCCTCCACCCCCTCCTGTAGCACCTAAGCCTGAGGGTAAGAACATGAAAGTTTCAAGGGGCTCAATAATATGTCGTGGAATCTAGAAATATTGGGAGGTGAATGTTTATAAGTCTTGAAATCAACATTGTAAAGGCTCAATGGTGCTAAATTGATATATGCTGCGCTTTAAATCATCATGTTTACAATCATTTTCTGATGTACATCATGGGTTTCCTCATTCCTCACCATCTCTCTCCTCTTCTGTCCTTTAGGTAAATCCAAAACCCCAAAGCATCGGCCAGTCACCCCCAGCCCACCCAGACAGCAGCAACCTCCCCCACCACCACCCCCTCCCATAGCACCTAAGCCTGAGGGTAAGAACATGAAAGAGGTTCAAGGGGCTCGATAATATGTTGTGGAATCTAGAAATATTGCGATATGGTTTCTGTCTTGCCGCAGAAGCAGATCCCCCAGAAGCACCACCTATCCCAACTCCCCTCACAAAGTCTGTGCCTGAACCTACTAGCAACATCCGGGAAATCATCAGGATGTTCAACAGCCGACCCCAACCAGAACCCAAACCCTTTGAGCCTGTCAGGTCAGTCAATGCTGCCCTGTGAGGGCCCCACACGTCCCCAGAGTTTCATCTGATCTAATATCTGATCTAGTGGATCACCTTTCCTCTCTCACAAGAAGTTTGAATGGGAATCAACATCATTCTGTGGTTAAAGAAGGTGTTTTTTCCTATTCACAGACCTCCTGGACGGCTTTTTGTAAAGAAGAGTGACCCAAAAGAGGAAGCTCTTGCCAAACTCAAAAACAAAGGACCAGTGCCACCAGTGAAGGTCAGGATTATCTCACTGTAACTACAAATTAAAAGCAAATCAAATCTTCTCGAGAAGAGAAAAGTGCTAATGTCAGGTTTGTTAGTCTGTCTCACATTGAGTATGTCTGTTGGGAATATGCTGTGTGCTACATCTTCACATTTTCCAAGTCTTCCTCCTTGCAGAAGAGTGTGCCTCCTCCGCCACCTTCAAAAAGCCCATCCCCACAGTCCTCTCCCCCTTCCACCAAGGGTGGCCGCGTCATCTCCAGGAGCATGAAGCAGAAACAGCTCTCCCTGGCAGATCTGTTCGGCTCGCAGCACTCCAAGACCCCTCTGCCTCCTCCCCCAGACACCCCGCCACCTCCTCCAGCCCCAGCACCCATCCTTCAGGACATCCCTGACCCACCACTCATGGCTGCCCCGTCTCTCAGTGCGTGCCGCTTGCATCATTCCTCCCAATGCTAACATGAGTTGACAAATGCTGCTAAATAGCATTCCACACAGTGTTTATCCAATGTGAGGAAGTTCATGTTAGTCAGTGACCTTCATCTGCTCTTCATCAACTGTAGACACGATGCCAGATGAAGAAGACATTCGCTCCCAGTTATATCGATTCTCTGCTGGTGTTTATTTCTCTTACATCAAGATGCTGGGAAAACTGTTCCTGCGAAAAGAAGTAAGATACAAACACACGCACACACACACCACACATTAATCAGGTGACCAGCGACCTCAACACTTCACAGTGTTCTGGTGTCTTTAAGGTCATTGTTTTGGAATCATGACCTAAAACTTTACTGTTGTGGTTCAGTCTCACAGCTCTGATTTAAGCTAGACCAACAACACCAAATAAATGCTAATTTTGCTCTTCCCTCACTAACCTCAAGTTCATTTATGTATGTGCAGGTGTTTTACCCCAGAGAGATATTCGACCGGCCTTACATCCTCAATCTGCTATGTGAGCAGGTTAGTCTATTTACGGGTGGCATCATGCTGAACCTGATATACTGCGGTTTACTGAGCGATCCTATTAACTTTATCTATGGTACCCGCCCATTCGTTTTAGCTCCTTTGCACCTCAGAGGCAGTAGACATCAAACATTGTGTGATGTGTTTTAGATAATGAGGGACACCTACTCTGACAGCTGTGAGAGGATCAGCCGAGAGGAGAGGAGGAAGATGAAGGACCTGCTGGGTGAGTGTTTAGATGGATCATCATAAAGCTGGATGCTACAGTTGTTACAGTGCTGATTGAAATGTTTTTGTCACAGGCTTAATTCATTCTCTCCATTATTGCATTTTAACCATTTGCCCTCTATAGCAAATTTCAATGTGGGAACGACTATAAGCACCATCGAGAATGCCACCATGAAGAAGAGGATTGTCATCGCTGCTCGAGACAACTGGGAAAACTACTTCTCTCGCCTGTTCCCTATAAAGGTGAGCAGGACAAAAAGTCATAGTAAAGTAGGAGATAATGTGAGATTTGTAATTGTAAAGCGTCTCAGTGTCCATTGTTTTATGACATATCTTGGCAAGGCAGCTTTATTTATGTAGCACATTTCAAAGACGGAAGCAATTCAGAGTGCTTACATAGGTAGAAAAAAAAATAAGCAATGAAAGCAGAATAACCAAACACTGACTCTGGAGCACCTTTTGTGTTTTTCATTTAAGAATCCTGATTGATTAATTTATAAAACAGAGGGGTCATCTCAATATATTAATATAATGAAAACAAAATAGGGTGGAATTTCCAGTGTGATGCAGCAGAATTATTCAGTGACAAGGTCAAAAAATGTTTATTGTAATAGATGTAATATTTAAAGGGCTATACAGACTGGCATTTCTGGGATTCACTTAATGTCATTATTTGTTGTCAGACCACTTCAGAACATTAAAATGCATCTCCTCTATGTGTTGATGTGTTACAGTTGGACAGCGGGGATGCTCAGGTTCTCGGTGTGTGTCATCGTGGCATTCGTCTCCTGAAGGTGGTCAGAGCATCAGGCATCAACCCCAAACACCTCCACCTGCTCAGGAGCTACAGGTAAACATGCAGCCTGTCTACACTATTTGGCTTTTTAGCTGCTAAATGCTCCATTGTGTTCACCATCTAGTTGCTAACTGTGTCTGTCTTGCTTGGTGCTGAGCAGGTAGCATACAGGTTTTTCCACTGCCTGCTGGAAAGGATGTATGTGGATGATTTTGATGTCGACACTGTTGACAGTGAGCCAAAACAATAAGGTCCATAGAGCTGCAGAACTGAATCTGTAAACACATTTCTCAAACTGTAATGCTTCATCCTAACAGTTCCTAGTACAGCCTTACTTCTGTTATCATTTTAGAATAAGTTGTGATCTAATGTTTCCTGCACAGAATGCTAACTCAGGTCTGCATGAATGTAGTTTTGCAGAGTTGATGTCTGTGGACCTCCAGGGTGCAGAGAAAGTGGAAGTGGAGCTGAAGAGTGAGAAGTTGGTCATGCAGTCGTCCAAGGCTCCTCAGATCGCTGCTATGATCCAACTCTTCCAACAGGAGCTCATCAGGGTACTTCTTCATTCTTTCATCACCATCATTCTCCTCTCCATCTTTCCTGTTGGTGCTTTCTAGCACCTTTTGTGCATGTGACCCCATACTTGTGTCAGGGCCCTGTCACTTTCAGTCCATATGTCACCCACACATCTTTCTCCCTGCTCACTAGGACTCAGGCCATGTGGTTGCTCTGAAAAGTTTCACGACAGATGACAAAAGTCTGCTCAGCTTCAACAAGGGTGACATCATCAAACTGCTGCCAATGGAAGGAGTCCAGACAGGTGAGGTCATTATTCGGATGACAGAAATGTCTTTATTATATTTATTGTTTAATACATATCAAAATCTCTTTCCCATCAAATAAAATTGTTGTGTGTGTTTCACCAGGATGGCTTTTCGGCAGCGTGGGAGGGCGCTCTGGACTTTTCCCAGATGACGCCACTCAGCCATCCGCGGCTCCGGACTACCACTGCCTCAACCTTGATCGAAGGGATGAGAGGAGGAAAAGCATGAGGGCCACTAAGCCTGCCAGCTTACCAAAGGACCCATCTCCAGGTCCCATCAGCAAAGGCATGCACAGCCCTAATTCAGAACAGTTCAGCAGAGAGGCCCCGATACCGAGATCACTCCAGAGCTCACGCCAGGGCTCAGTCCATGAGATGGAGATCCACTCTGCCATGGCTGAGTTTGCCATGAAGTACTTTAGGTATGATAGAAGAATAACAATCATTAACTTTTGTTGTTAATTATGCTCAGGTGGTTTGGGGTCATATAACATGTCGTGGCTAATTTTATGCTCCCATTGTTTGTTTATTAAAGAGTGGTGAGTTCAGGTCTGCCAGAAAATGGAAGGAATTTTTCAGAGGCTGTTCAGTACACAAAGGTGAGACAGAACAATCTCTGACAGCACATCACATGGTTTATAACTGCTCGTAGTGCAGTTTTTATACATGCACTTTGAGTCGACTCACAACTAAGAGACTACAAACTGAAAACTCTAAATGGGTTCTTATTCTGGAACAGAGGTTATTTCTGCTTTCAAAACAGAAAAAAAACATTATACAGGCCTTTATGTTATCTACTCTAGATTATGGAGATATCCTCTATGCTCATGCTGTTAAACCAGTGGATGCAATTCATCACAGTGCCATTCCTTTCATCAGAATACCTGTGATAGGCCATGCTGTCTAAGTTGCAGAGATCTTTAACATCATTAGCTGAGATCAAAGTGAACAACCATGACAACAGATGACTGAACTGTCTTGTTTAGTCGCTAATTCGTTCTCATGTCCGTGTTGTTAAAGAGGTCTTGATGTCAATGAAATAAATAAAACTGACTGACTGCATTGTATTTTTTTTCCATCCAGGTCCCCATCCAGGAGTCCCTCATTCTCTACAGTGAACCTGAAATGAATGATTTATCTGTCAAAAGCTTCATGAGTGAGTGCATCTACAGAAACCATACTAATACACACTGAGACTGCTCTGTTCCTCTGTCATCCTCCTATTAATGTGTCCCTCCAGACCTCATGCAGTTCATGGGCGACATGCCAATGAAGAAGAACACCACCCAATCAGACTGCTTGAACCACATCTTACTGGTCAGTGCTCTTCCACGCCGTGCATTCAGCTTTGTGTATCTGTTTCTGTGCATGTCTCAATTTGATGCACTTAAGTAGACTTTGATGGGATTTAGGGAAGAGTTTCTCTGTTCTGTTCAGTTAGGGAAGGAAAAGGAGCTGCTGAGGGATGAAATCTACTGCCAGGCCATCAAGCAAACGACCAACAACCCAACCAAGTGAGTGTGTGTCATTTATTGGAAGGTTTTGGTAGCATTTTCCATGCTTGTTATTGCTGAGTAATCAGGAAATAAACACATTTAAAAAATAAATCAACCAAATATTAGTGTACTTGTTCAGACTGATATTTGATTAACAAATGAAATAGGTTAGAAGTAAGTCATACATTCATCCACCTGGATTTGAGTATGCTGTATAGCTTAAGTGGTTCCTACACGTCTCCCGATTTGTCACAGTAATTATGTTCCGATTGTTGCCTGCACAGATCCACCTGTAGCCACGGCTGGCAGCTGCTCGCCCTGGTGGCCGGGTTCTTCCCCTGCTCTGGTACTCTGCAGCCCTACGTCACGCATCACCTACAAGACATCTCTCAGGACTACAACCACCCATACCATGGTAGTAGAAACATGTGACAATACATACACACCAATATCAGCTCCAAATAATCCACTCACTGCCACAGAAATGCTAATCTTGACCAATCATTACACTGTGAAAACATGCCAGCTCTATATTCAGATGAAGCTAATGGCTCTTTGAGTGCACGCTCTCTTTATAACATAACATGTGTCCTTAGAGCTGGCGAGTGTGTGTCA
Organism: Chaetodon trifasciatus; assembly: GCA_037975065.1. Taxonomy (NCBI): domain Eukaryota; kingdom Metazoa; phylum Chordata; class Actinopteri; order Chaetodontiformes; family Chaetodontidae; genus Chaetodon; species Chaetodon trifasciatus. The sequence continues at coordinate 10,564,385 of JBBMOE010000014.1, read as the reverse complement.
GGATAACCTTGAGCGATCTCTCAGCTTTGGCGGGCGCCGTAACATCCCCTCACATGTGGAGATGAAGGCCATTCTGGCAAGTTAACCTACACACTCAAACACATAGGAGCATGTTTTTCAGGTGCATTACAGTGGTTACATGCCATCGTTGTCTGCAACTGAACTGATTTTTAGTGTTTGCTTCCTGTAGGCTGGCAAAACGTCTCAAGTTAGCCCTGTCCAGCTGCCAGGAGGAGGGGATTTCCCTGTCAATATTCAAAACTTCAGTGTAAGACTTATTTATACCATCTTATCTCGGAACAAACCAGCAGTCCCTCTGGTTATTGTCAATACCTCTGTGGGTATATTTTTTTCTTCCTCTAGGTGGCAGCAGATGTGCTAGCAGAGTTCTGCAAAGAAATGGGCATCTCCGATGTGAGAGAAATCAAAGACTTCACTGTCCTCGCCAACCAAAAGAAAGGTAAATCACACGGATACCGAATCTTATTGATGTAGAAAGCACATTTCAAGCATTCATTTTTTCGTTAGATGTTGGTTAAACAGATAAAACAGTTAAGCGACAGAGTATCCTTCCTCCTCTGTCAGATGGGGTGATGCGTCCCCTCCGTGCTGAGGAGTATCTCTTCGACTTCCTGTTGGATGACAGCTCCATCTTCTTGTCCCTGAGAAGATTGATGTGGAAAACCCCTCTGTCCTTCAACAATGACTTCTATGTAGAGTTCCACTACCAGCAGGTGACAGCATCAGTCCACGACCGTCAGGAGCAGCAGCAGTGCATTTGAGCTGTAACATTTCTAAGTCTCACTGTTATCCATGTGGACTGTGTGTTTGCATGTATGTGTGTGTTTGTGTGTAGCTCCTGAGTGACTATCTGGGAGGGACGCTGATGCTGGCTCCTGCTGCAAGTGGTTCCTCGTCAGTCCAGCAGATCGCAGAGCTGTCAGCCTTGCAGCATCTGGCTAAGGGACTGATGCACCAGCCCTCACTGTGAGTCACGGTAAAACAATACTGATCAAGAGAAGAAAACAAATCCAGCACAAGCTTTTAACGGGTGCTTAGATGTCTCAAACAAACGTGTAGACGTGTCGTCTTTGACGCGTCCCTCACTTTAAAAAATGGATTAGTGACATCACTAAGTTAGCTTTCTTCTGCCACATGGCCTCTTATTTTCAAAGGGTCACCGGTTTTACTTGTTCACACATCAACAGTTTCTTGGTCCGCCCATTATTTCTGTGCAGCATCTCAGGCTGTAGCGTGGGCTGCTGGGTGCTGGAACAACGATACCAAACCTGGCAACCTCACTGTGATGATAACACTCCACTGAGATGCTCACAGTTGCTGCGTCTGGCTGCTCACCAAGAACTCCATCCAGCACACAATTCCTTCTAAAATCACAAATTGTAGTTTTTATGCATTATTCTATCCTCTATTCAGTTGTCATCACTTTTTCTATGTTGACTAATAGGCCAAACTTGTGTGTGTGTGTATGTTGACTCTTGGTGACTGTATTTCTCTGCAAGGTCTGAGATAAAGGAGTACCTGCCCTCTCAGGATAGCCTCAGCATTAAAGTTGAGGAGATTCACCCCTTCTGTCAGGGTCAGATAGCTGCCATGCAATCCCTCAGCCCTCAAGATGCCAAAATAAAATTCATTGGTGAGTAGTACCTCCTCTCCCCTCCTCCTCGTTTCCTCCCCTCCTCCTCTCTAGCTGATGATAACTGCTGCATCCTGTCTGACCCCTGTGTCTTTCAGAGTTTATGTCCACCCTGCCTCTGTTTGGCTCCAACATTTTCTCGGTGCAGAAGGTCAGCCAGCGTGGTTGTCCTTCCCCATGCATGATCAGCATCGGCCAGGAGGAGATGCTGTTCCTTCACCCCAAGACACAGGTACCATCAGCAGATTCCTTACTTTCGTCTCTCTGCCTGTGTCAGAGTAATTGTATCCCAGTTAATACATGTTATTTTATCAATATTAAAGAAAAATATGCAACCAGATTTCATTACGTTGAAGATAATAGGATTCATCTAATCCAGTTTCATATCTGTGTGTCTGTGTGACCAGCTTCACTCTGGTTTGATCCAGTTCCTTTTCTGAGAATCAGCATTGGTGTTTGTCATTTTTGCTGCATTCATAATAATCAAGTTGAATCTTTTTCATACAACCGTACTTCGTTATTTTAAGGCATTTGTGTTTCTGGTGAAATGTATCTTTAAGAGTGTCGGTGGGTCCTGTGCTGGAAAAGTTTTACATTTTCTAAATTTAAGGCCTCATATAGAAAACTAGACACCCAAATGTTTCTGCTAATACTAGTAACGTTCCAGCAGCTGGTCAGCATCCCTGGCGGATAACAGAAGTGTATTACACTCATCCCCAACATGCAGCTGTCAATAAAAAGCCAGAATCAGCCTTCTGGTGATTTCTGTTTCCTCTGCAGGAGCGAGTGTTTATGATCCCTCTGGCAAATGTGCAGTCCATGTCCACCGCCCGTTCCAAGAAACAGAGCAAAAAGCCAGCTGTGGAGATCAGTTATGGCAATCCAAGCAATCCCAAAACAATCACCGTTCATCTCAAACAGGTAACCACAGTTTTTTACAACCAGCGTCTTATTTTTGTGGTTTTTTGCAACTGTCAGTGGATTCTCACCATGAAAGGAGCAGTAATGTGGTGGAAACATGAGAGAAACTATCATCATGGTATAATCCAAATGTTGATCCTGTTCATAATTTCTCTGTAAAATTGTCTGTTAAATTGGATATTTTACAACAACAACAAAAAATGCTATGATGAGCAGTGGAAAAATGCATTTGGAAATAAATATTGGCATGAGTCATTGTGTGAAATATGAATGAATGACTGATAGAGCGTCTCATGTCAGAGTTTATGTGCTATTCATTGGAACATGAAAATGACATTGATTTATTTTAGTGTTCTTTAATGTGTCTATGAAGCACGGTAACAGAAGCTGACACTGAAGAACAGCAGCACTTTGTGGCTTGTTATATAGCGTACCTGGTTAAGTACTTAAGTACATAATCAATCCTGATGTTCATTGTTTTATCAGCTGTGCTGTTGGTGAATTGAGATAGACTTGGAAATGGGAGTACTGCAAATATGTACAGTCAATAGAGAATATCAGCCTTACAGGTGTATGTAAACTTCTGACTTCAGCTGTGTGTGTTTGTTAATATATAGGCCAAAAAACATGAAATATGTCCTTATTTTGTGTAATAAGAGTTTTATGGTCATTTTATCACCTTTCTTAAATGTGCGAGCCCAGCTGAGGCAAAGGGGAGGTTTACAGCTTCAATCCTTTTCTATTTACTGTGTTTTAATGCAGTCAGAAAAAGAAAAAACTGAACTTTGTGTATAGCTGTGGGGTCTGTTGGACCCCAAACAATGAATGGTGATTCATAGTTAGCTGTTGTGAGCTCTGTTATGTGGTGAAATCTTAAATACACTTCAAATATGGACTATTTGTAATAGTTAATTGAAATTTGTGCATCTGATTTCATCTTTTAATGTCTCTTTCAGGACAAGGCACTCTGCCACATCCTCGCTATGACAATGGAAAGCTCTGTCCGGCCGTCAGTCAACAGCTCCGTTTCAAATCGCTTGTAGACACACACACACACACACACACACACACGCAGACATTACTGAAGGTTTTGTTGATCACTGGCTCCTGTAGCAGACTTTTGTGTATAAGTATGCACACACAATAGTGATATTCTCTCCAGTGTTATCTGAGATGAAACAATGATGACACATGAACTCTTCTGATCATCATCAATGCAGGCGCAGGGTTTAGGGTGATTCACCAGTTATTGTATGAAGAAATCATAAATGAAGAAATCATGAGAGTTTTGTTAATCATTATTGTAAGTTTATGTTGTAATGATGTCATGTAACATAAGTGAAAAATTTACAAGCATTAAAGAAACATGTTGATTAATTTAATCTCATGAGTTTCTTTTTTCCTGATTTTCACTAAAAGCTTCCACAAGTATACGTTATTTCCAGAAAGATGGTTGTCTGTGGTGGTTCAGAGCGCAGCGTGACTCCTTAAATGGGCAGCAGCAACCAGTCAGCATTCCTCCAGAGACTTTTTAAACAGTTTAATCAGTTAATTATTGACTTTCTGTGGAATGGGAAGAAACCTAGAATAAACATTCACATGCCTCCCATTTAGGCCATTGTGGCACTGTCACAGAAGAGAATGCATACCAGTCCAAGGTGTCAGACAGGGGTGTTCAATGTCTGACACTGTAGAGATAGATAGATACAATTAATTAGATACAATTGATTTTTTTTCTGATAATATCATTTGGAATAACCAGCTTGTTACACAATAATAAGCCCATGCAGTGGAAAACGACTGTGTAACTAAAAAAATGAGTCACTGTGCAGTACTAATACAAAATATTGTATTAGTATGTGATATCATATTGTTATAAACATATAAGAAAACATAAATACCAACACATTATGACCAGTCCCTATGACTACTGTAACAGTAACCCATGGTGACCATGCTGCAGGAGCCTGCCTTAGTTCAGATCCATCTGCTTACCAAAAATCTGGATGTTCAGAGCAACTGGAGAAACGCAACACGTGCAGGTTAGAGACCCTTTGATCCACAGGTGTAGAGATGGGCTGGTAATCCTGTTCAACTGTTTGTATGAGTAGACAGAGCAGACTGGTGAGTATGGACGATGGTAGACCGTTTAGGGAAGTCCTCATGTGGATCGCTCAGAGATGTGGTCATTGGTCACAGAACATGGACACTTGATTTCATATGGGAGGGTGTGAGGAAACTTAGATTCTGGAGGTGGAAATCACCAATCACTTTGCTGAATTGAATCCTTTTGTTCATTTCATTCATTCATAGTCATTGGCTATGTAGTTCACTTCAGTGTGTATGCCAGTTAGTAAACAAATTTGCTTTCCTTTGAAAGTCTCCAACTGGTCGGAGACCCCAGGGTACACCCAGAACATGATATCTTATCTAGCTTTGCAAAGCCTTTGGAATCCCCAGGAGGAACTAGAAAACACTGCTGGGGAGGGATATGTCTGGACCACCTTGCCTCGCCCGCCCCATCATGACCTGACCCCAATTAATTCATTCATGATATACAGTTTATTAATGCATATACAACATATGAAGGGTGTCTTCAAAGTAGGGTCTCTATTCAGACTTGTTGGAAATATGATTAACTTCCACTCCAGTATTTTTGGCAGATCACTGTTACTGAAAAATAGAGCCAACTTGTCTCCTACTCTGTGATATGAAAAAGATGATGGCCTGTGAGGAACAGTCATCTTTGGAAAATTGGACAGCAGGCCCAGCCACGGCTGACAGCTATTGATTTATCCACCGAGTGAAATTACACTGTGGAGGCGACCAAGCAGCCTGGCCTCAGTTTCTACTGACGCAGAAGTGACTGCAGGGGTGTAGTCTGAAGGTCAGAGGAGGGCGTTTGCCTGTGTGTGTTCGTGTGTATACAGTCAAGACTAATGCAGTCCAAATCAGGTGCAAGACTGCGTTAAATCTAATCACTATCAAAATTATTATCATATACTATAATATTATTGTTAAAGTTAGTGAGTTATTTCCTATTGCGTCATTGCTTATAGCTATCTTAAACTGCATTAACATCAATATCAGTATGTCATTAATAAAGGATCACAGGTTTCTCATCTTTTTCTAAACCAACAGAATAAGTTAAGTCATGTGCAATGCTAAATGTTACTGAGTTCTTAACATCTTGTAACAATCTCAATGTTCATTAGGGATTTGGCAGTATTTATAGCACACCCCTGTAGCCACGTTAGGTGATGCTGGATGAGGATAAAGACTGGCCAGAAATTTTTCACAAACTGGAAACCCCAAAGTTGATTGTTGATTATTAAAGGCGTATAGCAAATATTTTAACACTTTATTCTTTGTAACGCTTTTACAAAAATGCTTAAATACTGTATCAACCATTAACAAAGCCATTATTTGCATCCTATAAAGCTTTTATAAAGTTTTATTTATAAGACAGTGGAACCAAAACACATATTTTTTTATTCTACTACTTATTCATAGACACTATCCAATTTTAGATACTATTTGTTGGACAGTTCTCGACCTCTTTGGATTCCTAAGAAATAGAGTCAGATGTGAATACTGCTCATCCTTGGAAATTTTAGATTGTCTTATTCCTGCAGAAATGTCCATTTTGTCATATCTAGTAAGTCTAGCTTTTAGGAACTTACCTCATTTGCTTTCTTCCAGAGACTCAGATGAGAAGATCAATATCCTCCCCTCTTCCATTCTCAGGTTTTAGGTTCAGGGATCTGCTCCTATTCAGATCCAAAAGCGTCAGTGAGGTCCTATGCTGATGTTGGATGATCAGGTCTCTCAGTTGGTGTGACAGTTTATCACAAAAGTGTTGGATGGGGCTGTGGTCAGGGCTCACTGCAGGACAGTCAACGTCTTCCACACCAAACTGGGTCATCAATCATTTCTTTATGGAATGGCTTTATGCATTGTCATGCTGAATCAGGAAAGGGACAAATACAAACTGTTGCCACATAATTTAAAGCTCAAAATATTGTTGCATGCTGTAACACTGTGGCAGGATTCCCCTTCACTGGAAACAACCCAAGTCAAAACCATAAAAAACAGACATAGAACAAAAGTCCAAATATGAACAGAAGTTTTATATTCAACCAAAATGCTTTTGTTTGACATATTTGTTCTACAAATTTCTTGAGCAGAGTTAAACGTGTGTAGGTATTAAAGTGTTATCAAAGTGTGAGTCTCAAGGACATTACAGTTGCAGCAGAGATCTATGCACCATCCAGGGAACTGGATCTGGTTTCCTGGTCTGCAGTGAGCTCTGTCTGCAGTCGTGCCACATAGAAGCTGACACTATCTGTCAGCAGTCCCAGTCAGACACACACACCCTGAAGTTACACTTTACTTTCATTTGTTTTACTTGGGTTTCACTTGCATACATTTTAACTTGCTGTCACATGCATGAAGCTGGTTAAAACTGAATTCTGCAGGTCTAGCATACATTAACTTAAGTTCTTTGCATCTCCTGACTGCAGATTTGGGCAGTATAATCACAAATAAGCAGTGGTGGAAGAAGTATTGAGACCTAAAAAAGCAATCATTGATAATTAAATGCTATATTTTAAAGATTTATTAAAAAAATGTGATCGGGTAATCCTTGACAATGTGACTATAATCTATTTACGTATTCTTTCAATTGAATCTGGTCTGATTATAGTTCTTATCTGATTACGTATTCCTGATTACACCTAATCCCAATACTCTCCAACCCCGCAATTAAATTTAGTTTTTAAGTTGTTGGGTAGTTCAACATTACAGCGCATTACATTCAAAACGCTAGTTTTCCTCATAAACGCAGTTCATGACTGCAATTAAAATGATAATAATATTAATAATTTCCATAAACTAAAACGAGTATTTCCACTCGGTTTTCCTTGAGGTGGTGCATTCAAGTCAAATGGGACAAACAGGCACACGTAGAACAGGAAATAGGGCAATAACTTTCATTCAGTTATCGGATATTTTATCACAAACATCACGCTGTCATCGCGTGTTTTCTGGATTTTCGTTTGTGTATTACAGTCCAGTATTCAGTGTGCTGTAAAACGTTAACTTCGTGAAATCTTGCAATATGAAGAAGCTGATGAACGACAACAGACCACAGAAAACGCTGGGCCAATTTCATAGTAAGTCACAGCTTCTTTAAAAAATGTAGTGGTGTTGTTATATCCATTATATTCTTACCAGTATATTAAGTATTAAGTTATAGTCGTAATCGCTCTTATAATTCAATATTCCAATGACTTTTAGTGAATTAATAGTGAAATTGGATGTTTCCTATTTCAAAATTGAACCTTAAACAATCTTAGAAAATATAGCTTCGCCTACTCTGATTTCAGCCAATCAGAAGAGACAGTACACTAAGCGCCGTCCAATCACAACGCACAATCCCATCTTCTACACAGGGCGCTCCCCAACATGGCTGCTGGGGGACAGTAAATACATAGAAGTACGTTTGTTCTCGAGGAGAAACCGTAATTTTAAAAGGATATCAACCACGACCTGAAAATTATGAAAGGTGAGTTCGCAGATTAGTACTGAAAATCGACGGTTTGTGTTGTTACAGCGAATACTGCAACAGTGTAAGTCGAGTTAGGTCGAAGCGGCTGTCAGCATCTGCCTTTGACATCAAGGGAAGGGGACGTATTAGCCGCGATGCAAGCCACTCATATGGAGAGGACAACATTAACTACTTTACACTGATGTTGTATCCACTCTTATGTTCCACTCGTAACAAACATGACTTGCGATATGTTGTCAAGTTAGAGAAGCATACACATTTGAAAACCTTAATGTTACATCAGACATCAGGACGTGTCATTTTCGACCTCTTCAGCTTCTCCTGTAATTTCACCCAGTCGTTCACCCAAATAAAAACGTAGGTTTAGTGTGACTGAATGGGCAGTAATCTGCGCAGTTGAAATGTTTTTTTTTTATTCTAATGCAGTGTCTTTTCTGATGCCATCGTGCAGTATTTGTACGTTAAAAGGTTCAAAAACATTTGACGCTAAGTACTTTTGTTGACAGTGAAAGCCTCATCACATTTATGATTCAACTAGCATTAAGCAAGCTATTTAATGTATGGACGTTATCAGCTTTACTTGGATACGACGTTTACACATGTTGTATCACCTGTCTGACATCAGCTAAGTATTTACATAAAAACACGTAATTGTCGGAACTGTCTGCACATTATTTACGTTAGTCTTATTTTTTATATCCTGTGACGTAAAGAGCAAAACAAATCCATTGAAAGTCCTTTAGCTCGGCTGACAAGGATTAGCTCGCTCAGTGTATTCGGCTAGTAGTAAACCTGTTCGTGAACGTACCACTCAGTAGGTGACAGTTGAAAAGAGGCCACGTAGTAGCAGTATCGTTATCAGGTGTGGGAATATCTGCTTTGTCACCACACAATTATCGGAAATTGATTATTCCAGGTAGAGCTAAATGGAGGACAATTAGCATCCCAAACAGAAAGTACTGGCAGGACTCGTGTGTCGCTAACACAGGCCACGAAACTGGAAGCTATTACCGGACAAACACTGTACATGACACTGAAGTTCACTTTTCACACCACGATTGGCCCTTTTCACTGAAGGCAGGTCACAGGAGGAAACGTGTAGGTGTACCCTGACATGAATGATGGCTACATTCCATTTAGCTGCTTCAGTTTGAGGGTGCTGGTGCTGCTCATACTGGCTCACTGTCATGACTTACTGGGACCCTGAATAGTGCAGACCCATGGTTAATGTTATGAGTAACATCTAGAGAGGGCTTTGCACAATTTTGAATAGGTATTGCTGAAATTCACACCCCATACCGCCCTTCTTTAAGAGTATATATGGCTGCTTTTCTTCAGGATTCATTTCAGCCCTGCTTGACTTTGCCTGTGTTACCTGCACACCTTCACACCCTGCAGTGAGACTGTTTTTGTGCTTCATCTTACTCGAACAGTCTTACTTTGTAGTCAGTGCACCCGCTCACCCTTCGGTCTGTCTGCCTCTTTTCTCCTCTGTTTGGCTGAGCTCTGTCAACTCTTTGCCAATGGAGACTGCTGACTCGGGAGTTCACTGGGCTTTTCATGCAAGAGGAAGCTGCTTATGTGGTCAGAGTGGTGAGCCTGGTGTCAGTCGATCGAAGGCCTTGCTCTGCGTTTCAATAGAGCTATTATGCTAACATGTGGGTGCTCTCGTGGTAGCCCCCAACACCATACGGCATGACTATGATAACCTTAACGAAGCAGCTTGAACTGATGTGGTAAATGTAAGGATATTTAACAACCAGTGTGTTAATTAAGCATGCGCTGCATTGTACTGCAATATAGGTCAGTTGACTCACGTCATTTGTTATTCCTCCACAGGGCTTTAGATGAATGTGATGAAGAGTACCCCTCTGTCGCGTCTGAGCAACAATTAATCCTCCAAGCAAAAACCCCATATCCCACAGTCCCCCGCTTCTCTCTGCTGGTCCATGCAGGTGTGGGTGTGACTCCTGTCACACTGGCAGAGGAGGCGGGGAAGGAGGTGTTGCCAGGTGGGGGACCAAGGCTGCACCTGCCCGCCTTCTCCATCTACCTCCGGCCAAATTTGACCCACTCGATTCGCAGCTTCCACAGGCAGCGGGCTGAGAGCGGTCCAGCCGGTGCCTCGGGCACACGTCGTCCAGATTGGGACACTGCAGAGTGGCACTGACGGGGCTCTGCCAAGTGGCACTGGCTGGTTGAAGAGCAGAGCATGTGGAGTGGTTGTGGTTGCCATGGAGCAGCAGGATAAGAAGCAGGTGAGTTTGGTTGCGTAGATCAGCATCTGCCTGTGCTACGCAACCGTCCCAGAGGTGGAGGCTTGTTTACTGAACAGATATGGCTCCAGGGATTTACACTAAGGGGAGTGCTTTGCTATGTTGCAACATTTTAGGTTCATGCTTTTTTTGTGGTACTCTTATGGGGAAAATGTACTTAATTTCTGAAATCTTTATTTAGCCCGTGTGTGTGATTTGGGGCTGTCTCAGATGAGTGTTGATAATCATGAGAGTAGAGCTTGAACAGTTAGTCAATTGATTAGCAGAATGAAGGGGAAATGAGTTGGCTGCTATCCTGATTGATCAATTAATCGTTGGTAATTTTTCAAGGAAAAATGCTGTTATATATACTGATTTCAGCTGTTTTTCTTTCTCATATGGCATCAAATTGAATATCCTCAGGCCTTGGACCTTTGTCAGTTTGACAGACAGGCTGAGGACATCACCTTGGGCTCTGAGAAATTTCATAGATGAATTGATTCATTTAGGAAATAATCCTCAAATGTCACTTGAGATCACACTGTGAAACATACATGCAGACAGACATTTTAGAGCCTTGGAGACCAAAGATGAGCATCATTAGAAACAGAGTATCCGGAATTTTGGTCCACATTTTGCAGTGTGACTGCTTCTACAGCCAATGTCACTACAACCAGCCTGAATCAGAATCTGGTATGAGATTACACTATGCCAGTGACCTGCAGTGAACCTGCAGTGAAATGGAGTCGCCAGGAGGAAATTCAGTCACGCTGAAGGTTTGGAAAAGGTGTGTCAGTCCTTTTTGGCTGCACAAAGAAAGGCTTTTCAACTGCCATAACACTTAAATTGTTTAACCTGGAAACTATGATGAGGTAAAGACACAAATAATAATTCAGATTATTTTTGATTTTGGTTTTTTTATGCTGTTATTGAATAAGTGACAGTAGAGTGACAGGAAATGAGAGGAGAGTGAGGGGGCCATGACATGCACCCCAGGCCTCATTGGGAGACCTTTACAGTTCATACTCTGCACCTAAACCCCTTCCACTGCCATTTTTTGCATCGTACATCCTAATTTTGTAGGTTTGGCCGTAGTTTAAATAATGAATGGTCATCATCACTCATCAAGTTCATTTCTGACATCAGGGAATGCGTCAACTTAGCTGTAAAGCCAGGCGGTTTTAAAGTTTTAAACAAGCCAAATGTATAGTCAGGTTATCTGAACTACTTTATTTGGAGGTAAAACTGACAGTGAGTGCACCTGCAGTGTGGGCAAACTGTGTGTGCATCCAGCTGTGGTAAAGATCTCCCTGTGCTTCAACAAGATGGGTCGTAAGAGAGCAGTGCATGTAGTCTGCCATCGTAGAGAGGGCCGAGACACAATGAACTGTTCACATGGCCGTAATGATGTGCACTTGGTGCTGCGCACTGTTTTACACACATAAAGCAACAGACTTAGCTGTGTAAAGAATGAAAATGGAGAGTTGGAGGGAAGTTCAACCCTGCCTCCTTTCACTCCTCCACATACCTGGACAGTCAGTGCATGCTGTGGGTGTGGATGTTAGATTGTTGGTTTCAGAAATAGTCAGACAGCCTCATTGATTCCACCACAGAAACAAGGCCTCAAACGCTGGTTCAGATTCCAAGAGCACTTTGTCTAAAGCACGCTGTAATGGGTAATCATTTCACTGTCAGCTGTCTGCAGATGCAGATGGTCCACATTGTTAAGTACAGCATCACCTTTAAACCCATTCTGACATTTTCAGTTAATGCTGTGCGAAGGGTCAAAAGATCAAATGCCTTTAGTTAAACATCTCACATTTCACAACAGGGCACCGCTGGGTCAACATAACACACGCAGGAACGGAAAAACATGGCTGCCACTTGCCCGCCTGTTGCTCAACACGCTCAGAGAAAAGCTTTTCACCTCTTCTACCTCGGCGTTCTCACATATGTGCTGTGTTCTCCAATCATTAACTCAGAGCGGTACAGTCAGGAGCATGCCCTCGTTCTGAAGGAAGTCACAGACGGAGACATAGTCGAACTGAAATTGAATTTCGACAGACAGAACTGGCTCTGGTGGAATTTAAGTGATACAACAGTGAGTATAACAAACTGTTTTTAGTGCCCGCCCACTCAGATTTTGCCCCAGTCAAATCACAGCACAGGGCACTCTGTAGCAGCAATTAATGCCCCCTGGAAGGTCTATACTATGCAGAAAATCAGTTATCAGGACACGGCAGGCTTAATAACAGAATCACCTCTCTGTATAATGCATTCAGTCCAAAAGCACCAAAGACTACATACTGTTTGAAGACTGTATCAAAGCCAAGATTTCACAAAATGCAGCTGATTCCAAGCAAACTAATGAAAACAAACAGAATGAGTTGATGTCTTGTCTGACGTAATGCCTAACATTGGCACAGCTTGATGATTTTATACGTATTTTGCTATAAACGCTCATCATAAGGTCCATTTAGTTGCTCTTCTGGAGCTTTTGATTGTGTCAATACAATCGTTCTCAGCAGATTGAACCTTGAAAATGTAAAAAGAAAAAAAATTTAAAGACGTCTTCTCTGTGTTGCCTTAATTCAGAATCTTAAGTCCTGTTCATAGAGTGATATTGTGATTATGATTTCAACCATATCAACCAATTCTCTCCATTTTTTTTCCCATCTTCTCTACGAATACAAAGCCCTCATCACTGAAAAATATGCTTGTTGGCAAGTGTGGAAAATAGCCAAAGCAGGGTTATACAGGGCAGGTTGGCATTGTTCCTCTCATCAAAAGAGCCTCTTTTTCTCCCCCCTCCACCCATTCCTACCCCCCTGTGTAGTCAGGGTTTTGTTGCTCAGTGTCCCAGCCAGCTGCTGAACTGCGTTGAACTGAATGAGGCTCGGCTCATGCCAGAGAGGCCGCCAGACTTGGTGTTTTTGAATTAAAGTCCAGTTGGCAGCGTGCACTGAGGCTGGGCTCTGTTGTCTGCTGCCCAGTGACGAGGGAAATTTGGGTGAGGTTTTGCAGCATCTCCAGGTCTCTCCTAACTGCAGACATGAGCAGGCTCCCTCTTCAGTTAATTCATATCTTGAGAACTGGTTTCTGAAATGTAACCATTCTTGTCACGTAGCACAGCTATCGTTAGAGACTGCCCTCGTAGCCCAGCAGCGGCGATACAGATTTTAGTGAAGCAGAGCAGAGCAGAGCAGAGCAGAGCAGGGCTGTCATGGTGTTGAAGATGCGAGAAAAGATCTGCCTCAGGAAGAAGAGCAGAGTAAGTTGTCTGTGGCTTGTTTGTGTCAGTCAGTTTGTGGCTTGTTTGTGTGAGCATCAGCATCAGTCGGATATACTGTAGTTAAGGCATGTCTTTTGGAGGCAGTAGTAGTGTTTGCATTGGTATAATGCCCCTGATTCGCTGGTGATCATCCAAGGTTAAGCTAGATCCTTCTCAGGATGTAGGCGTGCTCCGCTTTACTAAGGCTCCTTGTGTCTCTGCGTGTTTACGTCTGTCTGGAGGATTTTTGTTGAGGCTTTGTTACTCTGGGAAAACGGGGAGATATTTATAGCTCGGCTGTGTGGGATGTGGAGCTTGAAAGCTGAACCCTGTGTGTTTAAGTGTGTGTGAGCCTTCATATTTGTGTATGTCTTTCTGTTCGTGCGTGCGCAGGCCTCTGCAAACGCACACATCCTCGCAGTGACATGGGGAGTGGGAAAGGTTGCTTTCCCATTAGTATGAGATATGGCAGTTTCCCTTCCTCTATTATAAACATGTCCTTTTCTTTTTTTATGCAGCTATTTTGTTTAAGCATGCACTAAGCGTGCATAATGTGAAGAAACAATTAGAATGTGTTGGACACTGTGAAGGCAGTGGGGTACTCTAAGTGAAACAGTTGACAAAAAATCAATCGACAGCCATTTATCAAATGCCAAACATACTCTGGCTCGAGCTTCTCAGTAGAATTGGTTGCTTTTCTTTGTTTTATATTATTGTTAATTGGATATATTATTATAGATACATGTCGTCTTGTGAAAGCTGCTTGTTAGGCACCCACACGCCGCCAAAGAGTGTTAGCATGTTTGCTTTTTTTGTATTTATGAAATGCCTTGCAGGTCAGATCAAACCATCTTGAAGCTGTATCCTGTATTTATTTATTCATTTTTTACCAGGAAAATCTGTTGATTTGGCATATTTAAGTCTCTCCTGTCATAATGTCCGGTGAAAATAATTCCTGAGTTAGATTCTGAAAATATTCCAGCTCCAGATGCTGTTTTCGCTGCTTCTCTGATGTCCACCCTCTCTCTCGCTTCTCTCCTTATTCGGTGAATTAAGAGTTTATTTCTGCCAAACCAGAATTGATGATGATTGTTGGAACAGTGAAAAGATGAACCGAGAAGGTTTTGGTGAGTTTTAGTCCGTTTTGAATGAAGTGTGTTTTATGATGATAAAATCACCATTTCTGTGAATGGAGTCTGGTGGCTGTGGTGAGAGCGATGTAACAGCTGTTTCTGGTTAAGTGACAAAGATCTTACTCTTTAACAAAAAGGTCTGACTCTGCACGGATCCTTTCCATAATGTTGTCAGACACTTATTATTACAATCTGAGCCTGTCAGCGGCAAAAACAAAGACTTAAAGTGGATGTACTCTGATGGCTAGATGGATAGATATCATCCTGAGATCACCAGACCAGACACTCTCTTCTCCTTGGCTGTACCTCGAAGCCCAGATGTTTGTAGAGAACATGCTTGATTTACTGCTGACAACCCCAGGGTTATTGACAATCCTCTAAAAGCGCTGAATTCACTTTCCTCAAAAGAAAGAGGTTGTTCAGTCCTTTTTTAAGTCAGCACCATGAGACCTGCAGCAAATACTGATACTACTGCTGGCTACATTATCTCAGAGGCTCTTCAGCTCAGAGTAGCTGTCATAAATTACTTTTAATTGCTTAATGAATTGGG
Source organism: Chaetodon trifasciatus (assembly GCA_037975065.1). Taxonomy (NCBI): domain Eukaryota; kingdom Metazoa; phylum Chordata; class Actinopteri; order Chaetodontiformes; family Chaetodontidae; genus Chaetodon; species Chaetodon trifasciatus. The sequence goes on along the minus strand of JBBMOE010000014.1, from coordinate 10,549,032 downwards.
AGCTAACCTCGCATTTTATGCTGCTTACTGTATCAGCGTGGAAGGTTGCATTCATTTAAATAATTATACCATTGGAAATGATTGTTACACACTGCTGGGATGCAGTGAAATAATGTAACATAATAAAGAATAATTCAAGTTCATGTCATCCCTTCTGGTTTTCTACCATACTTTCACACTGGCATGTGGACCAGGTATTAAATTGCATTCAATGTGGTATGAAAACAACCTTAATAAGCCTCAAATTTAACTTTGTGACCCCTGCAGAAATGCTGAATTCAGGATGGTTTGTGTCAGGGGCCCAGGGCACAGAACAATGATGTTCAACTTAAATTCTACAAATAAATTATTTGATTAAGTCTTCAAATTGTGAAGACTGGCAGTTATGATAATTGTGTCAAAGTTGGAGGAATGGTGAAGAAAGTCTGTGTTGTTGCAGGCGGAGAATGCCGTGACTCTGGGCCTGTCGACTGGCCAGGCTCTGGTGAAGCTCCGGGACCAGCTCAGCAGCCTGCTGGAGCAGCACCAAAGAGGTGCCCGCAGGCGAGCCTCTGCACAGGTACACACACACACACGTTCACACATGCACATTTCTATCAGTGCTCTTTGATTAAGCACAGTCACTCCTGAACCTTTAATCCTCGCCCTGACCTAAAATGGTGTTTATTGTCAATCGAACCCTAAACCCAAATAAACAAAGTCAGATAAGATTTGAATTTTGCTGTTGTCACATCCTGGTGAAGACGTTTGGTCCTTATAAGCATGAAAACACACAGAAAGTGATGTGTTCCACATGGCCTTGATCCATCCACTAATAGCAACACAGTTCCTTAATCGTACTTTAAATACACGTCACATGTTCGATGCCTTACGTAACACCCCGCACGGCGCTTTCCTCATGCCTCGTGTTGTCTTTTCATGTTTTCATAGGAACAGTGGGTGAATAGCTTTCTTTACCATGGCAACCGTCACTCCTGTCTCCATTGGCCAGGAGCTGCCCTCACTCTCCTGGTGGTGCTGGGACTCCTCTGTTGCCATGGCAGCCAGCCGGAGGGCAGGTAGGTGAACCGTCCTGTTGTGGAACATCTCTGATCCTGAGTGTGCACCATCAGACCTTTATGAAGCCGTTTAGCATTTGTATTTATTATTATATTATATTAGTGTATCAGATCAGACCTCAGAAGGCTTGCCTCTGGGTGTGGTTATGGTTGCTTGTGTGTAAAAACAGCCTTTTTTGCTTGTTTGTGGACCTGAAAGTGCTGTACTGTTTCACAAGATCCATAACAGCGCCCCCGACTATAGAACAGTGAAAATGTTGATTGCTGAAGTCTCTCCTCAGTGGCAACAGAAGTTGTTAATTCTGCCAAATAAAAAGAACAAGTTAAGAAGGTCTCTGCTTCCCTCAGTATGGACAGTTTTGCTCATCTACACGTCCGCTTCATTTCATTATTCTTCTGAAAAATAGTCAACATGTTGAAGATGAACAGAAGTGAGAAATGGTGACTAATCAGCAGCGACACAAACACCAGCTGCGGCTGTGCTGCTGTGTGCCAAGGCGATCTCACACTCGCCTGACTGTTCTTCTTTCTCACACACAGTTTGATTAAACGAGTACACTAACTGGCCACTTAAAATGCCCATTTGGTTTGAATTTGGATGCATTTGCTGTGATTGTAAAAGTGATGCTTTCTCAGCGGGCATCACTTAAGATTCCTGTTAGAAATGTTTTGCCAAGCTTCAAATGAACTTTTCTTCTATCAAGCAATTCATGATGATAAAGGAAAATGTCTCTAATTGTGCTGGACCTGTTTGAGACTGAATTCCTGATTTCCTGTGTAATCTGTCCTTTCCACCTCCACAGCTCTGGTATCGAGCTGATGAACGCCGCAGCTCTCCTTCTCCTCTTCCTGTTGAACCTGCTGCTGGTTGGACGTCAGGAGAGGCTGAAGAGGAGTGAGATGGTCCGCCGCCTCAAGGGCATCATCACACAGCTCAGTGGTGAGTCAGGCTTGTTGACTGGCAACTGGAAATGTAAAGGATTTGTACTTCCTGTACGAGATTATCTCTGTTTATTTATGCTTGGGGAAGTTACTCCTCCTCACTTAACTTTTTTTTCATCTCATTTGTGGGGATGACTGCAATGAGACTGGTTGCAGCTTCCACACTGATCTGTTGTTTGTTAGTTGACTTGTCAAATTTAGCATCAAAACCACTACAGTACTATTAGAAATACTGTGTACTTTGATTACCTTTTAATTTCCTTGCAAGAAAGAACTTGTAATCACAGAATTAACATAAATGAAGCCAATAAAAGAACCTGAAAAGACAACTTTTTTTAATTGAAACCTGATCAGACAACATAAGCTACTTAAGCCCTGATATGTGGTACCAAACCATTAAGATGCACTGCTGGACCTTGTGTGGTAATGAATTTTGATATCCAGCCCTCAGCAGGGGATGTTGAAGTAAATGTGAATAGTCTCTTAGTGAAATGGTTGACTGTATAATTAAGTATCAACTGCAGGGGTGTCTGGGGTCGAGCTGTGAGAGTGCTGTCATGGCTGATCGAGGCGTCTTTAAATTGATTGACATCAGTGAGATTAAGCTCATGGCAGCTATTGCACAACTCTGGATACAGCAGCTGTCAAAAATGCCCCGCTGCTCTCTGTTTACTCTGGAATGTTTTCTTCATGCGTGGTGTTGGAAGCAAGTGAACCGTGGAGCAGCACAAACAAATAAATAGCAGCCACCAGCACCCTCACTCAGGTCTTTTTTCAATCCTTAGCAGTGGATGTTTGGACAGTGAAACTAGACTGTCGCATGCTACATCTAAAGCACTGACCAGACCTCCCTTTCTTTGCCTGTTACTCCAGACCATCTGTCAGGGTGTGTGGGCGACGTCCGGTGGTCTCCATCTCTATACCCCGATCTGTACACGCCCACGTCCCCATCGTGGTCCCTTCACTGGACCTACCGTGACTCCCAGTTGGTGAACCTGCCTGTCAGTCTGCTGGTGGAAGGAGACGTCATTGCTCTGAGACCTGGCCAAGAGGCGTTTGCATCCCTCCGAGGCATCAAGGTGAGTGTATGTGTGTGTGTGTGTGTGTGTGTGTGTGTGTGTGTGTGTGTGTGTGTGTGTGTGTGTGTGGATACACATATATGAATACACGCGTATTGAATTTTGATTTATGAAATCTAAATCCTACAAATAAAAGTCCTGACACTCATGATCCTGCAGCTGACCTCGAACAGTTGCCACCTTGGCGGACTGAAAACGTGCTATTCTCAGTCCTGCTGCCAAGTAAATAATTCATGCTGACTGCTGAGGTAAATAGTTACATATGAAACACTTGTGTCAAAGAATGATTTTTTTCACGATGTGAAAAAACCAACTGCACAAGCAAAAAAAAGAAAGCCCTGGGTTTCATTGTATTCTCTTTCTTTCAGTAAATATTACAGATATGTATGGATATCAGCAGATATCAGCACAGTGCTGTGGTGGGGGAGATACAGCAGAGGGGACTGTTAAGTTAAATATGGAACCCACAGAGCTCACATGGCGTTCAAGTGATCATGCGATAAAGGATAGCTTTCATATTTTGCAAGTGACCTGCAGACATTGAGAAACGCCATGTGTGTTCACTAAGGACGTAGTACAATGAGTCTGGAAACGCAGGCTACTCATGAAGGTACTATTGTAATTTGAGTTTATGGTAGAATGTGTAAGATAAAGCCAGAATTTTAGTTAAAAACATTCAAAAAATGAGCTCTGCCTAATTAGGTAACAGCGACTAGTAGCTACAGCCGAGGACAGCTGCAGCAGAGCGTGCAGTGAAGAGCAGTTAGCGTTCGCTCTGCTGATGCGCTGCCTCACGCTGTGTTTGCTGTGTAGCTGTTTTGATGCTAATTAAGAAACAGAAGGGCCTCATTGTGTGGGATCAACCTGAACACATACTTCCATGGATGAGATGTTCACATATCCTCTCATATGATTTCTTGAGTCTGCAGGCGCAGACAGTGCAAGCAGAGCACAGGCATCACATTCATGTATTTCCCTTATTGTGCCATGTTATCGGTCCAGCTCTTTACAGCTTGTATAAAATGAGCGTTTAGAGCATTTTCCCATTTAGTAAGTGATTGATGGAAAAACGAGTGAACTGCAGTTTGTTGTTTATGGACCTGGTGTATTCCCTCTGCCCTTCAATCAAGTGCTTGGTGTTAGATAGGGATGTAGATGCAGGAGCCATCTTGGGAAGAAGCTGCTCTGTGTCATTGCAGTTAGGTTGTGGCTTCCTCCATACTCTCATCCCAGACCCTCCAAACACCCTGAACCATAAACGTTTGCCCAATAAGACTGTTGATCCCTTAGCACAGGGTGACCCATTCAACCTAAACAGCTTCATCTATTTCTCTCTCCTCAGGATGATGAGCACATTGTGTTGGAGCCAGGAGATTTATTCCCTCCATTCTCCCCTCCTCCTTCCCCACGGGCCAATGAGAAGAGAGGACCCCAGAGCCCCCAGCATCACCGTCTCTTCAGAGTGGTCCGGACCCCTGTGCTGGACATAGTCAGGTAGGGAACTTGCCCACATCAGGCCTGACAATTAAGCACTTGTCTTTGCCACTTACAGCAGATCAGGGCTTTATGCTACATTTTTTGCACACTGCACAGATGCCACAGAGGCTGAAAGTTTTGTTTCACAGGCAACAAAATTGTAGCTCAAGTGTAAAACGTCTATTACCACAACAACCATAAGTAATGCTGTTCATCACTTAAACAAGCACGTGACTGGCAAAGGACATTAATCTTTCACACAGAGAACCATCCAAACCTTAACAAGAAATGGTTTCACACACACATTTTCTTTATTTGCCTGTAATGGTAAACTGCAGGGACATAACAGCCCTTTTTATCCAGAGCATCCACATATTATGCCTCAAATGAGCAGCACAGATTCATTCATCACACAGATAGATTTGCATTAGCATGTAGCACATACTGTATATGTTGCAATAGTCAGCTCTGTATACCACAAACCATGACTGGCAAGCACCTTATGTGTTATCAGCTCCTTATGAGGACGACACAAAAAACAGTGTATGGAATGATAATAAACTTAATTCACAGAGCACTTATCAAAACAAAGAGCAAAGTGCTACAAAGCAAAGAGACTGTAATGCATTAACTTGAATTAAAATAATGTGTTTTTCCCTCATGTTGTTGTTTTTATTTTCAACAGGAACAGTTTGGAGTTGGCGTTGACTCGGCCAATCACAGTGCTTGATAATGAGAGGTTTACGGTACAGTCGGTTATCACCAAGCTCGTCTGTCCTGTTGTGCTGGTGAGCAGTTAATGAGGAGTTTCTGAATCGTCTCTGCAGTGAGTTTGGGATCACTGAGTCACCTCATTGGTGTCTTTCTGCTCTCTCCCTGTAGGTGGTGTTCCTGCTTGTAAACACTGTCCGCTATTTTTGTGACGCGCCAAGCCTCACCCCCGCCTGCTACAATTTCTTTCAGCTTCAGGTATAATCATTCCAAACTATGAATGTGCAGTTTTTCAGTGAGTTCACAGTTTATTGGAAATAAACGTTGCAAACTGGTATTTGCAGGTGATGGGGGTTCTGCCCATCTTGCCCTTGCTCTTCCCTGTCATGTGGGTGCTGCTGAATGCCTTCGGGGAGGCGCGGGTCCTCGCCGAGTTCAGCCGCGCATCACCAGCTGGTCTGGTGAGGGACACACACACACACACACACACGCACACAGTTATAACTTTGTGATGTGCACTGGCAGAAAAGACAGCTTTAGTTACTAACATGGAGGATTGTGTTCTATGTTTTAACTCATCTACACACACACACACACACACACACACACACACACACACACACACACAATAGGGTTAGACTGGTATCTTGATTTGATTCCACAAGGTTGACACCAACAGTGGCGTCCTGACATGTGCTTTAATTGCATATTAAACATATTCATTTCTAAATGTTTTGTAGGTGTATTGTGGAAAGGCTCTAATCTGCTTCATATGTCCACTGGCTGTGTTTCAGCAGCTGTCCTCTTAGTGTAAGCTGTACTTACAGAGGACTTCTTGTTGTTTTGTTTCTCTTGTTGTGAATGAGAGGTAGAGAAATCACTGGAGATAATTAATTATTTGTATATTGTAAAATAATTACCTATGTTCATATAAATAATAGTTTTAGTGCCACTATGGGTCTTGCTAACCCTTGCTAACCCTGAGATTACACTGGACGCGGCTGTGTGACGTCACATCGTCAACGTGTTTTTGTTGTTATTGTTTTTTTATTTTTTTATTTTTTTATTTTTGACGTACTCAGATTTTCTGATTTGGTCATTTTTCCTTGATATTTGTGTCTTTACCATGGATAAGTAGTATTCATAGTTAAATGCTTTCTTTTTGTGCTGTTTTAATTGCGTTTATTCTTAATGTACGATTGGGAGGCTGCTTTTATTTTGAAAATTTACCAAATTCTCTACACCGTTGCGGGTTCTGACTTCCTGTGCAGCTTGATCTGCTCCGCGAAGATCAATGCGTTGTCGGTCAAAAATAGACTCGGCCTCTGGGACGCTTCTGAAACAGACGGAGCATGCCGAGTGGAATTCATCCTTCAAACACTACACACTGCAATGTTTGTATAAGGTCTCATTAAATCAGCTGTAAATACTCAAAGGACTACATATTGCATAACAGTAGAAACACCACCAACATAGAATAAATGCCAACCTTGGACCAGACTAATAAGACTGTGCTCTGAATAGTCGTGACCAATCACATGTTCTCTGCTCATGCACATCGTCGAAGTGAACAGAAGAACTGCTTTTTTATGACACTCTCATGCTTCACTGATACGAAGCTTCAGAATCCTAAACACAGTAAAAAAGCTGCTCAGCTCACATGCCAGTGGACATGGAATCACACTCTGCAGGAGAGTTCAGATGCCATACACAGTGTGATCTGCAAGTATTTGGACAAACCACATTTGGCTCTGTATTCTTGCTCGTTGGTCTTTGCCTTCATACAATGACGATGGGGTAAAATATTTATTTTCAGCTTTAAGGATGTTTAAAGGCATTAGCATCCATATTGATGAACAATGTTGTATTTTTTTTCTACACGGTCCCCTAATTTTAAGAATGCTTCCAAAAAATGGTTCTTTACGAGACGTTTTTAGGGGCAAACTTGACAGTTAACGTCAGTCACCTGACTTCAATTAAACATCCCTTTACTTTGCTGAAGACTAGACCCCAGTAAAGTTAAGGGACTTGCCGATTCCTTAACTTTAACTCAGAAGAATGGTCACGGTTGGTTTGAGCTGGAGCACAGAGACAAAAAGACCAAACTACTTGTTGTCCAAAGGCTTACTGACTGCACAGTACACTGTTTCAGACATTTTCCATGCTGCCTTTGGTACCATTGATTAGGAACAATGATAGTGATGTTAAAAGCCATATCAGTCTAACCTGAACACACACACACACACACACGCACGCACAGAGGAGACGCAGCCAGGGTCTCCCTCTGTGTTTTAACTAGACTCTTCTCTTGCCCCAGCTTGCTAAGTTCTCTGAGGACACTCTAAGCAGCTACACCGAAGTGGTTTCCTCCCAGGTATAACCTCTCGCTGTCTCACTCCTCCCTCTCGTCCTCCACTCGCTTGGCTCCCAACTCCACCTGAACCCGCCTGTCTTCACTCGCTGTCCTCGCCCTCTGCAACTCCCTCTCCGGAACCCACGTACACAGCTCTCGCTCCCCTCCCCCACTCCCTCCCCCTTCAATCTCATGACATCTTTGATTTGTCCACCGTGGAAATCTTTATGGACATCTTCTGATTCAGATCACCTCTCAGACTCTCCGTGTGTTCACTATCCTTTTTTTTTTTAATTCGAGCACTTTGCTTTCTGTTTTGTATTCATCTTGCACGACATGTTATTTTCTCTCCTTTGACTCTTTGGTTTTGGTCACTCTTCATCTGTGGATTATCAGTCAACACGTCTTGACCGAGCACCTTTGGATGTAAGTTTACGCTCAAATGCCTCCAGTCGTCTTTGACATGTTATCTCAGCAGTCAGTTCTGTCTCTTTAAGATCATTTTCTCACCTCATGGATACAGCGTCTGTTCGCGCAACTTCTCACCGATCCTGACCAAACTCAATCATTGTCCTCCATTGTTGCCGGGCTGTGGTCCTCAAGGGAAAACGAAGCAAATCAGTAGACTGGCACCGATCTGATTTTCTAAAACCATCAGTGTTTTGTCTCTGGCTTTGGTATTGCTCCAGATGAACACACATCAAGTGTTAACCACAGGGAAGAGATCATCCTGAGAGGGACTTTCACTCCAATCTGTGCCTGACCTCCACCTCTGCTTGTCTGCCTGCACTGCATGACTGGAAATCAGCCCCGATATGTCCCTGTGCTGTTAATTCTTTAGGGTTTCCTCTCCACGTGTCCTTCCTTATCTCCTTTGGAATTGCAGTGAAAATATTTTGGACTCGGGCGCAGCATCAGATGCTGGTTCAATTCTGTATTTGGCAGATCAGGTGGTAATAGTCAGTCGCTGCACTGTTTGTTATCGTTTTAAAATGCCAACATTGGGAATACTTTTACTTGCAAACTTCGTCCCTGCCGGACACTGACTGGACTCTGTGAGCCAATCACATCCAACATGCTCCTTATCGGTGCCTGTTGCAGTACTCATGGTCGTGACGTTAACATTCTTCTCCATTGTCTGGATGGTTTGTTTACCTTATTTGTAACACCAGTTGCACTTACTTAAAGTGAATGACAGCCTCTAGTGATTGGGGGGATGTTACTGTGTGGTGTAACATTGATATTTGTGCAGTATATTATATGATACAGTAAGTATCAGTCAAATTAAACCACTCTGGCATGTTACATAACCACCAGATTCAGACAGTTTTCAGTATCAGAGTGATCAATGTGATGTCTGTATATCCAATTTTACTGTTCAAACAGCTGTTGGATACAGCTAGTAGCTTCCTGTTAGACCCCTATTGTACCAGTCCTTGGCCAGAGAGCCAGAAAATTCATTTTGGATGCTGCCCGATAAAGAGAGGAGGCAAGGAAGGCCAAGTGATTGTTCACAGTTTGTCCCTTGCTGAACCAGTCATAATGAATTTCATCTGAAAAGAATCAAAATCTGCATGGATGTTTTTTGGATCACAGAATGCTGCGGCTTGCACTAGGCTTCACCTCCTCGCCTTGGGCACCTAGCATTGTAGCATAGACGCTTTGTCCTTTTTCTTTCTTTATATCACAGAGCTGATTAAGATTTATTTGTTTTTATAGCTGCTTTGATGCTTTTACTATGCTGAGCTGTTAAATCAATTTGCTTCCTCCTTGTTGATGAAAGCTTGTGTTTAAAAGCTGTATCACTTTATTTATGACAGTCTTTTGAATTCCATTTTGGTACTTTGTATGTATTGACACACATCTCAATCCTCTCGTATGTAGCAGAAGCAGTTTTCTAACTTTATCTATATGTATGTGCCTGTGTGTGCACGTGTGTGTGTGTGTGTGCTCTTGTGTGCAGGAGATGCTGCGTTGTGTGTGGAGACACCTGGTCGGCGTCCTGAAGGGAGAGTCTCCCACACTCTGTTATACTTCCAGCCTTTTACACACTCTGGGATCAGTCACTGTGAGTATCACAAGGCAAAGTGATTTGGGAAAGATATGTAATTATAATTGTGATTATTTTTCTGTAATTTCAACTCCAGATCCTGATCTGATAAAAGGCTGCAGTGCTTTGTTGTTAAGGACTCCTTCAAGCCTGATATCTAGAGAAAAGTCAGCTTTCAGTAAACTTACTGTAGCCACCGTTTTAAAGAAAGAAGGACAAGTTTTTAAAGCTGTTTCACAGAATGACAGGACAGACTGTCCCTGCAAGCGTCCCTGCAAGAACACATGATTGTATAAAGGATATTAATACATGAACTCCAGAACACTTTGTGAAACTGTTGTTGGTAAACAGCTCATTTGCAGATTATTGAATTATCTTTTTATTTAGGTTTTATTTAGCATCCCAGCGTTTTTGGAATTGGGCTTGTTGTTACTGGCTGAGTCTGCCATTCCTGTTCAGGATTCATATTGCCTTCACATACATGAGGCATTGACAGGAAATGATACAATATGTAATTCAGCATCGCTCTTTGTAATTTGATCTTATTGATATCAGCCTCATTCTTTACTGTTCACTCTCCTACAGCTGTATCAGATCTCCATGAAGCAATGCTAACTCAACATTTCCATCTGCTGCTAGTTCACAGTAAAAATGTTCATCTGGTGAAACACATGGTGGCTTTTATTGAGAAGCGTGTTTTGTGTGTACGTAGGTGCTGTGCTGTGTGGACAAGCAGGGCATCCTGTCGTGGCCTAACCCCAGTCCAGAGACTGTGCTGTTCTTCAGTGGACGGGTGGAGCCTCCTCACAACAGCCAGGATGACCTCAGAGATGACCTGTCTGTCAACTCCTACTGCCGAATGGAGACAGATGATGACAGGGATGAGGTGTGTGTGTGAGGCAGTTTTCAGCCTCAGTAACAGCCTGGCTATAATGATATTTATAGTTGGGATGTGGTCTATTATTTTTAAAAGAAGCTGAAATTCTGGTACTCATCACCTGATAATGCACCGTGCTGTATCCACTCCTGACTTGCTGTGACCACTGTACAGGCCCAGGAGGTGGAGGCTCTGCTCTGTCTACCAACTGAATCCTCCATCCAGCTGGGGGAGGGGCCCGAGCCCAGCGAGACGTCACATGACACCGCCCGCTCGTCTGACAATCTGCGGCTTCTGCGCTCCTGCCAGTCTACGCACACTCGCACCAAACACCACTCTGGATCCAACGTGAGCTTCAGCCACGACACAGAGGGAGGCGAGGATGACCAGGCCCAGGTAAAAACTGGATCTGAGACTTCTGAAGTGTGGGAAGATTTGACGATTTATGTTGTGATGTTGTCTTTTCGTTCCTGTCCCATATGTGTTCAGGACTTTGGGATGGGCTGCCCAGACGCAGAGGCCGAGGACTTTGTGTGTGACTACCACCTGGAGATGCTGAGCCTGTCACAGGACCAGCAGAACCCGGCCAGCATCCAGTTCGATGACCTCTCCTGGCAGTGCCACCTACCCTCCCTCAAGCCACTGGGCCTCAACATCATGCTGAACCTCTGCAATGCCAGCGTCACTGAGCAGCTCTGCCGCTTCTCCGACCACCTGTCAAACCTGGCTCTGCAGGAGAGCCACGGCACCGTGCTGCCCGTCTACGTCCCCTGGGGGCTCTGCGAGCTCTCCAGGCTCATAGGTGAGCATGGAATGTTTTTTAGGGGTTCCTTTACAGCTCGGTGGGTTTTCTTTTTGGGTCATATAAGAACACATGATGATTAAACTTTTACACATGTTGTCCGGTTCACTGGTGACAAGAGGCACTATTCACCATCAGCTGTGTCATGTTCTCTGTAGGTTAGGGGGTCAGGTGGGGACCACTTTCTTCATCACCCTGATGATATCACAAGGCTATCTCCAGTAGTTTCGATTGGGAAAAAAAAGGGATGACTAAGTTTAACTAATCTTGTGACCTTCATCAAACAAAGACAAAAACCCTTGTCTTTTGTGTGTCTGTGCCTGTGCGTGCATGTCTGTATCAGGGTTCACTCCTGGTGCCAGGGAGCTGTTCAAACAGGAGAACCACTTGGCTCTGTACCAGCTGCCATCTGGAGAGAAGACCAAGGAGTTCACTTCCCGCCGTCTGCATTACTTCACCAAACGCCAGCCTCCCATCTCCCACCTGATCTCCCTCTTCGTACGGGACTCCTCCTCCAGTGAGTCCACACACACACCACAATGATAATATTAGCAAACTCTTCTTTTCTTTTATGTACTTGTCACACTTTGCTGTGTTAATTGTTCATCTGTCTCTTCCTTTTGCCCAATTGACCCTGTCTATCGTGACACTTCTATCATAGATAACGTCCAGATGCTGTCACATGGCTCGGCCGACCTCATCCTGGAGGCCTGCACTGACTTCTGGGATGGAACTGATATCTATCCCCTCTCAGGCTCAGACAGGTACAGCATCTGTCACACTGATCATTTTCACTTCATCCAAATCTCTAACAGTCTTTCCATTTGTAACTCCTATTTTTTTGTTCCTCCTGTTACAGAAAGAAGGTTTTAGATTTCTACCAGCGTGCCTGTCTGTCAGGCAACTGCTCAGCGTTTGCCTACAAACCCATGCAAGTATCATTGTCCAGCCAACTGAATGGGAAGTGTGTGGAGCTTGCCCCTGGTCCGTGCCTCTTCTCTGGAGTGGAGCTGCCCTCCACCACCCCCATCAAACACAACTCCTGCAGGAACAGCTGGAGCTCCGATGGTATGAGTTAGTGATAATAATGATACAAATAATAATAATAACAATAATATTAATACTACAGCCTTTCCTTTCATTGTCCCTGTCATGTCTACAGAGGGTATAGGTGAGGGTGTGGAGCGTGAGGACTGTGTTCAGGCCCTCAGTGGGCAGATCTTCATGGGTATGGTGTCGTCCCAGTACCAGGCAAGGCTGGACACAGTCCGGCTCATCGACGCACTGGTCACAGCTTGTATCCGGTTTGTTTACTTTTCCATGGAGGATGAGCTCCGCAGCAAGGTGAACACACTCAAACTCATATGAACATTTGATTGTATCAAGTTAGTTATCCAAAATGATATAGGTATGATACTGCTCCTAGGACATGAAATGGACCCTTTAATCTGTTGTCTCTTATCTCATTTACAGCTGGAATAAAATGAGATCTATATCTGGATATGTTGTCCGGATGAGAAACGATCCAATCTTACCTTTGTGTTTAAACTGTGTATATTTAATGCATTCTCATTATCCACAGTGTGAGCCAGACTACCTCCAGATGTAGCCTAGCAGATCCAATCACATAACAACAACAGCGCATTTACACCTCACATTATTGTGTCCTCTTCCGTATCTGGATGACATGTTTGAATATAGATCAGACTTTGATACCAGGTGTAAATGGAGTCTCTGTGTCTGTGCTGACAACATGTTTCTTCCATTATTCACCACAAGAAATGTGTATTTCAGTCCACAGTTCCAGTTACAGCACCTTCTTATATTTGTTTTCATTGCAGTAATTTTTAAAAAATGTAAATACAATATACAAAAAAACAGTATATATATGTTAAAATTCAAAATGTCACAGGCAGTGTACCACATGTAAGAAAAAGTGTGAATACTTGTTTATGGGACTGTGTCTGTGCAGGTTTTTGCGGAGAAGATGGGCTTGGAGACAGGCTGGAACTGTCACATCTCTTTGACTCCAAATGGAGACAGTCCCTGTGATGGAGCTCCATCCAGCCCCAGTCAGGGCTCCCTGCACGAAGACCTGAACCAAGGTACCAAATCTGTGTGTGAACAAACTTGGGTTAATATTAGTTTTGTGTTGCCCCATTTACAGTGAGTTAGACAGAAGAGAGCTTTCTTCTGCAGCTTCCTCCTCATCTCTGATTGAGGCTAGAAGGTACATTAGCTGCCAAGTAGAATAGCAATATGAGACAGTCCATGGTCGAGTCTGACAGTGTTATAGCAGTACAATGCTAAATCTGTGGAGGTTCTTTAAATCTAGTGCATAGTAGCTTGTGATCATGTCATTGCCCTGTTCATCAAATTAAGTATGAACAGAGGCTTGAGCGAGAGTTAAAAGCCAGAAAAAGCTAAATTTGTTCTTCAAATTCAGTTGGATGTCGACCCTCGTTCCTTAAATCTAACATCAACAAGTCTGAAACTGTGAAAACTTGTTCTAAAATGTGTGAGTTGTAGAGAGTATCTCAAATTTAAGACAGCTGTCTTCATACGTGACTCAGACTCCCGGGATGAAGCAGAAGGTCCACTGCTGCCAGAGGAGGAAGCCCACTCTGACCTGGCCAGCTTCCAGCCCACAGACAGCGATGTGCCCAGCTTTCTGGAGGACTGCAACAGAGTAACGATACCTTTATTAGAACCAGTGAAGCCTCTGCTCAGTTCTCCCATTGGAGGATGTATCAGCGTCTGATGCTGTGTTGCTTTTGACTTGCAGCTCAGTTCTTGTTTGGAATGTGTCAGATTGTATTCCTGCCTTTTGCTTTATCAGTGCATTTGCTTATTAAGGTGATTATTTTTACATACTGCTTGTAATTTGTTTTATATGGAAATTGAATTAGTGTAGTTAGTCTGAAAATATTATTTCTCTTTTCTGTCTTTTTTACTGTTTGTGTTTTTTTGTCCCTGCTCTGTCTCAGGCCAAGCTACCTCGTGGTATCCACCAGGTTCGTCCTCATTTGAAGAACATTGATAATGTGCCTCTTTTGGTGCCACTCTTCACTGACTGCACCCCTGACAGTGAGTCTTTCCTCTGTGTTATGTGTGTTGTCTGCTGTTTGTTGCTTGTTGAGATTGATTCTAATGAGGAAAGTCAGGGTAAACAACCAGCAAGGCCTATTTCATGGACAGAAATGATCATCTGATTTCCTGTGTCTGTCCTAGATGTAGTCAGTGTTTGCCCTAGAGTAATATTGATACTTAGAGCATTTGTTTTTTCACAGCCATGTGTGAGATGATGAAGATCATGCAGGAGAACAGGGAGGTCACATGCTGTCTGGGAAGCTCTGCCAATTTCCGCAACAGCCGCCTGTTTCTACAGAGTGATGTCAGGTATACACTCATTAGTAGATTACATCCCTAAACATTTTTTTCAATTTAGAAATTGTTGGTATTGTGTTGATTTGTACTATTAATTGTTGATCTTGATTTTTATCTCAAAACATTAACTAAATTTGGATTCTTAACGTGTGGGAAAGGCTACTGAAAACCCAAACTCTCCCATAGACGAGCAGCGCAGTGCATCATACAGCTCAAGCAGAAACAGGATAGTACAATCCTGATTGGTCCATATGTGAGCTGTGCATCTCCTCTTTGCACAGCATCGCTCTGGACCCTCTGTACCCGTCCCAGTGTTCGTGGGAGACGTTTGGCTATGCCACCGGAGGAGGATTTAACGGAGAAGCTGAAGGTCTGTCGCCTCTGAGGCTCTCCGGACAGCTCAACACTCTGGGCTGTTCCGTCACCTTCCACCAAGGAGAGAGCGTTAGCATGGTCAAGCTCATAGAGCAGGTGAGTCACACACGAGTCCTCGCACACACTCGGTAAGTCTGGGGGGGGGGGTCACATTTCTGAATTAATCTCCCTTTGGCTGAACCTGTTCCAGGCACGACACACAACCTACGGCATCCGCAAGTGCTTCCTTTTCCTGCTGCAGTGTCAGCTCAGCCTGGTCATCATCCAGGTGAGAGTGGAGACGTTGTGTTTACACTTTTATTAGTGTCCTACTTTTTCATTTATGATATTGAATGGATGAATGAAGTGCACTGGTGTTTGTCTGCAGTTCTTAGCCTGTCTAGCTCAGCTTCCTCCTCCTATGAACACCACTGACATCCTCTGGCTGTCCTGCTTCAGCTGCCCACTGCTGAGGTACAGACACATACACTGACACACATTAAAACAACATGAAGTAGCACTTTGGTTTGTGACGGTGTGCCTTGCTAATGGTCTGTTTGTCTTGTGTTGACAGTGTGTCACTTCTGGGAAAGCCACCAGACAGTTCAGTCATGACAGTCGCCACAGGGAAGAACCTAGATGCAATTCCAAGGAAGGTAAGATCACATATCATTAACCAGTGTGTTCTACTCCACATGCTGTGTAGCGATATTGGAAACTTCTTCCAACCTGATGAATCTCAAAAACAACAACACACACTTGCTCTTTTGGTAATACAACAACAGTCAGTGTAAATTGCAGCAGAGTAACAGGATTAAAATCACCTCATCAGTAGAAAAGGAGTAATATTAATGACATTAATTCATGTCACTGGAGCCTGGAAACAAATGTAAAAGTCTCACCCTCTCATCATGTTGTCCTCTTTTACCAGACCCAGAACTACTTCCTTGGCTGTTTCCTGTTGAAGTTTGGCCTGACAGTGTGTGCCTACCTGTTGGCCTTTGGGTTCACCCTGCAGGAGGTCTGCTTCAGAAGTAGCAACTTCACCTTAGCTGACAACAACACTGTCCCCAGCCTTCATATACTCACAGCCAGGTAGGAGTTGCAAGTCCTTATTTGTTTATAGTAATTTGAAGGTATCATGGTTCATTTTAGCAGGATATTGATGCTGAAAATGACAGAATTGTGTAATTCTCACTGTAAATCCCTTCTGATGGTGAGAAAATGCAGATTATATTCATCTCTTTGCTGAATGGTGTTTATGTGTGGCCGCAGCTCTTCAGATGACGCTCCTCACTGGTTTGGTGAGCTGGCAAACGGCCTGCTGCTGACTCAGAAGGTCATGGCAGGATTCCTCGCCTTACACACAGGTAGAATTCACTCACACACAGACAGATAAACACTGCTCTGACTCTGTCATTATCATTCTTCAAATCAATCCCTTTCTTCTGTCTCCTGCTGTCATTTTCTCAGTGGTGATCTCCCTGAGCTATGTCCACCGCTCTCAGCCTCTGTGGAGAAAGAGTCCCTTCAGCAATACCTGGTGGTGTCTCACTGTGCCTGTGGTGTAAGTGATCATCTCCTTTGGATAATTGCTAACTGGAGTTACACTCTGATGGTCAGTTGTATGCTCCACACATGCAGAATTCATCCGTGCTTATATATCATTAAGATAATACAAATGTTTCACATTTCCAGTTCATTCAAGGAGCTAAAGCCAGTTTTTAGCATCTTCCCACTGGCTACCAAGCAGAAAATGTTTTTTTACAGACTGCTTTAGGTCAAAATGGTTATAGTTCAGTGTCAGATTTCACCCACTGATTGGTTCACCGCACAGCACAGATGTATCGTATAGCCAAATGGCATTTTAATTATATTCCCCACAGTGACTGTGTTTACATTCTTTCATTCACTTTGTGATGGTGGGCTCCAGCCAGCTCCTAAAAGCGGAGTAATCCAAGTAGGCTCTCTTTCATCTTGTCCCATTACTGAAGAGGAGGCTGCTGCCATTCAGCAGCTTTTTCAGTTACACACATGCCATGGCTGTGGTGATCAGAAGGTTTGCACTGAAGATGTGTGTTACTGAAAAGGAGAACTTTTTTAGCTTGCTTCACATTCTGTTTCTGTCAACGGTGTCTGCTAGCATCTTGTGGTCTCCACATGGTGTCTCTTCAGCCCTTGAGCCACACTCACAAGCTCCACAGCTACCCTGAACGCTCTTAACGTAACTTAAACCAACAAAAACCCTTCACTCGGCTCAACTTTTTCTGCAACTCACTGCAGTGTTTGTCAGACAAATATATGCAAGTTGACATTCCTTCTAGATTACTGTAACACAAACTGCATAATTCTATTGATTACCTCCCAGTTGTCAAAACAGAGGATATAATGACTGTTACTATGAAATGTCCCAGAGTTATAAAATCCTGTCTCATTCTTTGATTACATGTTGTAGTGTTCATTATGTTTTAGGACGTCTGTCTGTCCATCTGTCCAATTGTCACGAATGTGATATCTCAGGAAGTCTTGAGGGAATTACATCTGGTGCAAACGTCCACTCGGACTCATTGGGGGTCAAAGCCACTGCGACCTCACACAACACCTTTTTGCCATAACTCAAGAGTTCACATCCTAATAACAAAATTTCCCAAAAATGTCTCATTGTCTCTCTCTCTTCCTTTCCTCCAGTCTGCTCAGCCAGGTTGTTCAGGCCACAGTGGATTACCAGTTATGGCGTCACCAGGACAGCCTGCTCACCTTTAACTTGCGTGACATACCCCTGCTATCCTGGCTGCTGGTGTCTCTGTCCCCACTGCTGGTGGTAGTGGTCAACGAAGTGGTGAAGCTACACGAGATACGGTATGAAACTGGACAGAAGTGACAAAGAAAGCAGTTTAAGATCGATGAATCGTGACAGAAAAGAATAAAAGAGAAATATTGCAACTCAGTGGCTTGGACTCGAGGGAGATTCTTGAGCAACAGATGGCAGAAAGAAGCTGGAAAAGCATCACATCACAGATTTGTCTTGTAGGAAAAACAGCAGGGACCAGTTTGGATTATTGAGGATTATTTCATGATCAGATCAGTCTTTGATTTTCTCTCATGCAGAACATGGATGTGTTAAGATGGAAAAATGCAGCTCTGATTTGATCTTTTCTGTCCCCTTCAGGGTGCGAGTTCGCTACCAGAAGCGGCAGAAGCTGCAGTTTGAAACAAAGCTGGGGATGAACTCTCCGTTCTGATGCGTTCCCTCTGAGGATGTTCGTGTCGTGGCAGCACTGGGAACCAGTCAGTCAGTTCTGGAAAGCAAAGGAAGGGCAGAGTGCAAACACTGTAGAACCCTCCGTTAACACTTCAGCCCATCAGCACTGCAACCGTCAAGTGGAGCAGATATCAACCAAACGTCACGGTGGGGCTTTATGACTTCAGTTTTTAAAATCCTGTGTCTGTTTTCTTAAAACATTTGATATTCTATCAGTTATCCAGAGGGCAGGAAAAGAAAAATTCCAAAGTGTTGATTTCCTTTGAATAGAAACGAGCCTAAAATAGGCAACTATTTATTGTCTGGTTTTAGCTTAAAAGGCATGAGGAATGTTTTGTGAAGAGGTTTATGCTTTCTCACGATCACTTCTGTTCTCCGTCTCTGAGAGACTTGTGCATGGCCGCTCTCATCTCCAGGAGTACCCCGGGTCCCAAACAATCCACTACAAGCTGCTTCACTTTCATTTCAATGTCATCGAGGAAACACATTGAATTGTGTTTTATCATAACACCAGTCCAGCCTTCATTCAGTTTAACATGATTCAGTGTATCTTCATTAAAAAGAAAAACACATAGAAAAGAACAGGTAGTCTCTAACTATGGAGTCCCAAGTGTTCCAGTATTAGATAAACAAACAAGTCATTATGAAATAGTGAATAAATTAGTAAATAAATTGTTTTTGTTGTTGTTTTTCTCTCATAATGGCATTTTCCCTAACACTTACATTCATAATAATGCCACATTTAATCACAGTGGTGTTGTCACTGTCCTCTCACCTTTCAGCGAATCACATGGCCCTCTGCCTCTATGGCTAGCAAGCTCAACAACTCCTACCAGATTTAGTCAGTTAGCTGCTGTTAGCTAGAGTAACAAAAGATTTAAAATCAAAATAAATCTGAGTCAGCTATTTAGCTGTAAATACAGCCAGATCACAGACACAGAAGGTGCTCTTGCTACCTACTTACCTAGCTTGCTAACTGGCAGCTTAGCAAAGTACAGTGTTAACGGCAGCAGCTAGCGTTAGCTTGTTGAGTTACCTCATTTCTTTATGGTCACTCAAATCAACAGCAGATAGCTAACATCACTCACACTGTCTTTCAACTTTTAATGCTGACTAATGATTCGAAGCTCATAAATCAGCCTACCTAGCTAGCCGGCTAGGAAGGTAGCACTAGCAGCTTTATTAAGGCTTCAAGGCTAAAAAGGGTTAGTTTCCTCTGTGTACTGTGTTTATTTACAGCTGCAGCTTCTAGTTGGTTGATTCAGACTTTGTCATTGCTATTGCTCCAGCTAACAGGAGCTAACTGGCTAAATTTGGTAGCAGCTATTGAGCTTGCTAGCTTAAGAGAGGCAAGGGGTACATGACAGGTGAGAGGCCGGTGCCAACACCACTGTCCTGAAAAGTGACATCATGAAATAAAAATGTTATTGGGGAAGAATACATGCAAGCAGACTTTCCAGTAATATATTTTTAACAATAATAAAAATAGTGTCCATTGAAAACAATGAAATAATCAGTTGGATTTTTTTTTTGTTGTTTTGCAAATTGTTGGTTAATTTTTATATTTTACATAATGTACTTCTTAATGTATTTTTATGTGTTTAATATTGACAACTTTGGGACTCCATATGTAACAAGGTATTAGGTCATTGCTCGACATCTACAGGATAGTGGAACACTACCTCGGGAAAAATGTGACGGAGACGCTTCTCTGAGCTTTCTACCTGAACCGTTCTGTTGTTCAGACTCTGAGCCACATTTTAATCTTCACTGTGGTAGCCTGCAAGTCAAAGTTCTCTATTATTGTAACGGGTCTGACTGTTGTAACACAGTAAGGAATGAAGATGAGGGATTGAATGGGATCGGCCACGTTTTATACACACATATCCATTTTTAGACATACACTGTATACACATTGATCTAACTGAAGAATGTGCCAGCATGCTACTTTGAACCCATGCAGCCCGCCGTGCTGTGATCTTAGCAGGTCCCTCTGTAATTGATGGATTTACTGAATATATAATGATGTTTCTTCTGGTATGCTGACGTACCAGAGTCTTCTGAAAGGTGCTTCATATCATTCAATTGCCTTCCTCCTCGGGCTGTCTGCCTGTTTCAGCTCTCAACACCTCAACAGACAGGAGCTCAGGATACTGTTTGATTTCAAGAGTTAATAGTTGAGTAGATTTCAATCTTCAAATTTGTCAGGATTACCCCAGATTTCATATTTGATCTGATGAACAGCATATTCCAGAGATCATCTTGAAGTGCTCCCGTTAATCTGTTGTGTTCTGGCCTTTCAATTTGTACACTTCATGTGCAGCATCAGCAGCAGACGTCTGTTCTACTGACGGTGTTTTTCAGTCAAACCAGCCTTCTGTGTGGTGCTGTCATTATTTCAGATGGACATGATGTAATATTGGCACTGAATACAAGCTGGATGGTGGAATTTACTAGTAATGCGTCACTTCAGAAGTGAATTCATGCATTTATGTCTTCACATGAATATGGAACAATGAAAGTCATTCTGCTGGATGAAGCATCAGGGCCCCAAGTCATTGGTTTCTCATTTTATTTTCTAGAAAATACATTATATCCCTACATTTTTTAAACATTTTTTAAGTTTACTTATGTGGAAATGAAGTCACATTTACATATTATATGCCACGTATTTCCAGTTTTAAATTCTTTTCCTCTTTCCTCTAAAAGAAATAGTTGTGATAGAGGATTTTGACCACATTGCCCACCAGCATTCTAAACAAATTTACAGTCAGTGAAATGGCCACAAACTGATCGACGCAGTGGAAGTGGGGCTTTTGGGGACCCTGAATTTCTGGTGGTGGCCTCACTTCTTGTTTACTTTCAGTCTCAATCTAAAGATGGCATCAAACATGGCATCTGGGGTTTAACCTCAGGGCTGCAGCCACCATCGAGGACACTGAGGTCATGGTCTGATTTTTCAGGAAATTTGGAGGTTTATTTTCCAGGCTGATTCCAGACTTAGTATATTTATATATGTCTGCTCTCAGACCAGCAATAACTAAATGAATAAATAACTGAATACTTCCCCAGCAGATGTTTTTTTTTTCAGGTCGTGTGTAGGTTTTAAAACCAAATATAAATGCGCTTTGCAACATGTATTTTGGAGACGAGTGCATGTTAACAGTTAAAAGAGTAGATAAAGTAGGAGAAATTTAACTCATTTTATCGACTTGGACCCTTGACCTCAGTATCTTTGCTGTCCTGGCTGCAGCCCTGTTACACCTGTACTCGCTTTTATACTGTATGTGTGCCTGTTTTAGTTCCTAGCTGCAAATGCTCCTTTTAAGTTCCACATTTAAAATGGGGATGTGTGCGATCACTTTCTGGACGGACAGAACAGTCAGCATGAAACTACTGACGACGGTTTAAAGACAAACATTACAATGCACGAAGACAGTTGGTATATTATTTTTTAGTTGGCCCTGTTTTATACTCCACTGTTTTATGGTTTCATGTTTTCATGACAAACATATGGACTATGCTGCATGAATAAGATCCAGTGAATGCTCTGTCTTGTTCAATGTACATGTTATCTATAGTTAAACACAACTCAAAGGACTCAATCAAGCATGGACTCCATACTGTACGTTACCAGGCCTCTGGTACGATGTGCAGAGATGCTGCTCGGCATTTTGATGACATTATCACACACATGCTAGCAGCTGATGCTTCTGCCAGGTGATTTGTCAGGAGGGAACGGGGGTTGATGGACTATGATATAGTTGTTCACAAGATACATAAATGTATATTTTGTATTTTTTAAAGCGTCAATGTTCTGGCCTTTTGACAAATTTGTTTGTGTATTGATTATGTCATGTTAATAAATATGCTTTTATTTATGAGAAAGTAGTTCATTTTATTCGTCATGGATTAACTGATATTGAGCTTTGGGTGATCTATGAGCCCTCTGTACTTTGTAAAAACAGTCTCTAAGTGAAGACAGCATGTTTCTCACTGGGGATTCACTGGAATCATACACGCAAATACAGTTTGTTTTTTTTAGTCTGTCTTGAGAGACCTCCAGCTTTATGGAATGTAATTCTAAATTGCTGGAGTACCTCTTTGATCCATTGCCAAACGTTTGCACGTAGAAAACTTATTTATTCACGCTGAGTTGTATTCATTGGTAAAATGGTTTGGCATTTATTACGGAGGACTGATGCAGTTGTGATCCCTAGAATTTATTTGCAAATCGTATACACTTTACATCCAGTTGTTTTATTGTCACCCGTATTTCGACGTATTTCTCTTTATTTTTGTGCGTGCAAACCTGCCGCATCCTCTGTTTCCCCGGGTAATTCAGGACCCACTCACGATGTACTGAGGAAGTTGCCAACAGAGCGCCAGACACAAGTGTCAAGGTACAGAAAATAAAGAAAAAATATTCCGGTTGACCTTTCAAAGTAAATCTAGTTGCGGTCACGTTTCTGCTTCACAAATGTCAGCGCTTGAATTATTTAGAAAGGACTCTATTCAATGGCAGTTTAGTAAGAAACCTGTTCAGTGGCAATAGCCGCGTTGCTGTTTCTCATTGTTATTAATCTTATGCGCATGTTTTAACTTTAAATGTAAGACTAGTTTCCGGTGTTCTTCGGACGTTGTCCGGCGAGCTTGACAAGTGAAGCAGACAGGGTCGATCCGAAAGAGAGCGAGGGTTTGTGTGTAAGTGTTATACATCATTACATGGATTTACTGTTCATTGTAAATGACGTTAGACCTTAAAAATATTCAGAGTCTGCACTGTCGGGGAATGTGTGCGTGCTAAGGACCTTTGGTTACCTGTTCCTAAATATTTGACTTGCTTGCATGTGTCAACCCGCTCCTAGCTAATGTTAGCTTGGCTAGCTCAGAGGAGAAAGTGTGTTTGCGGTCGTTTTGACAGCTCGACAGAAATAGAAAAGACACTCTGGTCAGGTGGAGGTTATACCGGCTGGCGGATTCGTGTTGACAACATAACTGGCCCACAAAAATATGGATAAGAGAGAAGAAACAGCCAAGGTTATCCAGCCAGTTGCGTCGATGTCTCATTGGTTTCGAGAGACGTGACGCCGAAGTCCATTTAAAAATCTCAACATTTAACGATGTTTTCTTTAGTCTTTAATATGGCTTATTGCCGTAACTGCACTGTTAGTAAGAAAACATGTTTCATTTCGGTTCGGCTGAACCGCTATACATCAGTTATCCAGCTATTACTAAAACACAACGTGTTTGCGGTGGTACCAAGCATCAGAAGCACTTATGACACTTGTAACGTGACTATTTTACTGACACAAGGTGCTTTTTGACGGATCTGCAAAAGGCCGAAATCATCTAAACACCTTACCAGTTTGAGAAAAGTCTTACGTTATGTTACCAGATACGTGTACGTCTTTCAGTAAGAAAAAACACGCTAAATTGCCATTTTTTCAAGTGAGGATTGCCTCAGAAAAAATCGCAGCATAATCGGACTGCAGCCTTCACGCAGTATGCAGACAGCATCCCATTTTGCAAAAGTCAAGAAAGTGATCAAGTCTTCATACACACACGTTTGAAGGTAGACCTGAATGCAGGGCTGCATTAAGTAAGTCTTCACACACACTGACATCAAAGTACACTGTGACTGATCAGCTACTGTCATGAGGTGACTTGAAATACTGAAACTTTCTTCCCCTTCTACTTGTGTGTCAGTAGTCTTGAACTTGGATGTAAACAAAAAACAGAGCCGGGACTGGAGAAGATTTGTGTCATATTGTCACGATTCTTCCGAGATGGACGTTGGAGTGTCCAAGTCCCATGTGTTTCTCAACTACAGCTCCAGAGCCCTCTTCTCCCAGTGAGACACGCATCTGCATGGTGGTGCCGTGTGCTCCTCGGCCCCGCGTGGTGGCCCCAATACTCTTCACTGTTGGCTTACCTCCAGTGCATTCTGTTTCTGTGTGTGAGTTGTAGCTTTAGCAGGCTGACCTGAAAAGAACAAATAAATATTTGATCAATAGAATGGCTGGAGGTCGCCCAAATACAGTAAATGGTATTCAGTGTGCGCAGCAGCTTTCAGTGCATTGCGTCTGGCGGTCAGGGTCAGGGCTGCTGCAGTTTGGCCTGGTGCATTTATACAAAGCGACATGCTGTGTGTGTGTGTACTCTATATACACTAAATGTTTAATCATTTAGGGGACTCTATTGTGTGCATATGACTGCTTCTGCACGTTATTGCGGGCTAATGGTTTTGGCAAGTGATGTAGTCTTAGATAGTGAAAGGCTACATCGTAAGAATCTCCTGCAGTGGTTCTCAAAGTGGGGTCTCTGAACCTCCAGGGGTACCTAAAGGACCCTCAAGGAGGTCCATAACGTGTTCACACAGATGGCAAAGCAAATTTTGACCTTGCATTGCTCGTGCAAGTTTGACCATGGCATCATTTGTGCTAATTGATGGTTTGCCCTAAACGAGGGGTGAGCTGTGAGGCCAAAAAAATTATATCACAGCCAATCTTCAGTCTTTTTTCTCAGTTTTGAAATGCTCTGTACACTATAGCCAGACTCTATGATGCTCTTTCAGCTACTTCCTTCCAGTCACTCCTTTTCCCCTCTCCTCTCTGTATGCTCATGAAGTAAAGTACATGTCCCCTCCAGTCAGCAGTCAGCATGGACAGAGAGACTAATTACAGTACATCACAGCACCTGACAGTGGAGGTCAGCACCTCTGCTGCTTGCTGCTGCAGACAGGTTGAGAGAGAAAATAAATCCGCTTTTTAATCCCAAAAAAGAAACTCTGAGCTCTCCCTCTGCCAGTAAATGGCTCAGGATCAGAGCAGCATCCGGTGTGAGTGTGCAAAGCCCTAGTTGAATATTTTCAACGTATTGCCATTGACTTTATTTGTAATTGCACGACTCAAAAAGATCTCTTTGCTTTCTGTGTGAGCACGTTCCAGTTCACTTTAATTGATACGATCTCAGTTATAGAATCAATACTGTGACAGTGAGCGTCACTCTCACCAACCACCATGCAGCTGAGAACACAGCCTCACCACACGGTCCATTTAGTAGCTGCTGCGTATATTTCAATCATATCACATGGTCTTCATCAGCAGGTGGAGCGACAGAGGCGTTGAGTTCTGAAACTGCTTGGAAAAAACTGGGCAAAGGATGAAGATCATGTGATATGATTGAAAGATGCAGAACAAGGGACTGTTGGGTGAAGTTGTCTCTCAGATGCTTTCAAGGTCGAGAATGAACTTTGAACTTTATAAAGTAGTTTGACAAAAAAACCCAAAAAACTCAAGGTCCTTGAGATTCAAGATTTTTTGGTCAAACTATTGTTACCAAGGTGAAGAATGGACTTTCTTGTCAACTATCATCCACCTTCTGCTGTAACAGGGACAATTACCCAAATCAATACTACGAAATATGTCTCATATATGTCAGTGGGACAGAATCTTATCATTCGAGGGCTAAATTTCGAAGTGGTCCGGGAAATGACGATGTTTGAGAACACCTGACCTGTTCTGAATTCAGGCTGGCTTACGCTTTGTGCTGCATGACTGTACAGTTGCCCATCAAGCTGACAAAATGCCGAGGATTGTACGTGACACCGGCTCATCCATCCTGACTGTGGCGAGGATCATTGTCACATTTTGCTAAAGCGATGATGTGTGAGTGTTGTGGAGATGCTGATGAACAGGACTGAACAGAGAGACGGTGGAAGGAGGCTGATGTCGTGTTTGCGTTTAGGTGGAGCATCCCGCTGGGTGCACGGCGTGTCATGGAGGCAGTAAAGGAGGGTCACAAGAGCAGCCTGAGCTCAGGCAAAATGGTGGCTCTGGCCGCGGGGCTCTCTGTCGGGGCCACAGTGGGCTACATCATCTATCGTCACATAAGTAGCGCCGACAACAGTGAGTATCTGCTGCTGAAGCTTGAGTTAACAACCACTTTTACAGAAATTGTAAGAGTTAATGTTTATTGTCAGATGACCTGTTGTATCCGTTTCGCTGTTTACAGATCAGGGGCCCAACACTGAGATGTTCAAGATGACACTTCCCATAGAGGTTTATAGGAACATATCCAGATACCAAGCCAAGTTTTTGGATACGGTGAGTAGTTCAGTACCTGATGATGACTTATCTTTTTTCAGGAACTGGCTAGCTCTGGTCCATCCGGCCTTAATACCACTTTGTACCTCAAGAGGCAATAGTTAGTTTCTCTCTTTTACCAACACTAAGACGGGCTTAATTGCCAAGTTAACTCATCATAAAACACACTTCATTCAAACTATACTCTGGTTTGGTTCTGGCTCCAAAAACAACCCGTCAGGTCAAATCAGTTCATTTGTATAGCCTGAAATCATGTTCCACCCTCTGTCCTCTGAGCCTCCATTTAGAAATGTCACTTCTAAGTTTTTGTCCTCACTGGCACTGTCCTTTTCACTCATCCCATCATCTTATTTTTAGCTGTATTCTATTTTCTGCTCCATCAAGAAGACTCGGCTTCCTGATGGAGTTCAGAGCTCAGTCTAATTTTTTTTTCATCTCCAGGGAGATTTGATGTTGTCTCTATCTTAACCAGCTTCATGAAGTAGTCACAGAGGAGGTAACAAGTGTACCTCGACAAGTACCTTGTTTCCCAAATTCAGCCAGCGGTTGAGTGAAATCAGTGATTTCAGGCTGCCTAATTCTCTGCTCTCCTGCCCCCTCTTTTTCTCTCAGGTGACCCAGAAGTCTGGAGCTCATGTGAGGGTTTTGTCAGACTCAGGGGAGCCTGGATGTAAGACGGCTGTATGTTTCCTGCTGCAGGGCTCTAAAGAGCAGGTCTTGCTGGCCCAGTGTGTCCTGGAGAACCTGGCCACTGAGTGTGAGCCGGTGACTGAAGCTTTGGAGGTTCCTCAGACTGCCTTTGGACGTATAATAGGTAGCTGTAATGTGTTTTTTCATTGAGGGCTGCGTTTGGCCCGACATGCTGTTAGCCTAACCCAAGTGCCTGTGTGTGTGTGTGTGTGTGTGTGTGTGCGTGTGTGGCAGGCCGTGGTGGAGAGAGTTTGAAACTGATCACCAGGACCACGGGGGCCAAAGTGGCTTGTTCCAAGGAGAAGACACACAGTCCCAGAGCAAAGGGCACCGTGACAGTCACAGGATCCAGACAGGAGGTGAAACAGGCAAAGGTGAGTTATAGTACTGACCGCTAAATCTTATGGTCACACCCATATAAGTCATACTCGTACCTCTTATCATGCAGGTCGGGTGAGTAGGATTCACACATTTAGACTACCCATGTGTGGTCAGGCCTCTTATTTAAGCATGCTATTGAGAATAAATGTAACTCCACCTTTGCGATCCGTTTGCAGGAGCTGATTCTCGAAAAAGTCAGAGATGACATGATGGTGAGGACAAAGATCTCTCAGTCGTCTGCCCTGCGGCAGAAACGTGGCCACACTGCTGTGACTCAGAGGCCAGACAGCACAGAGACTAAAGCACCAGTGGGCTTGAACAACAACGGTCCCTACCCCCAGGCAGAGAAGAATGGACTTATCCACGCTAACGGGACCACTGGAGAGCCAGAGGACATTTTAGACATGGTGAAGGAGCTGAAAGTCACCGACAGGGGCGACAAGCAGGAGGAGGAGAGTTTCTCCACAGACTCGCTCTCTGAAATTTCCAAGTTTGAAAGTGAGTGTTCTCCATGATTCAGCCCCGACTGTCCACACTGCAGCTGCCTCACTGTAGTCTGTCCGTGGGCATAGTCACGTCATTCAAAGTTAGGATTTCCTTTTTGTCTGCGTTGTCCAGTTCCCAGTCCGGACCTGAGCTTCCAGCCTGACGAACATCTCGAGGTTTATGTTTCTGCTTATGAGAACCCGAACCATTTCTGGATCCAGATCCTGGGGGTTCGCTCCCTGCAGCTGGACAAACTGATCGAGGAGATGAACCGCTTCTATAACAGTGACAACCCCACAGTGAGGACAACTCCTGTTCTCTCTACTTTTGTCTTTAAACCGTGAGGCATGTCCAGGCAATTGAATAGAATAATATTAAAAGTTACATATACATTAATATTAACATTTTTTGCCACCACTGAAGCTCAGAATGTCTCATCAACATGCCTCCAAGAATGCTAAGACCCCACTCCATCCATCCATACACAGATCTGCCTGTGTTGTGGACCTGTGGGCCTAAGGTTGTCTCAGTATTTGTCTGAGGGGGGCCACAGTGCCAGAGTTTGAAAACCTTTGCTCTGTGATGTCAAAGTTAAAACACTTGTGTGTAATTCCCCCGTTTTTCTGTTTTCTAGGAGCAGAGGGTGGAGACCATTGTGGTGGGGGACATTGTGGCTGCTCCATACCGAGACCATGGGACGTGGAACAGGGCCAGAGTTCTGGGAGTCCTGAGCTCTGGACTGGTGGACCTTTACTATGTCGACTTTGGTGACAATGGGGAGCTGCCCAGAGACAGCCTCTGCCGTATGAGGTACAACAAATTCCCTTTAACATCTGGCAGAGTTCAAAGGGACTCTGCAGAACCACTGATCTTGGCCTACTGGCCTTCATTTGATGTTTTTTAGATACCTGTGTTGTTCTAGATGTTGGTCTGTATAATAATGTCTTATAAAGAAACAAAATACACCAACAGACACCTACAAACAAACAGAAAAATCCAACTGCACACCTTCTGAATTTGAATTCTCGACATAAAACACACTTAATTCAAGCTTGACAGAAACAAAATAAAACTCGACACTCAGTTTGTTTTTCCACTCTTCCATCACCAGCTCTGGTGATGGAAGAGTGGCTCTACGTGCTTTTCCATGCTGCTTCTCTGTGCTGTTGCTGGCCTCTTTGTGTTACTTGGTTAGCTCATTGACCAAGTCTGTCGTCCTCACTCATTATTTGGAGGCAGACCTATAAAATAGCAAATTAAAATGACATGAATTGCCCTCCCCCCTTGTGTTTTTGTCAAATATCAGGTGTTCAAGGGCCTCACACTTGACATGTCCTCCTCTCTACCCCTCATAGATCATTTGTTCACATTTCAGTGAGCGCATGCAGGATCTCTGGGTTCTGGTGTGCTGTAGTGTAGCTGCTGAGGGCATATTATTGTATGTGGCATCGAAGTGTTTCAGCTATGTTATTAACAGTTTTTGCTTTGCTGCATTAACATTTCAGGAGTG
Source organism: Chaetodon trifasciatus (assembly GCA_037975065.1). Classification (NCBI taxonomy): domain Eukaryota; kingdom Metazoa; phylum Chordata; class Actinopteri; order Chaetodontiformes; family Chaetodontidae; genus Chaetodon; species Chaetodon trifasciatus. Next base: position 10,519,506 of record JBBMOE010000014.1, on the reverse strand, counting down.
ACTTCCTCAGCTTGCCATTCCAAGCTATTGAGTGCAGTTTAGCAGGAGTGAGACCAAAAGGTAAAGCTATTGTCTTGATAACTTTATCACGCAGGCATATAACTAAGAAAAAGATGAAAATCAAAAAAATATTCTGAAAGCTCAATTGAATAATCCCTGATTTTGTCCTTTTTTCCTCAAACATTATGAGAATATATTCTAAATTGTCCTCCTCCGGTGTCTCAGGAGAGGCGTGGACTGAAGCAGCCCTGGATGATTTTGAGCAGCTGACATATTGCGCCTCCTGGAGACCCCTGCAGGCAAAACTCTGCAGCTACTCTCACTCTGAGATGTCCTCCTGGCCCAGTGTCAAACTCTATGACAACAGTGAGGGCAAGGTCGGCTCGTACTTCATATCTTATTATCTGTGTTCATCAGTTTGCTTTGTTTCTCATCCTATCCTTCGCTTCATGCACTCATCTTGTAAAACAGTTGTCTCTCCCAGACTGTAGATATTGGTGAGGAGCTCATACGGCTGGGCCATGCTGTCAGCTTCCAGGAAGTGGTGAACAGGAGGACTGAGGGAGACAATCTTGGCAGTCTGCAGAGGATGCTTGTGAGTCAAATTTCTATTGGCCTCATTAACACAACGGTGATGAAAACGCTTTTGTTTAAAGGTCCAGTGTGGAAGATTTAGGTGGCTCTACCTTAGAATGAGCTCTTCATCCTTACAGAGGGAGCAGGTCCTCTTCCTTTCATGTTTTTAGTGGCCACAGCGTAAGTCGAGGAGTATTTAGCTGACTGCAGTCTGTCACCTCACCACTAGATGCCACTAAATCCTACACACTGGATCTTTATTACCTGTTCCTTTCTTGTCACAGTAAAAGGGGATTTTAATCTAGATTTAAGGGACACTATAGGGACACTTGTCTTTCTCTTGAAGCAGGGCTGTACAGTGCAACATGTGTGCTGCATGGGTTATGAAAAAATCACTCTGTGCTGTGAATGGGATTACAGCAGTAGGACTCATGTGACACAGCTTTGCAGTGCATGTGAAACAGGCTGGAACAATGTCAAAACGCTCATCTGGACAGAGATCATTGAAGTTAAAACTGTTCTAAAGTGAAAACGTTTGTAAGATGACAGTTTGTGTGCTTGTTTGTGTGGGAGGCGAGTCGATTGTGTCTTAATTCCGCGTTTGCTTAAAATGAGGACGAGTTATTGTGATAAGACATGATTTCTTGTGCCTCTGCAGGATGACGTGATAGGAGCATCATCAGAGTTAAGTCTCTCCTGTATCAGCTTATCAGGCGAGTACAGCAAACTGAGCGAATCTCAGATTCTCTCTTTACACGTATTACTGTTGTTTTTGGGGGAGGCATTGATTAAAGGTGCTCGACAGCAAAGTGAAGTTTGGTGGCTGAGCGGGCATCATCACTGCCATCTGTGGTGCACACAGACAGTTTTCACACCTTTTCAAGTTTTCCACATTTTGTTATGTTTCAGAGTCATCTTAAAAAGGATTCAGTTCATTTTTCTAATTTCTCAGTACTCCACAATGAAAAAAACAGGTTTTTGGAGACTGAAATATCCCATTGACATAAGTATTCTGACCCTTCACTTAGCACTTGGTTTAAGGACCTTTGCAGCAATGACAGCCTCAAGTCTTCTTGGAAATGATCCTCCAAGCTTGGCGCTTGTCTCTGTCTTCCTGGCAGTATCGTTTAAGCTCAGCCAGGCTGGACATTGAGCGTCGGTGCACGGGCACTGTGCCTTGACACAATCCTGGCTCGCAGGTTTGTGTCAAGGTACAATTCTCTCAACTTGGCTTGCATTCAATGCTGAACTTGATGAGGCACAGGTGGACTCCAGTCGAGCTGTAGAAGCATCTTGAGGACCACTGATAGTTGTAGGATGCACCAGAGCTCAAGGGTCATAACAAAATATCTGAATACACACTGTATGTAAAAGGATATTTCAGTCTTTTATTTTGAAGAAATGTACTAAACACTCCTAAAACCTGTTTTTGCTTTGTCATAGTAGTGTATTGTTCTGATACTGTAGGCTGTTAAATTTGTACATATTGAGTAAAACTATCCAAAGTATATTTTTGTTATCAAGTATCCAGATAGTTTTATGGCCCAGCCTGACACTCACTGATGTCTCTGTGCCAACGCTGCAAGCTCACAATCTCACAACTTCCTTCTGCCTCCTCCTCTTCCTATCTGGCAAGTTCTTCATGCATTTGGGAGTTAACCACTGATGAGATGATTGGGGAAGGAAGCACTTATGAAGGAGACGTAGACAATGAAACGTTGAGTCCAAATAGAACCAAAGTTTCAAATGAAAGCAGATGAGGAAAAGTGCAACAGAAATGTGGAACGAAAACATTTACGGGTGAGAGGCAAACAGGATTTCAGCCTGACCTCACGCCCATGTGCAAACAAACTACATAAGTACAGGTAAATGAATTAGAACTCCTTCATCCACATGCTTTGGGTGATTTCTGCAAGAACTGACCACATTGGTAGGTGTGTATATCTCATTCACACACACATGATCTGCGAATATTGTAATCCAGATGTGTTTGCTCTGACTCCTTATGGATGGCACTGGTTTCCAGCAGCAGCAGGAAGCTGTCTGCAGAACAACAGACAAAGTTAGAGACTACGGTGACACATTTCAGTTGGTGTCACTTATGTGTAATTCATCACATTGGCATTCTCGATCAACCCTCTGCATGTGGTGGATAAAAAGAAAGCCCAGATGTTCAAGTTGTTGGTATATTGATTGTTGGATAACCAATGACTGAAGTGTTTTCTTGTTGTACCTCAGAAGCTGCCTCAATCTCAGGAAGCGTCGATGATGTCATAGAGGATGAGCTCCTTTGAGACCAAAGATGCACATAAATATCAAGGTACTGTTTCCTGGCTTGATGACTGAGGTAAACACTCTCTAAAGAATGCATTTATGAACCATTAAGTCTGTAAAAGTAATGACCTTTCGTCTTACCTTCCAGCGCTGACCATCCACTCCTCTGCATCAGTTCAAATGAGATGAAGGGGACATTTGCTTGTCTGACCCAAACTCAACCGCATAAATCCTCATCGTGAAGCCTTACCTACTTGACAAGCGGCACTTCTTCCAGCCATATTTACTTTCTTGTTGTTACTTCAGTACAAAATGACTTCTCATGTTTTGCTTTATGCCGTTCTGTTGTTGCTGATGCCGCTTTGCTTCTATGTGTTGTTACAGTATTTTGTGTTCAACAATTGCAGATAGGTACAGAAACAATGCCAGTATTATTTCTGAAAAGCACTGTGATATGAGTCACTGGAACCAGAAAACAGCTGGTTAGCTATCAGTGTCTAGTTTGGTTTCTCTACTTGTATGTGTATTAAAATTAAAAGGCCTATATATTATATCACAAGTTAATATATTTTGGAAACGAAACCATACGGTATTATTGAATGTGGTCCTCAGATTGTGTTCAGTATAAAAATGTGGCGTTTACTGTATCATTAACTAAGGACGAAGGAAAGTGGGAGTTCATCTTCAGAGATGTAATAGACTGCACTATATATAATAAAGGATTTATTTTATGTTATTTTATGGTCCTTTACTTTGAAATGCTGTTCATACCCTAAATGTATATTTCAAAATAAAAGTGGATAATGAGCATTGTGTTAAAAATGAAGATCATTTTCCCCCATCGCTGCCTTTACCAGGTACTTAAAGGAGCGTAAATTCTTTCTTTAGTGTAAATCTGAATTACTGTAAATCATTCCGTGCATTTCACTAAACAGTATGAAACTGAAACAAGTGACTTTAATGTAAAACAGCTAGTTTTACAATGAGTATTCCCTCCGTTTACATTGGTGTTGGTTTGACACGGGAGTGATATGGAGAGGTGTTACTCTATTCTTTTACTGAAGAGGCCATTCATTCATTTCCATTACAGAGTCCACTGTTTTGTTTCTGTGTGGGTCGATGACCTCCATTCCGGTTCGACCAATCACATGAAAGTAGGTTACGATCGCACATGCGCAGAAGAAGCAGAGTAATTTGTTGATATCCTGCTTGGTAGTATTCATTTAGACTTTGGTCTTTCAAAACCAAATTTATCCCCAGCACAGGGGATTGATTTGCATTGGGCAGCACAGTTAACTAGAACGTTATCTATATGAAGGGCTGATGGAAGACACAAGGGATTTGGTGAGTGGAGCTGAAACATTTTAGGGCCGCGAGCCTCCCATTACAGAGGATTTGCTTAGGCTAGCGCTACTCCTTTGTTGTTATCTGTTTATGGTAGCTAGCTAGTGGGGTCAGGCAGCGTTAAATATTAGAAAGCTCTCCAAAAAACCTAAAGGTAAAAATAAAAGAACCTCACGCTTTTTTTGACTGCATATGTGCAATTGCAGGTTCGCTACGGAAATGAAAAGTGTGGTATGCGTTTGTGAATAAAAACGGGAAAAACAGGTTTCCGCTAGCCATCTGTGCTAATGCTAGTTAGCATTAGGAGCTATTTGTAATAAGGCCGACCCTTATTTTAGCGCATATGTTAGCTAGCTCCTCTATTTTGTACATTTTACTTTAAGCATAGTATGTCTTTACTTGCTGATATATTATATTTTTTCTTTCAGAAGTTTACTGGGTAAATAATTAGTGTTAGCGCAGCCTGTTAGGATGTCACCTGTGATGCTCAGAGGAGGAAGTAGGCAGGCAATGACAACAGTCAATATTTTTACAAAGTTCCGGATGAGAAAGACGTATTGAATGTTCACACATTACCGACTGTAATTATAATTAGTTTTGGCTTTTCTGAACATTTTTTCTTATCAGATGACATTTAAAGAAATTGTAAAATATCCCCTGGCGCTAAATTGAGAATTTATAATGCTTAGAAAAAAAACATACATTAACTAGAATCAATACTACTTTGAACAGACCAATATACATATGGCACAATATGAAGCAAATATATGCTGGTTTCTTTGGTCTTCAGTGATAGTAAACTGAATATATTTGGGCTTTGGGCTGTCAGTTGACACAGCAAGACATTCAAACATGTCACCTTGAATTTTGGGGAACTGATGGACAATTTTCACTACTTTCTGGGATTTCACAGACAGAAGGGTTAATAGATTACTTCAGAAAACATTCATTCTATTTATTGAGGAAGTTAACCATTAGTCACAGCCTTCAAGCATTCGTTTCATTTAGACTTTTTTTTTTGTCTTGTCATTTCCTTGATCGTAAAGGCTGAACGCACCCCACGTTCAGAGCGTAAGCGGAGAGACTCGTACGGGATGTTTGATGGCTATGATAGCTGCAGCGAGGAGTCCACCAGCAGCTCCAGCTCAGAGGACAGTGAGGATGAGGTCGTGCCCTCCATCCCTGCCAGCCTGCCCATCATCAAGAACAATGGCCAAGTCTACACCTACCCCGATGGCAAGGCTGGAATGGGTCAGTAAATGGAAATGTACTTTCTGTGCTTCTCTGGAACCTGATCATGTGAATGAAAATAATTACCCACATGCACAGCCTGATGATATTTACAGATTATATGTGTCTGTTTTGTGATCTGTGTTTCACAGCCACTTGTGAGATGTGTGGAATGGTTGGAGTACGAGATGCTTTCTACTCAAAAACCAAGCGCTTCTGCAGCGTGTCCTGCTCTAGGAGTTATTCCTCAAATTCCAAAAAAGCTAGCATCTTGGCAAGACTCCAGGTAAGTGATCTCTGTTACGCCCACTACAACAAATATGTTGACATAAAACTATATTATGACACAAATGTTGACATCTGCTTTGATTTTGCAAGGGCAAACCACCAACAAAAAAGGCGAAAGTCTTACAGAAACAGCCTCTTATGGCAAAGTTGGCAGCTTACGCCCAGTACCAAGCAAGTCAACAGAACCAGGCCAAATCAAAAGCTGGTATGTAATCAAAAAGCACCAATGATGTTTAATAGGTTCTGTGTAGATATACTCAGGCTTTACACTGTTTCTTGTTTCTGTCAGTGGTCCCTGCAGAGAGCTTTGACTGGGGTCGGTATATCTGTAGCAGTAACATGTCTGGAGCCCCAGTCAGCTGTTTCAAGCATGTAAGTAAAAGCTGGAGTTGAGTAGGTTGAAGGGGTGGGTGATATGACTTCAAATTTCTATCACTGTATTTTTTTTTTTGTTTGTTTTTTAAGGTGATGGGATTATATCAAAGAATAACAAAAATAAAAAGGATTCCCTGCTCTTTCTCAGAGTCAGACAAGGGGTAGGATTAGAAACCCAAATATATAAGTACAACAGTCAGTGTACCCCAGCACATGTCAGCAAGTACATTTGCATACAGTAGCAACAGGCACACATACCGACGCAGCAGAGGAGGCTTTCCTGTAACAACAAAACCAGCTGAGTTTGTGTTGCAGTATGAAGTGCGGGGATGACGTTAGCTCTGGCGATGTGTGACGACAGAAAAAGCAGTGTGAAAAAAGTCTACATCCAAGCTGCTACTCTTGTAATTTAATAATTGAATTCACTTCAAATGAGGCTTAACGTTCATAGTTTCTCTGTTGTTCTCTGTCCCTCAGTATTAAATACGCCGACACTGCTACAGTGTGTGGGTCTACAGTAGATGCTAATAGCCACATTAGCCATGGAATGAGTCAAATTCATCACACTAACCAGCAAAATAAACAGTAAAGCAACACAAAAATGGCAGAACCTACATGTTCTTGTGAATTTGTACTTGTGAATTTCCCTTGGGGATGAATAAAGTATCTGTCTATCTCTATCTATCTACCTGTTCTAAGTTTGAGGTCCATATCGATCCAACCTTGAGCTTCAGTTTTGAAGTGAATCCTGCTTTGGCCATCAAAACAATCCACATTAAAACAATAAGCACATGCTGATGGCAAAAAACAGGGTCTCCACTTCCTCGGATGGCAACAGTAGATGAAGACTTTTGTGTAGGTTCTTGCAGCCAACAACAGAGAAATTGACACGGACATTTATAGCGAAAAAAATAGTAGTTACTGGATGTAATTCCAGTTCTATTAGTATGTGCGTAGCCCTTTACTTGCACGTTATGGAAAAATCCATGTTGTGGCAGAATGCCATGCTGGTGACCGTGACGAAACTGGTATTCTCTAACTTCACTGCTTCCCCTACACTTCAGGCCCCTATGGGGACATGCTGGGGGGACATAGAGGAAGGAGTGAGGCTTGAAGTACTCAACTCTGATACCAACCTGTCCACTAAAGTGTACTGGATAGCAGAAATCATTAAGCTAGCAGGTAAGACTACTTCTACAGATAGTCAAAGAAAATGTGTTTAAAGGAAAAATCCACCCTAAAAAGGTCATGTATGTTGATACACATCACACATTCTGACAGTGCAGTGATTCAAAGTATGTTGATAGCCAAAATAAGAACGCACAGTCAATCACAATCACTTAAATTAGTTAGCTAATGCAACTAATACGCAATATGGTTGAAAGACTAGAACAAGCAAGTAACGACTGGTGTTCCCGAGGTCAAGAACGAGCTGTCGAATCAACTGTGTTTCATGTTGTGCAGGGTTCAAGGCTCTTCTGCGGTATGAGGGCTTTGACAATGACACCAGTAAGGACTTCTGGTGTAATCTCTGTATCCCTGAGGTGCACCCGGTGGGATGGTGCGCTTCAAGTGGCAAACCCCTTGTACCTCCGAAAAGTGAGCCATTTCTTTGCAGTCTTGTTCTTGAGTGCCTGTGTTCTGGGACAGTTGGTGGTAATTGTTACTGTTATTTTTGTGGTCTCTTCAACAGCCATACAGCATAAGTACTCTAACTGGAAAGCCTTTCTTGTGAAGCGTCTCACTGGAGCTAAAACACTGCCACCTGACTTTAATTCCAAGGTGAGACCCACAATGCCTCATCATTTTAATGACACACACACCTGTGTAAATATATCTGCAATGGCTGACTGTTGGGCTGATAGTGGTCTGTCTCCAGTGGAATATTGGTGGATTAACCCCACCATGTATCATTTTTAACCGTAGGTACATGAGAACATGCAGTTCCCCTTTAAGAAGCTGATGCGGGTAGAGGTGGTGGATAAGAACTACCTGTGCCGGACACGGGTGGCGCTGGTGGAGCAGGTAATCGGAGGTCGTCTCAGGCTGGTGTATGAGGAGAGCCAGGACAGGTCGGATGACTTCTGGTGCCACATGTTTAGCCCCCTCATCCACAATATAGGCTGGTCGCGCAGCATCGGACACCGCTTCAAACGGTCTGGTGAGTTTGGATAAATTCACTAACACCGCTAAGTTTATGTGTTAAGTGTAAGATTCTTATTTTCAGGTGATTATACACATATAACCATGAACGATATATATGATGTTGTGAAGTTGTTGTCGCCAAGCCAAAGCCAACATGTCTTATTGACATCATCATGGTCTTCATTGACTTGACAAAGCTCCATCAGAGACATTGAAGACGTTATATAACTGACTTTACAGGTTGAGTAGTACAGCAAGTAGTATTGACAAATATGCTGATGTTGTGTAAAATGAGACCCGTCACTTTAAATGTCATGTTTGATGATCATACTGTACAGAAACCCTTAAGCTGCAACACTGATTATCCTTCAAATGCCATCACTGAAAAGCACTGTGGGTGTTTACAAAAAGGGCCAAAAATCCTGCTAATATATTGAAGGCATCATTTGGCTTTTCTGACAACAGATGTGGTGGGCATAGTTTTATGAAATGCCGCACTGTCTGTGAATGAAAGTTATTCTTATGCTCAGGGAATCCAATCATTCATCTCTTTTCTCATCAAACGGTGTTCTGTCCCTTCAATACACGAGGAGCTCTTTATTTAATGTGAATCACCTCTTAGCTCCGGCACAGCAAGTCATTTTGATCTGTCTACTTATTTTTCAGATATTACAAAGAAAATTGAGGGTCAAGTTGATGCTCCTGCGCAGTACTTCCAGAAGGTAATACAAAAGAGAAACTTTATGTGTTTCTTTCCTAACTGCCTCTCCAGAAAGAGTCCCACAGCTGTTGTTTGATTGATGTCTGCTGGTCCGAGGCCATCACCCAGCTGTTGTGCCATATGATTGAGACCCACATGCTGACTTCCTGAATGTCTCAGTTTTAAACTAATATGTCTGTAACAAATAATAATCCCAAAGTTGACTTTTCTCTCTGCATGTGTGCATCAGGTGAAAGATGTGGACCAGAGTGGGGATTGGTTTAAAGATGGGATGAAGTTAGAAGCCATCGACCCCCTCAACCTCTCAGCTATATGTGTAGCCACTGTAAGAAAGGTAAGTGTGTTGCTGGACTCCACATTCTGGTTGTTAATGTGTGATGAGCTGCTGCGTGTCAGAAAACAGACTTTGTAGAGTAAAAGAAGGATTTGCTCTTGTTGATTTTAAAGGCCAGACTAACTTTGACCGTTTGCTGTTTGTGGCAGGTGTTGGCAGACGGGTACCTCATGATCGGGATCGATGGTTCGGAGGCAGTGGACGGATCAGACTGGTTCTGCTACCACAGCACCTCCCCCTCCATCTTCCCCGTCGGCTTCTGTGAAATCAACGACATTGAACTCACGCCCCCTAGAGGTACTGTACTCATATCTTTGTTTCTCTGAGCCTCTCAGAAATGTACACAAGTCATTAAATAACATCTTCTTGATTATGGTTTCATCATGATCTGGTCTCAACACCGACTCTGCTCCCCAGGGTACACTAAACTGCCATTTAAATGGTTTGACTACCTCAGAGAAACAGGTTCAATAGCTGCTCCTGTCAAGCTCTTTAACAAGGTAGGCTTAACTAACGGGTTCTCCTTTCTATTTGTGCTCTTATCATCCTGAATTTTAATGTCCTCTGGTAGATTTTTCTGATTATGAATAACAGCAACAGAGTTTTATATGCAAAGCAGGAATGGTTAGAGGTTCCTTCTTGACTTTTCTTTACTCAAGAATCACTTACTAGATTTCTTACGGCTGGTAGCTCCAGAAGAAATCTACTAGAGGAGATCTTAAGTTAAGAATGTTTCTTAAACTTAAGCTCATTTGATTCTGTTGTGATGTGTTGGGTGAATTTCTTTCCAGGTCTTAGCCCCCAAGAGTAACAGTTTTTATTTTTAAATTTTTGGTGTTTAGGTAAATGATAGATTAGTGTTTAATAAATGTCCATTGGGACCAACGACAGAGGGATACTGCAGGGTCTAACTGTGTGCACTAACAGTGTTTATTTATTTTTTATTACTAATAAATACTTAGTTATTCGTGTATGTTTACACATTTTTGATCTCTCAGAAACAAAGAGGCACTTTTTTTTAAGTCAGGTGAAAACAAAACATGATATTGCAATTACATTTCAGCCTGCTCTCTAAATGTCGCCTTTTTTTTTTTTTTTTTTACTGTCCTTGCTGCCGTGCCTCTTCCAGGAGGTTCCCAATCATGGCTTCCGACAAGGCATGAAACTGGAGGCTGTTGATCTAATGGAGCCACGGCTGGTATGTGTTGCCACGGTGACGAGGATTGTGCACCGGCTACTGAGGATCCACTTTGATGGCTGGGAGGATGAGTATGACCAGTGGGTTGACTGCGAGTCACCTGACCTTTACCCTGTGGGCTGGTGTCAGCTGACGGGCTACCAGCTCCAGCCCCCCGCCTCGCAGAGTAAGGACACGACACATTTCAGCCCCCTAACCAGACGTTGTTTTCTTTTAGCATTATATATATTATATAGACCAAACTATCAATTGAGCATCAGGGTGATTAAACCCACTGCAATCATCAGACCATCAGTCTCACTCTATATTAGCAGCTTTGATTCACGCTGACTATCCAGCAAAGCACTTAACAAAACAGATAGTATATGAGCAAAAATGAATTAGAGTCACAGCCTGCCATCTTATTATTGGCACTGTGTGATTGTAGGCCATAATCTTGGCAGTCCAATAAATGAGGACTAAATGGAATAAGGGTGCTGCAGGGTTGATTTGAAGAGTGAGAAGGGGGAGGCAGGCGTCCCTCATTGCCACAGAGATAAATATCATCAGAGACAGATATCATCATTTTCTAACCTGCCGCTGTTCTCCAGCAGTGATGTAATTGTCTAATATTTTTCATTCATGTACTCCCAGCTAATATTCTAGATAGATTTTAATTGTGTGCATTGGTTTGTCTGATGCGTGAACTCAAGGTGTCTGCCAACTCAGAGTACTGGTTGTTTTCTTGGTTTGTACCTTGCTGCACTTCACTGTCCACTGTCTTATGGTCTTCTCTCAGGTAACAGGGAAATGCCTCAGTCTGTACCCAAGCAGAAGAAAAAGGCCCAGCAGTACAAAGGACAAAAGAAAAGTAAGTCTTTCTTCCGCTGTCCATTTGTTTCTCTCCACTCCCTCCTTCGCCTTCTCCTGTTGTCATTTTGTCGCTCCTCTTCTTCTCATTGGCTATGCTTGCGGTGGGGACTCTTGCTCTCTGGTTGGTCACCTGTTCGGTGTGTCCGGACTATTTTCATCTGACCTCTGTCACACTGCAGGATGTTTTTCCCTTTTGAGTGCCACAGCTATTAACACATGCACACTTGGACAACGTAGTGTGTGAGATTTTGTGTTGGTGTTTGAGATACTGCAGATATTTGAGAGCAGACGGCCTGATTTTGCATCCTTATTGAGGTCCAAAGTTTCAAATCGTAAAAGCAGATGCTGATGCTAAGTTAGTGCCGGTTATATGGAAGTTTAAGGCTGCCAATAATGAAATGTAATCATTAAATCAAATTTAAATTTGTGTGCACACTATGTATGACAAAATCCAAATTAAATGTGTAAAATACAATTTGCCCTTTTCTGTTTAAGAATGCATAATTACTGGCATGAAAACTTCACTGACAAATCGTTTTCAGTGTGCTGTAAATTGCACGTGGAGTGGACTATTTTCAGATTCAACCTAAGACTTGGATAGTTTTGCAATGCTGTGTGCTGATTGTTAGCTGATATCTAATGAAATAGAACCTCTTTGTGGAGTTCATCAGGAGACTTCAGATGTCTTAAGCAGAAGTATTTATTGCAGTTGATGAGCAATACAACATCGACAAGTGAACCAAGATAGTGCCACACCAAATCCTGAAGATGTCCTCTCTAATGTGGTGTATTTATACTCCCAGTGTCCTACGTTTCTCCCTTCCACTCCTCAAATTATTCCTTATTAGGGATATTCTGTACCCATCTCCTACATGTGTGGTACTCTACTGGATACCAAACTCTATTAGCTCCCACCGTACCTACATATGCCCTGACTTCCACCCCACTAGCTGAGGATGCTTTGAGCTAAGTGCTTATTAAAAATGTGAATACTTGGGCAGTCCTCCTTGAATGGGCCTCTGTATTTGTACACAGTTTATCTATAGGACCTTCAGAGATGGAGCCAGGGTGTGACCTCCTACTTTTTTTTTCTTTTTTCAAAATCCAGTTTACACACAGTTTAGGTTGCACATTGTTTGCTAATTTGAAAATAAAACATTGATTTCTTCTTCAGTGAAATTTTTCTCTTGACTGTTTTCTGCTTAGGCGTACACTGAAAATCATTCAATCAATCAATCAATTGTTTTGATTTCAGACATGAAAATGAAATTATGTCATTTTATCATTATTTATTTAATTGTCATACATTGTGGGCATGAAAATTGAAAGTGTAATTAATATGGAATTATCCAAATAGTGGCAGCCTCAGACGTCCATACCTTGGGTCCAGTTGCTGCAGTCTTGTTTTGGTATTTAATAGTGCATCTGCTCACTTGGGTCTGGCGGTCTGATTACAGCTTACCAGGGGCTTATTGAGATGGGCATATCAATGCAAGTGACAACAGTGTGAGGTTAAATTAAAAAGTTCACCGTTCACCTTTTTAACTGTCCTTCCTAATATACAATCTAAACATCCAGAACACCTTCCAGTTGAATTGAACCCCTGTGTGTAATAAGCCCCTGGTAGCTTACCCGAGTCTGGCTTGGTGTTTAGAGAGGAAGATTCCGGTTGGTCGGCGGCCCTTCAGTCAGGCAGGCAGGAGGAGGAGCAGCTTCTCGGGAGACGAAGAGCAGAGTCCACCCCCTTACCCTGCCCAGGGGCCCACTCGGCCCCGACCCCGAACACACCTCCACCAAACCCACAAATCAGGTAACATCACACTAATGATCAACCCAGCATGGCACCGAGCCTTCTGAGGCCCACGCTGTTTTTAACAGGACGCAGTGGTCTGAGTCTCGCTCACAGGGCCTCGCTGTGGATCTGGATGCTGCCGATGCTGCATGTTCGACTATTACATCAACCTTTGTTTGTACATGTCATTGTTCTCACATAAATATATTTCCTCATGTCAGTGACGGTCCGTTCGTTTAATTTGCAGGAGTTACAGTTTTGGCATTGCCAGCGTTTCGCCTCCACTTTAAAGCAGTTGTAACGCATGTTTGTTTCATTTTAGATTTCAAGTAGTTGTCTTGATGCATGTGGAGTTAACATTATGACCTGGGACAAAGGCCAAGGCTCCTCCTGTATTTCATTCAAAGTGAATGAACACAAGTTGCTCATCTGTGCTGCTGTTCTCTCTCTTATCTGTCTCTGTCCCCGTCTGTAGAGTCTCTCCTGCGCATGAAAGAGGAGACGGCAGAGGTGGATGAGTTTACCTTCTCACAGGGCACCTCCGACCAGGAGAGCAACGGCTCGGGCAGCTACTACATCAAACAGGAACCCTGAGGTCACAGTGTCGGGACAGAGCAGGATGAACCGGGTCAGGACACGCCTCTGGAAACCCCCAGCAAGGATCAGGAATGTGGAGTCAAACTAGCCTTGAATCACACTCAGACCAATGCCACAGGCCTTCTATGGAGTCAGTACAGGAGACGGCGAGGACGAGGAGGGGATCATTTTCATTCTTCTGAAAAATCCTTAAGGGAACAATTTTCTAACCTTGTAGCTGTGTGTGCACATAATCACTCACAAAACCTTTACGATTGAGGGGTTGGAAAGCACCCAGGGTCGGGCCTGGGTCACACATGTTTGGGCATTCTCTTTCGTAATGGCGCAACATCATTCTTTTCCTCTCCAGTCTGAAAGAACCAGCCAGACAGGAGACGTCTGGGTGGATTTAAAAAAAAAACAACAACAACAACAACCCTTTTTCGACAGAAACGGGGGTCCTGCAAGTCGACATCAGCCCACCCTGCCTCTGCCACAATCTGGGCCGCGCACAGAGACCTGTAGAAACTGTGAGAACCATTTATTGAGCCAGGTCTTAAGTTTAGTTTTTGTTTTTGTTTTTGTTTTCAGGTCAGAGTCAGTCACTGAGTGGCCTGAGGAGAGACGAGAGGCTGGCAGTGAGTGGGACATGAGTTGTGCATATTTTGATTATTTTCTTCTGAACAATTTTGCCAGGTGGACTTTTACTTTGTTAATAGTACTTGAAGTTTTTTTTGTGTTTTTGTTTTTTTTGTAATGATTTTGGAGTTGTTTTTGTCTTAATGTACTTATTTTGCATTTACATTTTTGGTGGCTGTGTGGGAAACTTTTGTGCGTTGTTTCATAAAAGTGATGATATTCATATAGTATGTGGAGACCTATTCAAATAGAACTGCAGAGTATAGATATTAAGGATTGTGGTTTGAAGAGAGATCTCAGCACTGCTGCTCAGCATTACTGATATTGATCTCGTTTTTTTTTTTTTTTTTTTTTTTTTTTTGTTTTGTTTTTGTTTTTTCCAGTATTGACCAGAAAACTCCACAGCTGCATTCGTTTCTGATTCACACATTATAGAGCCAAAGTCTCACCTGAGCTCAGCAGTGTCGTTCACACTAAGGCTTTGTGAACACCGCAGCCTGCAGGTTTTGGCCACTTTTAAATTACTAATCACAAGACTGTTGATATGTTTTCTAATCGAGCGATCAATCTACTAATTGTTTCAGTATTAAGAAGTGTTCATTTTTTGTGGTTAAGACAGCTGTGAGGTGACATTTAACCCGTTTAGCACGTCTCATCTGTGGCGCCAGTTCATCCATTGCAGTGATTGGGTGGAAAATGTGAATGAACGCGGTGCAGCTTTAAACAGTAATCCATGTCATGCATTTGTTGCTGAGATTGGTCCTTACCATCATCTTATTTAAGGACAGAAACCCTCTTGCACATTGCATTGGGCTTTCACTAACACTGTATGGTTCCTACATCTTAATATGGCTCAGCTGTAAGTGGGCATTGTGGGGAATATCTGTTTTTTACTACTTAGATGTCATTTTGAGCTATATCACCCCGCCAAAGCTGACTCAAGCATTCCTTCACAGTCCAGCTGGTGAACCTGCCTGTAGGTTACTATAGATTAAACAAACCAGGATAAGCTTAAATAAGAGAGCTTAAGTCTAATGAGGTAACCGTGTCGGATGGCTTTGATTGCTCAGAGTGGAGCTTTAGGTAATCACAGCTCCCACAATACATCTGACTGTGGATTAGAAGCTGCTGGAGCAAGAATTCAGCAATGCCGGTGCGCCCAGGAGATAAGTTTTCCCCCAGCCCCTGGAGAAATGTACGAGGCATCATTGTGAAAATATTGGGCGCTTTGTGCTGTAATGATGAACAGACGTTATGAAGCTGTGGAGATGAAAAGCTGTTTTCAGTTTAAAAGAAGAATCACCTGAGTTTTAAAGAAATACTAAATGAGAAACAAATTTTGCATAGTGTGACTGTAAAGTGAGCAGCAGGGTGTATTGTATACAAGAGAAACCTTACTGGTATGATAGGGTGCAGTCTGACATGTTATTCCCACTGTCCAACGCTACAATATGTACTTTGACCTTTACAGTTTGGATGTAGCTGCTGTCGGGAAGCGACCGGTCTTATTATTGGGCAGACAGACAGCACAACTGACCAATTGTTGTGTTTTAAAAGGTTGTGGATGCTGGCAGGTGCACCGCTTGTCAAAGGTTGCACGACAGCAGTGAGACTCAGATCGCAGATGCTCCTGTTCTGCTTTGGACCACGTCTGCTGCGTCTGGAGTTTGATACCAGACCTTGACTTACCCCACCTTTAAGCTAAGCTTGACTCAGTGTTAAATTATAGTCACGTCATACATCAGTTCTTTAGGGAATTGGCTGGTTCATATGAACATTTGTGTTTAAAGTCTGAATTAATGGTTGAATTTTAAAACAGAATGGTAGAATTCATTTTGATTTAAGACATGATGCCTCTATGTTGTGCCTCTGTCTGCATGAGCCCTAATTGGCCAGCTGTCACGTGTTTACAGGACTCAAAATCCTTTAGAAATATAAAACCCAAATACTACTACTAATGCACTCATTTAAAACAGAAGATACATATATTATTGAGAACATATTCACTTTTATTTTGATGCATCCATGTCTAATTGCTTTTAAAACATTCTACATGTATTCATTGACTATAATCCAACACTGAAAATGTGGCACACTCAAAACTCCATACATTCAGCATTTGTAGCATCAAACTTTGGTTTCTGTCATTGAAGAGAAGAGGTTGGACTCACATTGAGCGAACAGAAGGAAAATCTGCCTCGGTCAAATGCTCTCATCATCAGGCAGTTTTGTGCAAACGCGACAAAGAATATGTTCAATATGATATTAGGTTTAATATGCAAAGCATTAGTGTTTTTCTATTGCTTAGGTTGATCTCATGTCAGAGCCATATGTATGCAAGCTAGTTTATGATTCACCTGAGCCACAGAATAACAGGTTTGTTGTTGATTATGAAACATGAACAATGCACTGCTTTTCCAATAGTCTCTGAGGGCAGCATTCACACAAGACGACAGGATCTAAAAGTGTCAGAAATACATAGATTCTATATATACATATACATACATACATATATATATATATATATATATCCTTCATGACTATGATGGTATGGAGTAACAAATCCTGACTAGTCAGAAGTCCATGCTCGGCCGTGGAACAGACGAGACTCCTTTCATTCTTCTTAGAGCTAGATTTTTTGCAGCTGTTTATCTACTACCTCCTGATGCTAGCCACGTTTAGCTAAAACAAGAGTATGACATAGACTATGGCAGTGTGTTAGCATATGCAAATGAAAAAAATGATTACCGGAAATGGTCCACTTGAAGACTAGGCACCAAACATGGAAGAATTTTATCACAGCACATGAGGTAGTCTTCTAATTTGAATGATGCAATAATAATAGATCCCATATTATTTTGCTATGTTGAATAAAATAAGACTTATAGCACCCTCAAATGTCATAATCACTACATTAATATAATTAACATATGAGATAATTTAACAAAATGGTATTGTATAACTGTGTTTTTTGTGAGCAAGGGTTGATATACAGAGTACTCGGTGTATGGCCAAAGGCTGTATTGAAATGCAGAGCAGATTTAAACTTCTCAGTAACGGTAAAAGATCCATAATTTCTCTTTCTACCAGTAAGGTTCATAATTAAATTCTCAGGAAGTTTGTGTTTCTTTTTTTCGGTTGTAGGGGTCATAAGTACAAGTCTGAATTGGCGTATACATCTTGCGCATGTCGCTGTGGGTGCGGAGAAGCGCCGCAATGAGTAGAATCTTTAAAGCAACTGAAGTACCAGCAGTGAGATTTAACCGCTGTCGGTGAAATTTGAATACCACTGAATTTACAGCTTTGAAAAATGTCACTCTGGAAACCAGCTGGATGAATTTAGGTGGTTTTAATTCCCATCTTTGGAATGTTCAGTTCATCTTCCACTTCAAAAATCAGGTTGCTCAAATAATGTGGGTGAAATTCAAACATGCTGATCTGGACTTCCAGGGTTGCTCAGCAAGTCCCAAAAGATTGATTATTTTTTTTTTTTTAACTAGCTAAAGATAAATTGTGTACACAAGAATAAAAAAATGAGAAGTTTTTTGACCTGAATTTTCCGTTTGAGTTGGTGAAAAATCAATATTCAGCTCTGATTCAATGTCAAATTCAGGTATTTGGTTGCTTTCAGGATTCTAAATATTTGGGCGTTTTTTTGCTTCCATACTATTCAAACAACAAAGGTCTTATCACTTACAATTTCATGTATTTTTATCGATTGCTTTTTAATCTGTCTTCATGTTAAATTCTACATTTGAGTGACAAAAACCATCAATGTTTGTTGCTTTTTTTTGGGTTTGATTTGCTTTTCCTATCTTCCTGTTTTCCTTTCATTTTGAAATGTGACGTGAGATTTTTTTATTTTTATTTTTATTCTTCTCCCAGTCTCCTTTTTACTTTGTCTCCTGATCAGATTGGATACAAAGCTCAGCTCAAACGCTAAGCTTCTCAGACCAAAATGAGCAATAAAAGACAGAGTCCCACAATCATTTGAAGCAGATGGGTTTCAGGATAGGATCTGTCGCAGGACTTATTTTCCTCTGATGTTGGAAGACAGAAAGAAGCATTAAAATACTTCACGACCAAACTGCATTAATATCTTAGTACAGAAATGAAAAAAGACTGTTCTATGGGCTAACTGCTGCTACCCTCCTCTAGATTAACCCTAAATAATCAAATGCACAATCAACACTGTTTTGGATCTTCTTTTTCTCACTTTTCCTTGTAGATATTAAACTTTCGTGTTTCACCTTGATCCCAAAATCGAAAAATGGAAGTTTGACCTCCATCCACTTGTAGCTGTGTTCTTAGAGTGTTTGGGTGTCAGTAGCTGGAGGTGGAAGCAATGAGCTGACTTGGGATTGGGTGCACTGATCAGCTGAATGCATGTAGAACAGAACTTGTTGTGCCGATGTCGTGCAGAGCTTGTTTTTTCTTTTTCTTTTTTTTTTTGTTGTTACCGTCATTAGTTGTTCTTCAGTCTGTCTGTTTTTCCTCCTCCACTGTGATCAGAAAAGTATGGGAGCCCATTTCTGCCAAGAAAAGAAGAAAAAAAAACTGACACGTTGACAAGTCAAAACTTTGACTAAAGCAAAATTCTAAGTCGGAATTTTGTCTTTCATGATTTTGACTGAAATTTAGACGTGCAATTTCATGATTTTAACTTAAATTTAGACGTGCAATTTCATGATTTTGACTTAAATTTAGATGTACAATTTCATGATAGAATTTTGGTTGAGTCATCAAAGCTGTGATGCAGTATTTTATAGTTTTCACTCCATATTTTGCGTACTATCATGGTTTTTCTAGTAATACAAAATTCTGAAAGTCCACGTTAACACTTCTCATGACTTGCGATCTCCTAATTTCTTTTTCCGACTTTTCATCATTTTTTTTCCTTCTCTGGCATTAATGGGCTGGCTTGTGGTTGTGGAGTTCTTCCTGGCACTCGTTCTGCCAGCTGTGGGCAGTGATGAGGAGCAGGCCGGAGTTGGATATTTGTTTTGTTCTTGGATACTAACACGGGTCTTTTGTATGTGATAACCCCCCCTCCCCCTCCCCCCATTATATTAAACCATTATATTGTGGTGCTATATATATTTGATAAAAATGACTAAATGTATTGGGATTACTATTGTCTGAAAATAATTGTGAGTTGAGAGGGTTATGGTGCAAAATTTATTTTGGATACAAATGAAAAAAAAAATCTATGTTAATAGTTATAAATCTATTGATATTAACACTGACCCCTGAGGTACATTATTAGATTGCAGTTTAAAGTTTGTACATCTTTTTGATAGTGTATACCAGTTTCCTTTCATATGGTAAATTTGTGCTGTGATCAAGCTTTGATAGACTTTGTAAATAAAGCCAAATGTTTGGATCATAATATTGGTTGTAATGAATGGCTTCTTTGTTTACAAGCATTGCAAACTGTTTCCGCATGGCTGTGAAAGTTTATCTGGTGATTTTTGTAAGATCTGACTTTTACACTGAATAAAAAGGCTTATGACTTCAAACTCTGTGGAAATGCTTTGTGAGTTTCGCCACTTATGAAGACGTTTAAAGGACCATACTGGTGTGTTAGCAAGTGTTAGCTTCATTCATTTTCATATAGGATACATCATTTTGGACTTCTGGATGCACCATATTTTTGTTCATTCACTATAAAACAGGTTTCTTAAAGCTTGCTTAATTAGTCTGCATTAACTTTGATTAACAATTTTTTTTTCGTGCAGATGAAGTGCAGATTTGAAATTCCAGTATAGGAAGAAGTAAATGGATCCTTTACTTAAAGGACCGGTGTGAAGATTTACGAGGACCACCTGGCAGAAATGGAATGTAATATTCATAAGTATGTTTTCATCACCTGAAAGAAAATGAATGACGGCCCTCTTCCATGGAATCCACCTTGTCCTACAGTGGCCCAGAGGGGACAAACCAGACACTCATAGAAAGCATCTTTCATGTTTTTTGTGAGTTTTGTGGCCAGCAGAGATTCTCCTACATGCTTGAAACGGGAGGGTTGAGATGAATGGTATTCAGGTTGTTGCAATCTGGAACCTCACCACTAGATGCCACTAAAACCAACGATCTGGTTCTTTAAGTAACAGCACAAATACAACTGTAAAATAGTCCATTACAGGTTGAAGTCCTACTTTTCATTTCAAGTAAGAGTCCAGATGTATTATAAGCAAAATGCATCAAAGTATGAAATGTTTGCAGCAGCATGATCAAATATTCTGACAATATTAGATTGTTAATACAGATGCATCAATACATAAAAAGTATTTACTGATGTAGCTGTTTAGGGTGGAGCTCATTTTAAATATCAAATATTAGATATTTTGACCTCTTTGGGCCTAAAACAGTTGTTTAAAACCATGTGAGAAGTTCAGAGGCAAAGTTACTCTTTGGTGGAACTGCAAACAACTTACAGACTTCTGAGATGTGACAAAGCACCAAGCAGGTTTCCTTCAGGATCTGCACACGTCATGACACACAAACTGTACACACAAGCTGAATGTTCACCAATTACTCTAAGCTCTGGAGGCTACTGGATGCTAACAAGCTTTCACACACAAACACAGCATGTGGTGTTCACAGGGGTGTAAAGCAGCAGAGTAAAGGCAGTCTCCAGTCAGGAAGGTGTCTCTCTTAACCTGGCTGCATCTCCATGGTAACTGATGCTGCACACCTCACCTGCTCAGACTTTGGGTAAAAATAGGCTATAAAAGCACCATCCTTTCCTGAGATCTATGAGCAATAGGGACTCTCAGGTGAGATGTATAAAAACTTTTTGAGTCATGTTTTTTTTTTGCCACATGAACCTTCATACATACACAATGGATTATAACTTCATTACTTTAATTCAGAAAGCGGTCAGTAAGTGCTCATTTTGCGCAAATGCATTCTTGATGCAGCCAGTATGAGGCCTCTGGAGTCCTTCACAAATGCATTTTTACACCAGTGCTGGATTCTGAGGAGACATGAAAAACAGCAACTGTCATCTGGCAGCCTGTTGGTGTCATCACAGCACAAAGCACATCTGAAAGCAGACTGCCTAATCTCAGATTATGGCTCCCTCCAATCCTGCCCAGGAGTAGATATGAGCCACCGCATTAAATATGCCATTAACTAATCCCGTCCATTAGAGTAGAGGAGGTCACCTTCGGATCATATCTACACATTAGTGCTGTGTGTAATCCGACCAATGAAAGGACAGACGGCTGGTATTGTGTGTGTTTTATTGGAAAGCAGATCACCGTTTAACAAAACTGACAGTCAAGTCATTAACTGTACATTCAAGGGATGAATGGAATGCTTCTAAAAGGAATGGAGCTCAGGAATGAATCTGGACTGGACCTGGACCTCTGCAGAGACCACATCAAAGTACAGTATGTTGATGAGTGGAGGACGGGAGGGGACATGACAACTGTGGGACATGAAGAACTTCACATCAGTTCTCCCCCCTAGGCTACAGGCAAAAACAGGAAATCTCGGGCAGAAATTTAACTGGTCTCCAACCAGTGTGAGGACTGCTGCTGAGAGGCTTAGTAGAGCCAGCTGAAGGCACAGCTAGTGTAGCTGACCAGCTCTTCGGGTTTGAACCACAGGTCAATCTCGGTCTTGGCACTGGCCACTGAGTCACTGCCGTGGATGATGTTCCTATGAAGACAAGGACAAAAAGTGAGGAACCGAACATCTGAGAATTCAGTGCAAACTTTGATATCCCCCAAAAAAAGCACACGACTCACTTGCCGACGAAGATGCAGAAGTCTCCCCTGATGGTTCCGGGCAAGGAATCGGCGGGGTTGGTCGCACCGAGCATCATCCTGCCGGTCTTCACCGCACCCATGCCTTCCCACACCTGGAAAACAAGAACAGAGGTTGATGGAGATGAAGTAAGCTGCTCCATGAGCGTTTCCCCAGTAGGCCATAAGATTAACACATTTCTCTGACACAGGCGTCATTTTCCTCAACAGCCAGGCAGCAGGGCAGGTTTTAGGCTTCATAACTCGTCTCCAGGAGCCAGGCATGCCACAGTCTTATGCAGTCTGTTGTGTTTTCTTACCATGGCAACCACTGGACCAGAGCTCATGTAGCTGATGAGGGAAGGAAAGAATGGCCTGTCCTTCAGGTCAGTGTAGTGTGCCTTTAGGAGGTCATCAGAGGCCTGCAGCAGGGAGACAACAGATACACATCACTGCATGATTATATTATACACTTTGTGTTTCTTCAACATATTTTCACTACAGAACACATTTAAGTTAGAGTTTCAGTCATGTGCACATTTTACTTTCCATGGCTTCATTTAGAACAGAGCATTGTGCTCATTTTTATACACCAAAATGCAAATGCAACATTTCTACATAAACAATGTTAATTTTAATCTTGACTTGTTCTAAAAATGGGTTTTCTCAAAAATCAACTATCGCCACTAGAGACACAGTTCATCTGAAACCAGTAATCACGAGGGACTGCACTGCTGTCTCAAAGACCACATGGGATCAGAACGTGAACAGCTTTAGCATCTGCAGTTGAAGGCTCAACAGGTAAGTTGTGGACCTTACTTGGTGTGTTCATCCAGCCTGAAGACGTCACAGAACAGATCTGGCATCAACCTCTGGGTTGCACCAATCAGATCTGATGGTTTGGTGCCGATACTGACTTCATTAAGCAGATCAGGCACTGGGCCTCATGTGACCAAACCATATTAAATAATGCTTTTGTGAAAAACTATTTCCACTATTAGTTACATCAATCTAGTCACAGGTTGAGGCCAAATTAGTTTTTAAAGTTATAGTCAATCCTGGCCCCATGTTAGATAAAACTATAGATTCTGCCACAGTGAGTTATGCACATTTTAAATAAGGGGAAAAGGCCACTGGCATCTGACCAGTACACTGTATCAGCAACTACCTGCATGCTGAGAATCTAGAGGAAAGGTTGATGGTGCACGCCTGTCTCCATCATTAGGGAATTGCGTGCTCCATGAATAATCCACAACCAGCTCTCAGGCCTTTACAGACCACAGTGATCTTCCTCAATGACCTTGGAGTCTGAGCACTGACCAACAAGTGTCTGGAGAAGACCCCACCTCCACCCGACTACCATGTCCTTGACCTTACAACACACGTGGTCACATGGTCAAGACATCCCATTCCAACGTTAAGACTCGAGTCACACAAGTTGAATAACTAGAAATCTTTAAGCAGAGACCTCAACCAATCCAACCACCCTGACACTGCAGGACAAATGCCCAACTACTCTACTGCAACGCTAATGAAGTCAGGCAGGTCTGACTAATTCACCTTCCTGCCCCGCTGATTCAGACTACTTGGCTCACATTCTGATTTCACTTCCACCACACCAGGAGTTAACAGGAGCAATCAGGGTTAATCTCCTTCACCTCAGTCGTCTGGAATGAGACACATTCTGGATTCTGGCTGAGAAGATATTGGATGGGTGATATTTTTACATCAGTTCATGGATGGTGCGGTTTCTAAAGGAACATGGCTTCATGATGAGGTATCCCACTTTGTCACAGATAAGATGTTAGGAGATCAGGAGACCTCGACTCAGCGCTAATCGGTTACGCTACAGTCAGGAATAGACAAGGAGGCTAATGAGCTCACCGGAGGTCTTAACCATCAGTCCGCACACAGACAAGATCATATGTACACACACAGTAGATGGTTAAAATGAACACCAGTGACTATTATGAAAGCTGCTTATTCCAAACCCTTTGCCCTGAAGGTCAATATAAGCCAATGCATTATAGACTGGAAAAAAAAAAAACAGTTTTCTTACCTGGATCATCTTCATGCCCACAAGTTTGAAGCCTTTCATCTCAAATCTCTTGATAATATCTCCAATGATGCCCCTCTGCACACCATCGGGCTTGATGGCAATGAAGGTGCGCTCCTTTTCAGGCTCCATGATTCTGAAAGCAGGGAAAAAAGGGGGATGAAGGGACAATAAGTACAACCTGCAGGAGGAACAAGCCTCTGGAGTCACTCACGTTTCTTGGTGGCATTTGGCACAGTCAGCTGAGGGGCCGGCTGCTGAGGGCCCCGACCCCATTGCAAAGAGAATGCATAGACGGCACACGACTCGGGTTAGTGTTGATCTGACAGCATGATCGTCTAAACTGGACGACTGTGACTTTGGCTGCCAGCCCCTCCCACAGAGTAAAGACCTTTATCCTCCTACAGTGCACCGCAACTCGCCTGACAATGTCATTACTCAAACCTTGTGAATGTTAGAAGACAAGGTCAAAAATTCAACAAAATAGACTAAATGCAATGCACTTATCACAACTATTAACTACCAATTTCCAGATGATTTCCTAGGTTTCCCAACAAAGAACTACAGAATTTGGGGTTTTTCTGTACTTCCAACTGTAAGTCAAATAGAGAGTGCTCAATTGGTGCACTTCCAATTAATTATTTCCAATCAATTTCTGGTGCAAGTGACCAAGACTAGAGCTGGCTTTTTCTTAAGGCAAGTATGAAATTCAGCACAAGCAATCAAAGAATAAGAGACTCTTCCAGGAAAGAAGGAAATGTTTGAAAATTACAGCCAGTTTAAAAAGAAGTCAGATTTGATCAGGTCAATTGTTTACTGCAGCCCTACTTTGACTAACACACACCACAAGCTGGAGCGCATCATTTTTCTGTGCAGCTAGGCACATTACACCATCATTAACACTGAACCACAATGCATTGCTGAGGTTAAGAGCACACGATAGTACACACAGTATACAATCGCTGATTCCCAAGGGCGGCTCCTCAGGTATGCAGCATTACCCAATGTGATTCCCACACAAGAAAAGGGGCCTTTTAAGTCTAATAAAAAACACCAAGAACTACAGCTGAACATGGAAACCACCATCACTGAAGATCACAAAATGCTTCACATGAGTGCATATCAGTACAGCCCTAAGATGACAAAGACACAGACAAACTGACACACAAGACTTAAAGTTATGTTTCCTAGCAATCCCTTCTGTTGTTAATGATAAAATCATGTTACTACTTGTTTTCCCTTGCTACTGCAGACAGAATGGCATTTCGAATTAGTCACAACTGCAGCAAGCTGACGTATCCTCCTTATTGCTGCAGGCCTACTGACACCGCAACTTCAATGATCCTGCACATTTTTAATAGCGGACATACCCCCTTCCTTGAAACAAAGGAGCAATTTCACACGAAAACATAATGCATAACAGAATTTACCAGCTGCACATAATTAAATAAAAATGATTGCCTGTTCCTATCCACTCTTTATTTACTGCTATTATCCAACTGAACCTCCCCTCTATTAACCTGCTAATTTCCCTCCATCGTCATCACTAGCATTAATGAAACTAGTACATGACTGAATGTGTTATCACTGCAGGCCAGTCTTATGTCCAATCTAGGCCAGGTGTCATTTATAAATTCATTAAACGGGTTTTGTTGGACTGGTGCATGGCAAAATTTGAGGCACGGTTACATTAGCATTAGCTTTCCTAACAGCGTCTCCTTGCACGTGCGCAACGTAAAAGAGGACGCAGATGGATTTCCGCTCTGTCTGCTCCATGACGTTGATGACGTTTCTCCGGCCGGCTGCACTTGACAGCCGCCCTTAAGCCTAGCCGGGAATCTCCTGCCAGAGAAAAAGCGGTTTCACCCGCCTGAGGAAGCCACTCATTACCGCCCTGGAAAGTGCCCACACGCCGAAGCAGCCCACTGCTCTCAGTACAGAGCGGCGCTGCACCACGCTGCTCTCTGTAGAGGACTAGGCCTTCAGACTGCCACATGGCCTTTTGTTCGTGCTGCTGCGGAAGAATCACTTCCAGCGAGACACGTCAGGGTAGCGGCGCGGAAAACGCTTCACTCCGCCCGACCGCTCCTCAACAACATAACCCACAGCGTCAGTTATTCCACGTCCTCCTGCGATGAACGCGTCACTCAGAAGTTTAAATGTGCAAAAACCGAGTTTTACATTAGCTACGTCCCATTGGACGCTAGCTTAAACCTCAGCCGTGTAAACAACAGGCGCAACTGGAAAAGTAATTACATAAATACAAACAGACTTTATACGAGGAAAAGAAGAACAATATGTTCTCATTACCTCGACTATGTAGCTCCTGTGGTACGGTAGGCAGCGCGTGCTCCGGCTGACGTCGTAGAGACCCTACGAAGTGTACGCATCCGCGTTTTATTCAAGAAGGCGGAGCCTAGCGTGACGGCAAGTCAGTGGAGCCAAAAGTAAGAAAGCTTTTTGCCTGGACCGCAATTATTTTTAGGATCTCAAAAGTTGTGAATCTGGACCGGAATCTGACAAAAGAGTGCATGTTTTCCATAACAATGATACAAATGAAAAATGTAAGATCCACACATGTCATATAACAAATACTCTTTAAATGATGTTTTAAATGATCATTTCGGTCTAGTAGAGTTTCTCAGCAAACAATTAAATGAAAATATGTTACATTTCTAAAAGATGTCTACTACTTCAACTGAAGAAATTACTATTGTGCTGGAGGCTTAAAACTTCAACACACATGTTTAAGTTGCATTCTGGGGCATGAATGGCCTCTAGGTACACACATTAAACGAAATTAAAGATAAGCACAGAGAAACTTTCTACAAAGTCATCAGGAGAAAAATTTCCTGCATCCTCACCACAAAATTCAGAATCAGAAGTTTGCAGAGGAGCATCAAAGCAAGATTGATGCATTTTGGAAACAAGTAAAAGAGAGCTTTTTGTCACACAATGAGCAAAGGTATGTTTGAAGAAAGAAGGGTGCAGAATTTCATGAAAAAAACAGCTCTCCAACTGTCAAGCAAGAGGGTAGATTGATCATGCTTTGGGCCTGCGTTGCAGCCAGTACCACAGGGAACATTTCACAGAAAGAATGCATTCAATTCAATACCAACAAATTCTGGACTCAAACATCACACCGTTTGTTAAAAAGCGGAAGATGAAAAGAGGAAGGCTCCTACAACAGGACAATGATCCTAAACACACCTCAGAATCCACAATGGATGACCTCAAGAGACACAAGGTGAGGGTTTTGCCATGGCCCAACATCATTGAAAAATGTGTATAGACCTCAAAAGAGCAGTCCGTGCAAGACGGTCCAATAATGTCACAGAACTAGAAGCCTTTTGCAGAAAGAATGGGTGAAAATCCATCAAACAAGTACTGAAAGACTCTTAGCTGGCGACAAAAAAGCCTTTACAAGGTGTGATATTTGCCAGAGGGGGTGTTGCTGAGCCTGACCATGCAGGGACCCAAAGTTTAACTTCTTGGACCTTTTCCTTTTTTACAAGATGGAAATAAAAAGTAATCTTGCTTGAAATATTAAAAAAATGTATTTAATGTCATGCCTTTTAAAATCAGGACACCTTTTACTCTATTAGCTATTCACAGGCTAAGGACAATCTACAAACAGAGTGTGGGGAGTGGTTGAAGTGGACACTTCACTCTTCATCATGGTTTATGATAATAAAGCACTTACTGCTTTATTATTCTAAGGAATAAACAGTGTTTTTACAGTGCAGAGAGTTGTCATCTGTCTGTTTTCAGTTGATCATCACACTCAACTTTCAGGCTACTCTTACATAAAAGCTACTCACCACTGACATCATGATAAGATAATGCCTTGATGGTTTACTCACACATGATGCATGTACACATGTACTTTAAGTACACTCTCGTGTCTGCAGGCTGTGGCCTATAAAAGGAAGCTTTGAGAGGACTTAGAGGTTGAAATCTGCAGCTCATGGCTTTTATGGTATGAGCTACATACTTGTCATAAAGTCGCTGGGCATTGCATAACATTAATGGACATAACTGTAATGTATCCTGGGATATTGAAGCTGTAAAGAACTGTATCTCTTACCTAAAGCACTAGTATTCCCACCTCCCTCACTTCACTCACTGGAGATGAATGGAGATTTTCTGAGCCTGACTTCCCAGCAGTATGAAAATATTAGCTATGTGGGCCCAAACCAAATGTCCCTCTGAGATTGAATCTGCTTTGAAACATTAAGTTTTCACCCTTTGCTTCATTGGCTGGCTGCCACTGGCTTTAATGAATACTGAGGTAGCAGCAGTGAGTGAGACCCAGAGGTAAAGTGTCCTCCACACCGGTGCTGTGTGGCTCTGCTGCCTGTGATAAACTCTGATTATTAGCTGGTTGGAAGACAAAACATTAATTTTCCAGAGACCTACCCTAACCCTATTCATAACCACTAGTTAACTCTAACCCTTACCCTAACTCTAACCCAAGACTTCACCCTAAAATTCAGTGATTTATGTTATGGGGGCTCGCATTTGTCCCGAAAAGGAAGGTGAGTCCCCACAATGTGACTGTGAAAACAGATTTAAGTCCCCACAACTCGAGTAATAGACGTGCACACACAAATACACAACTGCACACATACACACAAACACACACACACATACATTATGCATCTGATGCTCTCTCTCTCACACACACATATATGAAAGGTGGGAAATTCAATCAAAGCCACAATTCATTGATGTTTCATTGATGCCTGCAGTCATTGAGTGCAAAAATGAAAGATTTAAAGCTAATGCTGGCAACAGTGCCCCTCCCCCCGCCCCCGTCCCATTTTTAGGCACATTGTATAGACTTATATTCATTTCCTGGAGACCCTAACCATAACCATAACAACTATTTACCTTAACCCAGGTCTTCACCCTAAAACACACACACACACACACACACACACACACACTATCTTTCCCTTGTGCTTTCCTTTCCTCTCCTGTTTCATCTTCCTCCACCTCCTCTTGTCTTCTTTCCTTTCTCCTCTTTTACTCCCCTCCTCCTCCTCCTCCTCCTTTCAATTCCTCTCTTATTTCCTGTCCTTTCCTATCCTGTTCTGTCCGTGTCCCATTTTCTCCTTTCCTTTCCTTTCCTTTCCTTTCCTTTCCTTTCCTTTCCTTTCCTTTCCTTTCCTTTCCTTTCCTTTCCTCTTGCACCTCCAGCAGCGGATGCTCTTAGAAAACAAATGGAGAGTTAATCCCTTGGCCTAATCTCCTGCGTTCTACTCCCAGTCCTATTTTTACCAGGGCTTAAGGCCAGGATTAAACCGTCTTCCTTTTCTCCCTCTCTCTCTCACCGCGCTATTCAGGAGGATGAAACTATTGACGGTTAAGTGCTGTTCACACCACTCATGAAAGCTTGTTAGCTGGGCGTGTACTGTATGTGTGTTGTCGTGGAGTGTTGTGCTGCTGTTGCCATCTTACTACAAAGGCCTCCTAGGGCGCTCAGGCTCAGCACACTGAGGATGCAGCGTAATTGGCGTCGTCTCAGCGTTTTGTGATGTGCTCTTTCTTGTGCTTAATACAGAGGGCAGGGCACATCACTCGCAGAAAATGTGAAGCGGGAAGCTGTTTGCGCTGTAATGGATTGTAATACGGAGTCATTATTTTGCTTTTAGAGGCAGCTCTCTCAGTCTGTGAGAGGGTGAAGCTGTTTTATCAAATTACTTTGGATGTAAAATGGTGTTGACAAAAATTTCTTGCAGGCAAAAAGGTTGGTTTATTGCCTCAAATTGCTCCTACACAGAGGCAGATGAGTGATTTCAGGTGTCATATTGGAGGTTTTTAGTGGCAGCCAGCCAATGTTCCTCTAAATCCTCCCTGCAGCCTGAAGATGGGTGTCTGGACGAGGCTTCACACCCATGAACACACACCTGCCAACACCTAAACTCACATCTCCACACCTGCCAGCCTTATCTATCACTCCACTGCTCAGGGTGCAGAGTTACACCAGCTTCCAGAGTCTCTGACAGAGATAAAAAAGTGTCATTTTTACCTGGGTTCACTTTTATGAGGCCTGTAGATCTCTGCAGCCTCCACCTGCCCACAGGGGATTATTATACAGCTGAGAATCATTACTGTAATATAACATGCATTGTTTTGGGATTGGGGTTATGATGAGCCCATACTGCCACAGTCCATTGCCTCTGACTGTGTTGATGCATAAGCAGCACTCTCTGGATTCAAAAGGGCATGAGCCCCTTATGAAACACAGTTTTATGAATTCATAAGTTAAAGGAATGCTGAACAAGCCTCGCCCACAGGTATTGTCTTGCCTGGTAAAATGGCTTTTGCTGTGTTTTGTGCTCTAACTATTTCTCTAGGTGCCTCACATGACCTTGTGTAGACACACAGCCACTCCAGTGCCCAAAATACTCACAGTAATGTGTCACTCATAGTTTTCCCAGAACAGGAAGCTCAAAAATTCCATTACATTTTCGTGCACCTGCACTCATGAAAGCCTCAAGCTGCTGTTCCTAAAACACACTAAAGTCTGTCACATGTGAACATACAGAAGGCAGCTAAATAAATGATGCTGTTGTGTCTGGCATAGACCCATAATAAGACCATCTCTCACTGTCAGAGCTCCTTTTCAGGACAAATCTTCAGACTTCCAGTGTCTGCACACGGTAAAGTCGGTCATGCAGGTCTCTCAACATTCATGAACTAGGTAAGTCATGCCGCGTGACAAGAGATGTTGTTTTAGATGATTTATAGAGCAAAGGCTGCACTTAAATGTGTGTGCATGCAAGCACAAAATCATTAGATCATCTGTGTTTAAGAATACATAGCTGCACACTCTTCTCGTCTGCTTAAAGTATATTTAAGAAAGTGGTTTCCAGGCTTTATGGCTTGTGGCCTCTTAAAGCAAAGTGGTAGCTTTAGTGTGTACACAACCACATCTCCATGGCATATACTTCTAATTTGATATGCCTACTACATTTTACAGGTAACTTAAGTGCTGACTGCATCATGTTCATGCTGTTAGGTTACTGTTTTTGACCACTAGTGGAGCTATGGAGCAATGTTTTGCAATATGCAATTCCATAACCATCAAACACCAGTGAGTCCTGCAGGTTAAACAAATGAAACATGTCAGTAAACGTTTTGCAGACACGTTCAGCATGAGCAATTTTGCAACTTGGCTGAAACAATAATCAGAAACATTTCCTGGCTATACTGATAATCATCTAGCCTGCATTATCTTTCTTTGATCACCTATTCGCTGATGTAAATTAGTTGAACATAATTGAACTTTGTTGAACACTATTTTCCCACCAGGATCATCCAGTTGGATTTTTGATGGAATGTAGCCAATGTTCAGCTTAGAAGAGGATGCATGGGTAGATGGAACTGAGTGGCTCTTGTGTTCAGATTAAGAAGTTTGCCATTCATAAAATTTATTCGGGAAGAATACTTAATTTCAACCCTATCCTATCCTATTTGCTCATGTGTCTCTGCCTGCCTCTGTTATCTGATTGGTTTAAAATGGTTCATCCACTCAAATTAACCCAAAGCTGCAACTCTGACATACCCACACAGCACCCAATCACAAACCACCATCTGCTTTATCAGTCCATTTAGCTGCACGACTGCTCCTCGCTCCTGATGAGTATACAAAACACACACCCTCCACCAGCCTCCACCAAGGCTGCTTCCAGAACTACAGCGCTAACAGACAGTGGGCTCATGTTGCTCACAGTCTGTGGGGCCATCCAGATAATCCTGACCCATAAATTGACCCCAAATGGAAAAAAAAAAAACTGTTTGCTGAATGCCATAGTGCAGCAAAGTGACTGCAGGATGTGCCTTTTGTATCCATACTTGTAAACAAACTTTACTATCAGTGTAAAGCTATACACATTCTGCAAAATGATTTTTCTCTTTTGGTCTAATGATGCCATCTTGTATGATAATTTTTACCTGAAATAAGATTAAAAAAGGAAAATGGAAAATTTAAAAGGAAATGGCAAAAGTGCCATTATTACAATTAATTCTTTGGATAATCAAGCCATGAATAAAAAGGCAAATAAAAGAAACACAAAAAATGACTTTATATATAAATAAGTCATTTTCTCTTATATGTTTTCTTCCTTTTCACTTATGTCAATTTAAGTATTTGCATGTCAGCTTGCAAGTCAATGGTTTAAATTGCACTTTTCACCAAAATGGAGAATAACAACAGCAGCAACAATAATGATAATAGACATAATCATCATCATGGTTCTCTTTCTGAACTCCCATGCATTCACCAAATACCTTGAAATTCTTAAGGTCTCTTTTTCAAACAAGCATTGCAGTAATTGTGAATCGGTAACATCCATCAGCTCACTTGCATTCTTTACGGTATGTCATTTAACTAAAGATCATATTGCCAATACAAATCATGCTCTATTCCTTCCAGGTCATGCACTCTACACACCACTTCCTCGACAAGAAGAAGAATAAAGCCAGAGTTAAATTAGAATCAGTCCATGGGCAAGACATGATTTCTCTACTCTTAACCTTTTCTGAAGGAGTATATGTGGATGTTTTAGTGCGATAACTCTGGTGTATATATTAATTTAAATTTGATTTGAGGACTTTTATTCAGGTTTTACCATAACACGTTTCATTTTGAAATGTTCACAGGCTTTCATTTATGCCCTCTTGACAAATACACAAGTCACTTAGGTTCTTATAAATTCTAGTAACAGATTCAAGAAATACATAATTCTGTTTTTTCTTCTTTTTTTGGGAGCTGGCCTATCGAGGTTCATAGTAAGCTCTCTCCACTCCACTTAGTTTAATGTTAAGCAACTGTCACACCCTGCCAGCGCCAAACACCAAAGCAGACGATGAAGAAAGGAAACATGAAGGAACCGACCCCGGCGTGATAATATCCAACCTCCACCACAAGGGGGCAGTCTGGCAGCACGCCAGAGCACTCTTGAGCCAGCCTCCCTCCTCTCCTGCCAGGGAGAAAAGCTGGAGCAATGAGGAGCTTTCAGTGCATTCACTGCCTTGTGTTCTGCTAACGAATTGTTACAGCGACAGATCCACCCTGAAATGAATTTTTGTCGCACATTCCTTTGAAAGTGAATCCACAACCAGAGAGGTTGCAGCTCGAGCCCTGTGAGGCCGGGATGATAGCTCCCTCCTCCCTGCCTCTGATCTGCTGTTGCAGGTGCTTTTCTGGGAAGAACTCCTGGTAGCATGAAATAAAATGACTTTTTTTCCCCCTACTACTCACATGATACTCATACTGAACAATTTCCAGTGATGTACCAAACACAGACATGTGGAAGGCAGGCGAAGGGGATGACAGGCGCACTCCTCTCTGATAGGATTTAGTGTAATAGATAGACACTGCGAGATCGGCCTCGTCGCTTCAGCACCATGTATTTATCGCTGCAATTTTGCCCTCTGCTCCACCAATCTTCTCAGGTGAAGGCTGTAAACAATGTGTGAGCATGTGTGTATATTTTAGGCATGGAAGGACTGCTATGTGGGCTGAATGAGCCATAACAAAGAGGCTCAAAACACCTACAAAAACCCCACAAAAAGACCAGAGAGAGACTACAAAGACACACAGAATGACTACAAAAAGATGTCTCATAATCCATCCATGGTTATAGGCAGGGATGGAAAATTTGTCAAGGTAATACTAACCTTAACCATAATCCATAAAGATGTCATTCTTCATTTCTTTGCATTATTGTGCATCTTTTGGTTTATTCATTAACTGCTCGACTGCTGATGCTCCAGCCTCACGCTGTGAATGCTTACATTGAGAAGATGCATATGTGTCAGCTGAGACACTGAGCTCTCTGGAGCTGTGCCCTCCTGACACACCTGCACTTCAGTAAAATTTACTATTTTAAAAAAGACTTCATTAGAGTAAGAAAATAAAATGTTATGTAATTTGTCAGCCCTGGTTTAAGGTGGGGTCCTGGCTGCCACTGTGTTGCTGCAGCAGTAACAGAGCAGTAGGGGTTATTGCTTAGCGGCTGTAACGCTCCCATGCAGAGGTGGTGGAGGGGCAAGATCAGGGTGAGTGATGGCAGCCCGTCAGCTCACAGCTCATGCTTCTTGGCAACATCTTTATAATTTTGTTGTGACACTCGGCTTGTAGTGTCAGCGACTCCCCTCCCCTCCGCTCCACCTTCCTTCCTACCCCTTTGGCAGGTATCAATGAAGCTAATGGTCTAAAGTCTTTTACAGCCAGCCCTTCATCACTCCACTGCTCTGTGGGCCAACAGGCGGGGATTGGATATAGGTGGAGCAGCGCTTTGTTTTTCCTGCCGTGTGTGTGTGTGTGTGTGTGTGTGTGTGTGTGTGTGCGTGTGTGTGTGTGTGTGTGTGTGTGTGTGTCTGCGTGTCAGTCTGTGAAGGCAGTTATTTTTCCGTAGGTCCCATCTGAATGATGTGTGGAATGGCAGTCAAAAATCAATGCTCTGTTATTAGTAGCAATGTCTCTTCCCATCTCAGACTGCCTATCACTACCGCTTCCACAGCTGGGAAAGACAACGCAATTACTGACGAAAGACCCACGTCTCACTATTCTCCTAAAAGGGTCAGTTCACCCAAAGTCTGATAGATTCCACCAGTGGGAAATCAACATGGCACAGCAGCAGTACACGAACCAACCACGAGCATTAATTGCAGGTCTGTGACAGGATGAGGTATGTCTCCTGCATTAGAGGTGGATGCTTCACACCCACAGACCAGCCCAACCTCTGCGCCCGTTCCTTCTGCCTCACTATATGAAAGAGCATACTTCTTCCTGCACTGGCAGCGGAAGGAAATCAAAAGAATTTAAAGATTTTACTGTATGATATTAGCCCATTTCTTCAATAAAAAGGATGTGGTCTGAGGTGACCTCGTAGCTCACCTGTTAGGGCCCCATGTGCTGAGTTCAGCAGCCCAGCTCCAGCTTCAGCCTGTGGCTCTGACCAATGAAGGTGAAAAAGTGTGGTCCACAGACTGTGCAGAGTAACAGGGAGAGATGCATTTTTGAAGGTTTTCAGTGCCGTGAGTATGTATTTCATTCATCTCTACTTTATCGTTGTGGAGGTAGAAATCCTAAAGACAAACTCAAAACCTGGACAAATAAAATCAAAATGAATTTTTTTTGGGTGAACTGAACCTTTAATACCCCAGGCAGCTTTATGAGCTACATTTTCAACTTTTCAAAACTTTTGTTTTCAGAATTCAGGCTAATCTCTTCCCCTTTCATCTTGTTCTGGCAGAAACCCAAACAACACAACACAAACTTATTTCACTTCTGGATTTGGAGGGAATAAATGTCTCACACGTCAGTCATCTTTCTGAAGATAAATCATGGTCTCTTGGAATTCTTCAATGCTTTATGTATTGATGAAAATCTGTGAGATCTTTGCAGGAGCACTTTGCTGGAGATTACAACCGAGTTCATTGGACTGGACATTAACTGCTACTACAACAGGCTGTGAGTGGAGCGAGAAACTGAGCCACTGATCTTCCTTTTGCACATCCCCTGATATCAATTTTCCTGGTCTAATCCTCTTCACTATTCATAAAAGTAGGTGTGTAACCAGAGAAATCCATTTGCCAGCCTTTAATTGACCACGCAGAATGTAGAGGGCCATTCTAGACAGCTGTAAACTTTTAATGTCCTCTTGCTACTTATTAACTTTCTATCTCATCCGACAGTGATTTATGCAGTTGTAATAATAAAACCTCTGGGAATAGCACGCTGTCTTTTGAACACTGTTGTGATAGAAGAAGTAATGTCTGAATGCTGCACAACCAGCAACAACACACCAGCAACTTGTGCAGGGCTGTGTGTCATGTTCACACCTATAAATATAAAAGCTGAAAGCATGCCTGTGTGGCTATGAAAGCCTTTTGTAATTACACGTGCAGCATACTGTACTTCAAGTGTGTGCATATGCATCCAAGCACTAACACGCCCTTTGTGCAAGCACCGTCTCCAACCCTATGATTTGTCAAGGACAGCAGAGGTTTCCATTAGCAGAGCATTAGCCCCTCCTAACCCATGCTTCTCTCCTCCACAAACCCTGCCTTTGTCTTCATTAGGCCCCCCTGACAAGCTCCCACCATGCCTCAAAGTGGGCCATTACCGGCCCCCAGAACACCACAGGGCTCCGCACTGGGCACTAATAGCTATCACCAGTAGCAGCTCCCCTGTACTTCACTGGAGGCCGGGAGGTGGAGTACAGTAGATTGTACGATGAGATTGTTAAGTTGTCTCATAAATGCCTTTTATATGTACCCATCCACATGTCAGCTACTCCCTGTCCTATTGTAACCACTTAAGATGGTATTTGGCACCTGCAATGTGGGGAGGCTGGCCAATTTGGTAGCTGTCTTGTCAGAGAGAGAAAGAGAAGTGGGAAGGGGGAACGAGTTGCTGTATAAAAAGGTTCATGCACTCCAGCAGTGCATTCAGATGACAATGACAAAGCTGCAGGAAGAAAGTCGTTTTCAATAGGAGTCAATGACACACAGCTATACACACATCTGCAGCACATACTGCGTCACAGCATGCAGGACGACAAAACAGCTTATTAAACAAACTTTCTATATGCAGTGATGCATCAACTAATCATAATAGTATGAGCTGATTTCATTCTCCTGAAGGTTTCAGCTGTCGGTTTATTGAACAGTTCAATACAACTCAATATACCACCAAATACACTACACTTCCAAAATCTAATTTTCAAACAAGAATAACACAAACTAGCTTAAAAATTTGCATAACTAGCATAAAAAATTGTCAAGAGCAAAACACTATGACCTTAAAACTGAAAATAAGACAGTCCTTATGAGAAAAAAAGACATTGGTAACAACAAAACAACCTTTTTTAATATTTTCCTGATGACCTTTTGCAAATAATGATGACCTCTGCTAGCATCCTGTTCCCTACTAACCAACTCTTTCTTTTAACCGTGGTTGTGATCTTTCTGTGACCTTAACTAAGTGGCTTTAGTTTCCTAAATTTGAACTCAGTGTGGCAGATCACGTCACCTGTAAAAATTTTTACGTGTTGACCAATGAGATGACCAAAAATGATGTGATAAAACATACAGCTAGCATAAAACTAGCTTAAAAATCAATCTGACAAAACCATCTCACCCTAAAACCAGTTGATAATATTCAGTATAAACAAATAAAGTTCAGACATTTAATATATGTATATATATATATCTGTATGTATATCTATACATATGGGATTTGTTCATCTTAAAATGAGATATACTGACTTTCTTGAATTGCAATTTTTGCCATGTAGCCTTTTTGAAAGCATTGCTTCAGTGTAACTTTGCTACATACGCTTATTCACGTAGCTACTGAAGAACAGTGTTGAGGTGGACTGTTTGTATCTTACACGACTAAATTACACTTTAACGCCACTACATTTCACAGGAAATTACTGTACTTTTCACTGCACTGCATTTGTCCAACAGACACAGTTAGTTCAGGTTTTATGGACCAGTGTCAGCCTATCATGGGCTCCATTAATATAGACCTAGTTGAGCTTGTAAAATGTTAAATTTAGCTCCACTTGGACCAGCTGCAACATTAAAATACTATTTAATCTTATAATATATAATAAAATATTGACGGCAGTCATTCCGACTGCAGAACTTTTGCTTGTTAATGATTGGAATCAAATACATCTTCTGCACCAAAAAACAACACTTTATATAACGGAACAGCTGATATGATTCTTATTCATTCATCACACTGTCTTGTCTTGGAGTTAATTTTTAAAGCCTACAGTGTAAAGGAACATTTCACTCAAGCTGCGATGAGGCTATTGGAGACATGTTGCTTCCTGCAACTTGGTTCACTGTCACCACATACTGTAAAGGTGCTTTGCAGTACTAACTTCCTCCCTGCTTGAGTCTTGTGTCTCTTCCCTCTTTCTCTACGCACTCTACAAGCCTTCTCCTTGTCTCAGCGGTTTTTATCTCAACCTGTCAGCCTCTCCACCATTGGCCTGGATAGATAACAACATCACACCCAGCCCCCTTCTTTGACAAATATCAATGATCGAGAGAGATGTTTGCCTCTGATACATCTCACAATGTGCTGTCAGAATGGAGCATCTGACTGAGATAACCCAGGTCATGGAGAAACATCAGCGCTCCTGAGAGATAGGTTTTGTATTTGGGCTTTGAGAGAGCAGGTATGACAGTCGACGATGATAGACTGAAGCAGAGCTGTAAGAGAGATACATGGGTAGGTAGCAAGTAGTTAGAGCTGTCCTGCCCTGAGCTGTCCACATGAAGGGGGCTGGGTAATGACTGATGCAATGAACTTGGCCATAGATTCATCAGCTGCTGAAAAGATAGTCTTATTTGGCTCTGCATCCCCAGGCACCTGCTTTCTTTGTATAAAACAGGGAGGCAGAAACACATACTCTTGCAATGGATGAAATTCGGCAGGTGGTTGATGTCCTTCTTGCCTGATGCTATCACTGCTTGATATTAATTCTTGAGAGGAATTCATGCATTTTGCAGAGCTTTTGCTGTTAACAGCTTCTTTGTGGCAAGGTTTTGATGCTTTTCTCTTTAAATTCAAATTGTGGGTTTATAGACCAAATGATTAATCGTTTAATAAAAAAATCCATAAATGAATCAATGATAAAATCAGTCTCTAATATCTGTACTATACTTCAATTGAAATCAACTTTGAAAGGCAAATCTAATTTATTACAATTTAGCATTGCAAGTACAATTTCTTTTCTTAATCTAGTCCTTTCTGTAATACTTACATTGCACAATCCATATCTCTTGTCGGTGTGAAGGGGCATCAGATTTTAATCTGGGGTTTTTTAAAGCAGTTGTAATTGATTTCGTTTTAGCCACTTGGGGGCAGTGCAACAATTTATGAAAATAACTTTGACATATTCAGTGTTAAAAGGCTCATATAGCTCACGTGTTTGCAGACAGATTATTTACACCTGCATCAGACACAAAGCACCATCGGCGTTTATGTGGAGTCATGTGTTTGTACATGTTTTTTATTGATACATTATGTCTGTAGTCATTTGTTTTAGTGTATGATGCTATTCTCTTTACTGTGGACCACTTCTCATATTCCCCCAGTGTTCATATAGATATTGATGGGGTTTATGTGGTGCTTAATACTAAGTTTACTGGGATATTATATTTTATGGCAGCTGTTAAACCTCAATGATTTTTAATGCAAAATCACTTTGCTTCTGAATAGTTTAGCTAAAACAATGCTCCTATAAACTCCTTCATTGATATCATTTCAGACAGATCACAGCCCGGCTGCAAATACCCACCAAACATCACCTTTATGTTCCTCCATGAATCCAGTCTTCTTGAGATTCTTACTAAGCTTTTCTTAAATATAACCAAAACTTCCAGTTCTTCTTTTGTTCGTTAGCAGCCAGTTTCATTGTCTCCCCCCTCACTTCACAAATGTGTTTTTCTCTGTCTGCCTGTCTTGTCTTGGTGATAATGTTGAAGTCAATCAGCAGCTCAAAATTGTCAAAAATTGACTTGAGAAAAAATCTGATATGCTTGTTCAACCATGGTATTGCAGTTTTCGCAAGCCTATAACGCACTGGCTTGTGACTCAGTGTTGTCTTGGCCTTGTTGCTGATCCCCAGAGTTAATTTGCATAATACCGGTGATATGGTCCCACCTCACCTGATTCCCACAATGCCCTCCTGCTGAATTTGTTTTCACCTTGCACGCAGAGAAAGAATTGAGCATATACTGAGAAAAACACTGTTTCAAAACAATGTAGAGGCAGCTGCATGACCTTGAAGCATTGTAGAGCTTTATGTGTGTGTGTGTGTGTGTGTGTGTGTGTGTGTGTGTGTGTGTGTGTGTGTGTGTGTGTGTGTGTGTGTGTAAGGCAACTGTGGCGGTGGTGGTGGTTGGGGTCGTGCAGCAGTAGCAGTGACACTGTTATTATTGGCTGTGATGTTCCCATTCAGTAGGATGACGGGCTGAGTGATGCTGTGCTGTCAACACACTGTCCTGCAAAGAGAGATGTAGTGGAGGATAAATGAGAGAAACTCAACACACATTCATTATTACTGTGTGTGGAAGTCATCCACACTTTAAGGCTAACAGCTGCATGCAGTGGGTAGACACACGTATAACGTGAGGAAGACACATGAAGAAGTTATTAATTAGCGGTTGTTTGCCTAATGATGACCGTGCACACCCTCACACATCACGAGTAGTACCAAGTGTGAGTACTGTGAGTTTTAAGGTGCGTGTGTTGCGATGTTGCAGATGAAGTGTTTCTCACAGGTTGAAAAGTAGTTTCAACACAAATGTTATGATCGGACTGGAGCTGTGACACTTTGCTTTTTAATGGCGTCACCCATGGACCCCTGTGAGGTCTAATCTCCACAGCAGCTCTCTAAATCACACAGATCTCCCCCTCCTTATGTTGTGAACTTATGAAGAGTGTCAGCAATGATTGATCAAGGCTCCAGTGTCAGGCTCATCGGTTTCACACATGGACACATTCAAAAAATCAATTAGCCTCATATATCATCTAATAAAGCAAAGCTGATTTGCAGCCCAGCCTTTGAATTATGGGGCACCTCTCTGAGCTCTCCCACATGCAACAACATTTCAGTGCTGCAGTGACTGATATCAGAAATGGATCAAATCAAATTAAATTAAAATCCCATCATTTGTGATTCTAAAACGCGTGTGCAACTGGTCTGACTTCCTCTTCTGTCAATAATGTGTCATGGTTCCTGGGCTGCTTTCATCCTGTATTCTTTTGTCTGACTATGTATAATTACTGGGCCTGGATCTGGCGTCAGATCAGTGATTCTCCACGAGCGCTCTGTGCAGTGTTTGTTACCGGACGGCACATCCTGCCAGCGGCCGGTTCAGCAGCCTCTCTCTCATCATATCTGCTGTGCATTAAAGTTGAGTATCCCCTCTGTCCCTCAGCATGGAGCGAAGACTTCACTGCGCTTCCTGATCACACAGTTTTGTGAGGCAGCCACGAAAACAAGATTTGGAAACGGAGTGGATATAGGAAACATCCTCCTGCAGCGATCCTTCCAGGCAATGACAAATAAAGTAGAAAAAGACCCAAATTTGTGTGAGATCTCTTTGGTTCTGTTTGTAATATCTGGTCAATACACTCTGTCTCATTCTTTCTCTCTCTGTTTATCCCATTTTAAAAAATCTTTAATTTAATGCAGTATATTACATGTTTTTGTGTGCTTTTAATCAGTCAGCTGCCTCCGAGGACAGTGAACTGAATGGAGGTCAGAGCCGTTGAGGATTGGATGGACGGACGCTTGAAGTGTGCCTCACATCCCTCTTTTGATGTGGATTCCCAGTCAGGCTCAGAATTACATGTCTTCTCTCATTATATCTCAGAGAGTCAATCTTTACATGATCTACAGCCTCAAAATCAACCTATAGGGCATGTCTGGAGTGACGCTTATAAGCAGCTTTATTTTGTGTCTTCCTACTTGACATACGAACAAATGATCAGTTACAGAGGATGTGGTCATGAACATTACATTAGGCTTAGAGTTAGAGGCAATGGAATCCCACTTGTTTAGACCCCAACCACCCAAATCTGCTGATCTGACAAGTTTCCAGCAGGCCAGAACCATAGAAACTACATGCCCAACAGATCACCTTGCATTCTTATACTGGCCGTATAAATAAGTAAAGAGGAGGTGTGCTATCAAGAAGAGAATACGAGAACAGCATGTGCATATGAGAGCAGAGAAGTATGAAGAATGAAAGCAGCGTCTTATTATGTGGCAGTGGGAGCAGCAGCCGGCTCATTAGAGTGCAGCAGATCCCTTGTAACAGGCAGGTGATGATACACAACTCTATGAGCGCCTGGCACTTGCATGGTGAGGAGGGCCCCGCATGATCACACAGTAAACGAAATGAAAGCGCACAGGAGTAGTTAGTATTCACGGCAGTCTATGTCCTTGTACTGGCATGGAATTTTGGTTTTATCTCATTGGAGGATCTCATCCATTATTTAGAATGCAGGCGCAAACCGACAGACGCTCCTCAATAATTCCTGGGAAGCTCGACTAACTCTGCCTCTGTTGCTCTCTCTCTCTTTCATTCTCTCTTCCCTCTTTTCTTTTTTTTATGACTGTTTTCTATTTCCCCTGCTGCCTGCTCTGTAATATTCCTCAACAAGCGTGTGTTTGGTTGACCTGGACCTTGAGGCTTTGGCAGACATAGCAGTGGGTACACAGTACACACACATACACTTAAAGCCTGAGAGGTGCTAAAAGAAAGGAGTGTGGAGCTGCCTCAGATGAATACATTATGCGGAAGCTTGAGTGGGTCCCTATCGTTTGTTATTATTCATGTACATACTC
The DNA here is from genome assembly GCA_037975065.1 of Chaetodon trifasciatus. Lineage (NCBI taxonomy): Eukaryota > Metazoa > Chordata > Actinopteri > Chaetodontiformes > Chaetodontidae > Chaetodon > Chaetodon trifasciatus. The sequence continues at coordinate 10,476,951 of JBBMOE010000014.1, read as the reverse complement.
TGAATGTGTGATGTTTACATGCAGCTGCAGAGCGCGGGGGGGGGGGGCAATGGAGCGATGGGACTGACCCGCCGCTGACTTGCACACATGCAGCCTCCAAAGCTCCCATGTGGATGCCACACATTGAGATTCTGTTGACTTCCCCAGCCTGTGCCTTTCATGGTGACACCCAGATAAAGATTATCCCTGATCAAAATGTTAATCAGTGGATTTATGAGGGATAAGATTGCCACTATAAAATGTGCAACATGGCTATCCTTTACACTGCGTGACTAAAGGTATTACAGTGTTGTATTATTTACATTTAATACATGCCAATCCTGAGTCTGGGTATTAGCATGAGTTGAACAACAGGTGGCAGTGTTGCTCTGGACAGTGATCCTTAGAGGACTTTCTGTTATAGATTATACCTGATATGTGATGGCTTAAGACAATCCTAAGAATAAACACATGATCAACACTGACAGGGTGTTTGGTTTTGTCAATCAAGTCTTGTCTGAATGTCCTGAAGGATTCAGCGTGGAGAAAAGCGCTGAGGGAATGTGCCTCGTTGGAGTTGGATCTGTCAGGGCTGGTGTGTAGTTAGAGGTGAGGATGTACAGAACAGCGGGAGGAAATGATCCAACACATTCTAATCTGACACGCTCTGCTTAGTAGTGCTTTAGCTCATTGATTGGAGGCTCTTTACACTTGGACCAGTTAGCGAGGCGGCCGACAGTGAGACATGTGGCTTCATATGGCGAGAGGCAATGTTTACCTGCCTCTTTTCCCTCTTTCCTCTATTGTTGAATGTGTGCTATCTTGTTGTCAAAGCATCAGACTTCAAGGAAACGGCAGGAGAGGAGATTTAGAGTGGTGTTTTTTTTTTCTTTTTTAACCAGAGTCTTGTCTGCCCTTGAATGAGCTCAGGTGCGCTTTGGGATTTTTTTGTGATGCAGAGACAAGGAAGGTCAACTCAAAATAAAGTCTTCTTTAAAGTGATTTGCAGCCTTCTTTTCTCTCCATGTTAATGCATCACGGAGTTCAGCGCTCATTTCCATGTCGGGTCCTTCCTCTCATGTGATGAGTACACATGGGGTGATGTGATGTGACATTTCTAGACAATCAATAATTTAGCGTGCAGTAGGGTTTTGTGTCTCCCTCTTAAAGACGTGTTAAACCAGCACATGCTCTGCTGAATGTAAATGTACTCAGGGCTCCTGTTTTTGAAGTAGAGTAGGGCTGCTATTGTAATGCTCTAAACCATAACACAGAGAGCTATGACTGTATGTCTGGTTCTATGAATTCTGCATGAAGACACAGTAATGGACTTTCATTGAGATCCATGCGCTATCATCCTTTTTATCCATGTGCGGTGCTGTGAAAGTAAAAGTTGTGTGTTCCCTGCTCAACTTCATGGCTCTGTATCTGCTTGATGCTTCACTCTCTCCGCCAGCTTGTCTCTAACTGTGTGCTGTCTGGTGCTGGGTGAGGTAGTATACAGTGAGTTTATCACAGCATTTGCCTGCTGCTGCTCCAAACACAGTTTATGAGAGCGGAGTTTGGAAAAGCACAACAATGACCTCAAAGAGGCTGTGTGGAGCAGAGACGAACCACAGTCAGATGATTATTCTGTGGGGATTTGTCACTTCAAGCGACACTTTTCACGTTCTACTTTTACATTTTAGTAGAAATATTAATTGTTGTAGCTTTAAATGAAAAAGGGGCTTGTTGGAATATATTCCAGCCCCTCATTAGAATAGATTTAAGACATACTTAGAAGTTGAGATGAAACTGCTTTCCTTTTGATGCCTGTTTGAAATTTTTCCATCAGAAGATAAAAATGCAGTGGGGTGCTGGAGCATCTTCCCTCTCAGGCCCTCTGGTGTGCACTCATTCATATTCCGGAGTCACAAATGAAAACAGAGGGGCCATTTTAATGACTCCACACCCATCTGAAATCTGGAAGAAAAAAAAAAAAAGAGGGTTGACACAAGAGAGAAGGTCCAGATAGACTGGATGGTGAGGCAGAGTTTTATGTTCACGTATATCTCATGTCCTCTCAGTCTGATCTCTGCCTTTTGCTTCCAACTGTTATTAAAGGCCAGCCTGTTCCAGTCCAGCTTGTTCCTGTACAGAATGTGTCCATTTCACTGTCCTCGTCCACCTCAGCTGAGTCATGTTACACAGAAATGATCCCAGTCTTCACAATTTCACAACGTCTACACACCAACTGCTCCATATTACAGTGCCTCTCATTTACACTGTAAAACAAGGCAGCAGTCTGAAAGCCAAACAATCCCTAATGAGAAAATCCATCTTCATGTTACTATAAGTTTACTGTGAGAGGCAGAACTGATGCTCTTAAATGACTCCTGCTCCAACACCCACTCTAAAATTATAGCACTAATGCACACTGACATTCGTGTAAATAGATTTCACAACAATCCCCGTTGGTTGTTGACTGGCTTTCAAGAAACGCTGTTGTTATGAAATAATCATAGTGGTCATAAATTGTTTAGGAGGGGGAAGAGAAGTTAAACTATTATTAGTATTATCAGTGAGAAGAAGATGTGGGATTAAAGTGAGTTCCCCGGGGGGAAGGAAACAGAGCAAAACAAGGAGCATATGCGCAGTTTATGACTGTAAATATAACAGGGGATTAAGAAGTCTGTGTTTACTGGCTGTGCTGCAGAGTCTTTGACCTGTTTTTATCACACGTTTGGATTCCTCTGTAACTTCTGAAACACAGAGTTCTGTGAGCTGCTGCAACTTTTGGCATCAGATTACAGACTTCACAGTGACTTATCACGCAGACGTATGTGCGCACGATTTTCTGTTGACCCAGTTTTCATCATCATCATCATCATCATCATCATCATCAGCTCCATTTGTCATCATCAAGAGAGCTTCCACCTTGATCACCGCTATTGTCAAAACTGCATCATCATCTTCATCCTCCTTTATCATCACTGTGGCCATTTTCCTCTGACGTCACGCTCAGTTTACACCTTTCCTATTGTCTCGTGTCGCACTGTCAAACGTAACATTAGCTAGGACGTGGTTGATTCTAGTGTTAGCTGTTGTCTTACGGTCAAAATATGTTGTTTTGTCTTGAAAATTGAAAATGGCCCAAAACCCTGATGGATTTTTACAATTATTGTAAATAATTGTATTATTGTCAGTCGCTGACCATTGAGGAACTTGTTAAATGACAGTGATTTTTCAGATTCTTGACATTTACATGGCTTACCACCTGGAGCGGCTCAACATCATCCTCTTAATAACAGCGTCTGAGCTTCCCACCCTGAGCGTGATGTCAGAGGAAAATAGCCACCGTGTAAATACGGTGAATAATCGTCATCATTTGTACAATCATTCATTTTCATCATCTTCTGAATCATCATAACCACCTTCATCTTTGCTGTAATCAGTCATCATCACGATCATTCCTTTTCAGAATTTTCATTGATCTTCATTAGAATTGTCAGCAGTTGTCTTCATTGATTGTTCATCCTCCTCCTCCTTCATCCTCATACATCTTCAGCATCATTCTTCTCCTTCATCTTCCTCCTCCCCTTCATCATCATCATCATCATCATCATCATCATCATCATCATCATCATCATCCCTGTCAATATTTTTCTCTCCCACATGAAAAGTGTCTCAAGTATCTCCTCAGCTTTGCCGTTTCCTCTCAGACGAGTTTTCATTTGACTTGCGGAAACAAACATCTCCAGCAGAGCTGCCGTGGATACAGAGGACACACGGTGACACTCTGTCTTCACCTGTCAGCTTCTTCAGTTAGCTCACCAAAAGCTTCTTTGCCTCCACCCTCTGAGTTCTCCTTCATCCAGTGAGATTTTGAGTCCAAGTGAACTGTTTTGTAGAACCAAAAGCCCAGTGCGCTTTTCCCTCCTCGGCTGTCTCTGCGTGTACTGTACAGTATAACAAGCAGGACTCACCTGTTGTACCTGTTGTACTGTTGAACCTGAATCCTCGGGCTCTGAGTATGTGTATGTTTTTGTGTGAATTTGGGGTGCGAATCAAGTTGCGTGGCTGGCATGACTGTGGATGCAGGCGCTGTGTTTGGAGGCTGTCATGAATAAGTGATGACATGGTAACACAGGAGACTGCACTGTGGGACTTGGCGGTATTACAATGCAATAAAAGAAAATCAGGTCAGGCCCCTCGTTGCCTCTGTGATGTTAGACTCCAGGTCAGAGTGAGGGAGAGGGGGATGCAGATGGGAGAAACGAAGGATGAGGTGGAAGGTGGAGGTGCGCTTGAAAACAAAATGACAGAGCAAACCCCTCTCTGCTAAAATGTATAGTGTGAGTTGAACATGCTTGTATTTCACAGCCATGGCTACAGTTTTGGGCATTTCTGAAACAAAATTGGCAAAAAAAACAGAAGCACGTCTTGACTTGGTAAAAGTATAATAAGTGCTGTGGTTATCTTCCAAATGGACTCCCTGAGTAGCCTCTTTTTGAGCAGCCTTTGGGTTGGGGAGGTTAGTTTGAATTCATAAAACTATCAATCCCATGTCCTAGAGCAAGATTATCAGCTCCCTGCTGCAGGAAAGAGCTCAAACCAGAGGGCAAAAAGGAGAATATACCTACAACATACCCCCAAATGATGAATATAATAGTTTGTTTGTCAAATTCAAGTTTTCAAATGCAGCCTTACGTTTTCTGAGGTTCTAAATTCACATATAAATCCACATTAATTTTCCACGTCCATGCAAGCATGATGCACAAAAGGCATCTTAAATTAAAACCTTTAGGCTGTAAACACTGTGATGGCGAGAGATGTGATGCAGAAAAATGCAGCTTTTGGGAAAAGAACATTCAAAATGCCTTGAGATGAGCACAGCACAGGCAAAACACTGGTGATGAAAGAGGGCGAGCCCAATTACTTTAGGGCAAGAATGTAGGGATACATGGATAAAGGTTGAGAGGATGGAGGTTTAAGTTGGGGCATGTTGCTGCTGCTGGTGGTGGTGGTGGTGGGGTGTTTGCTGCAGTGTAACAGGGAGCAACAGAGGAGGACCAGCACCAGCAGCAGCAGCAGCAGCAGCGGTCTTGCCCGGAGTGAATGAAAAGCTCCTGGGAAGCAAGAAAAGAGGAAGAGAGAGACAAAGACAAAGTGGGAAGTTTCTGCGGGCAATGAAATAAGAACTATAGTTGAAGAGAAAAAAAAGAGAGGGAGGAGAGGAGGCTTTGGGATGAGGAGACAGGAGAGACGCTGGTGAGATGGGAAGGGCTGGCGAACTGCACTGACTACCAATGTGGCAGGAAGAGAGTCGGCGAGGGCACAATAACCTAAAGCGAACTGAAGATCTTTGATAACTACTCACAAAACCAACTTAGTAGTGAAATTGATGGGAGCGGGCTTGTGTTTGAACCAACACATGCTGTGCCTGGAATGCCTAAGGAAGCGTCTGTGCTTATAATTAATGATACTTCAGTGGAATGGAGACAGGGCAGGGGGACTTGAATCAAACCTCACGCTGCTGCTGTGCTTCTATGTGTTCACAGGCTGCACACTCTAAACAACCAAAGACAGCTCAGTATCTCTGTGGGTCTCTGCTATGCCCAGAGAACTCAGACCTTTCCCCATTTACAGCAGATCCCTTTACCTTTCTGAGCAACGTGACCTCAGGAGATGGCGTAGAGATAGCACGCTGCTTCTAAGAAAGTTTCCCACGTCTTGTCATGCATTTTAAGCTTTTTGTGTATCATTCGCAATTTCTTTTGAAAAGAGGTTGATTTTCTGGAACCTTCGCACCACCAATAAAGGCATCAACCAATCATCTTGTGCAGACGTTATGTCAATACTCCTGATGACAATGGCGGACCTGTTGATTGCCTCTCCTCACCCTGCCCCACACTAAACTCCATCAGCCTGCAAAAGTCTCCTGTTTTACGTGTACTGCCTTTCTCCGTCATCTGTGATGTGAAAACATCAGACTTCCACTTACAGTGTGAGACCTGCTCATAGTTCAGTTCAGCCCAGTGCATCACACAGCATCTCTCCAGCTGACGGCACTGTCATCCAGAGGAGTCCAGCACACTGGATGGCAGCAGGGGAGGTTGCACCAGCATCTGGTTGGAAAGTGGTTTAGCCGACAGTCATCACTGGAGCAGAGAGTGTCGGAGTAGACAGGCTGGAGTCGCGCTGCTCTGCCTGCCCTCCGTTTATCACCCTTCTCTGCTTCCTCAGTTTGTGTTTTGTGGTCATTTTGAGACTCAATTTGTAACATTTACAGTCTGCCATGCCGCTGCTCCTGCGCAAATCGAGTACATTTAAGTTCCCAGCATATAAAGGCCTTGAGGCCATTTGCGTGTCATTTAACAGTGTCTGTATTTTATGAGTTTACTGCAAATTAGATGTACGTCTGAGGAGAATTAGTTGTATATGTGTTATGTTTCTCAGGCCACATACAATTTGCCCTACTTGGTGAGAAGAGGATGCTGATGCTGTTTAGTATCTGAAGGGAGGACTGGCAGACACTATTCAGGTCTGAAAAAAGTACTGTCAGCTTCTCTGCACAAAAAAAAAAAAAAATAATTTGTATATTCTATTCAGTTAATGTCTTTAAAAAAGATGCTAGAATTGCACATCAGTGCAAGGTGACACAGTAAAGCCTCTTTGCAAAAAACAAAACAAACACACACATATATATATGAGTACATGCATATATACGTATGTATATCTCCCTAACTCTGCAACCAAACCTTTGTCTTGATGCAACTATTTCCATCAAGAGCAACAGCATGAATTTCTTTGAGCAGAGATTGACTGAAAGTGTGTGCTGTTACACAAAGACAGAATTTTTGAGAGAGGTCAGGGAGCTCGGAGGAGGATCTGCCAGCAGGCTTTTTTTTTTTTTTTTTTTTTTACCTGTTCTTCAGTGTGGCTGTTCACAACAGCTGTAAACACGCTTACCTTCCTTGTACAAACCAGCTTGTTTCTGTTATATTCGCTCCTAAGCCTGGATCAGTGTGTAAGAAGAACAGGGCCCAGGAGTTCTGTGAAGTATCTCAGAAATGGCCAATCTGGACATCCAAAGTGAATAATGATAAGAGGAGCAAAGAGAGGAGTGTTAAGAACGCTGTGGTGCAGCTGGCAGCCTGCAGGTCTGAGGGAACGCTGCAGGACCAGGACCAGGACCAGAGCTGAACTTCAAATAAAGAGACGAGAAGTCGCTGCAAAGAGTGAGAGAGAAAGAAAGACGGCGATAAAGAGCTGAGCAGTTAAAATGTCCATGTGGCAGAGGGATTTAGGAGAGAGGCAGCGTGTGTGTGTGACAGTACTCTGCAACCTTATCTCCACTGCAAAGACAGTAATAATGACACTGTGTGTGCACACACTGTACTCCCTGCGCTCGTAGGTTGAGTATGTTCATGATTCCAAAGCATCTGTCATGATTAGAACTCCCAACTCAGCTTTGTGAGCCTCTTCCTGTTCAGCTTGATGCTGCTTAGCAACAAAGCTATCGTTCTGAGGGATTATAGTTCATGACAGAAAAGCATGGTAACATTTTGTAATTCGTTTTTAACTTTTAATTTGATTACCTGTGGCATTTTGTTAGCAAGTGGCCATGCTACACGTGGGATAATACCCTCAAAGTGTGGAAGTTCCATGGTTGTAATGCAGCGGCTGAGAAACACATGTTTTAAGGTAAGAAAAAATAATAATGCCCTTGTGTTTGCTCTTATAAGGGACAAAATGAAATGAACCTCCCAGTCACGACTGAATCAATCCATGTGAGAGTGGTTTCCCAGCCCACGTCTCGACTGTGAGCTGTCTTTTGCAAACTGAAATGCATTTGAAGATAAGTGAGAAAGATGTACATCACATGGATCCAGGTGAAAAAAAGAAGGTGGGGTGAATGCATTAGAGGGAGAGCGGCAGTGAGAGCACATCAGCATTAGAAGAAGCAGGTATTTTTTTTTAGATGTGTTAATGGCATGAAGAGAGAGGACTGTAATTGCTTTTCAATTACCCACCACATAGCCTCACAGTGTGTCTCCATTTAGAGTTCTTTTATTAGACAGCCTATCAGAGAAGAGTCTGTCTGCGGGCCTAATCTGAAACCAAGATGGGACCATTACAGCTCATCCCCAGCCTTTTTTCCCTTCCTCTCTCTCTCTCACCCTCCATCTTTCATCCATTCATCCAAGCTTTTCTTCTCCTCCTTTGGGCTGTCATACTACAGATCCGATTTCATGCCATAATGGCCTGACAGGCAATTAGTTGAGGATTTGACCAATTAAGAGGATAAGGATGGGGCGAAATCTCTTTGTGCTGAGATGTTGTGTCCCAGTGTAGGCTGGAATGTCAAGTTCCAGTGCTGTAACCTTTGTCTTGGGATGCTAAAAATGAAATTGGATTCATTGATGTGGATCTGACTCCAAACCTCATACGTCTAACTCTCCACACTTCACTTTATCTCTGTCCTGATGTTTGTCAAGCAAATAAGGAGAATCTACTCATCTGATGGCGTGGCTGGACCTTGTCCCAGAAGAGGTGGAGTGTGAGCTCCATGCTGATCAGCTTCCACTTGCCACCATTGCTCCTCCTCGAGATCATTCAGTATGAAAATGCAACACTGTTTAAGATGCTTGATCTGGTTAAAATACATCACCTGTGACCCTGGATGACAAGATTTTGGACCTGATCTGAAACAGACCCACGGAAGCCCATCCATGCACAACATGTAAAAAAACAGAGATCCAGTCTTGAAGGCACTCAGAGAGAATGAGATAAGCGGATGTAGCTGTGGTTGAAAAAGGTAAGTATAAGAAAAAGCCAGATGTGTTCCTGCACTTCACAGGTCACGCTCCCTGTCCCGCCTCAAGAAACACATTTTACCTGGTGATGGTTATCACACACCACATGATCAGGACTGATAGAGAGTCTTGTTGAATCCACTTGGGCTTTAGACTAGAGGTCTAGATGATGAATCGCTTTGAACTGAACTCAACAAAACGATTCAAATCAGCAGAGATTTGTTGGTGGCTATGGAGGCTGTTCACAAAACTTAGCAACTGCATCACGGTTCAAATGCACTTCACTACAAACAAGAGTAAGTGAAGGCATCACCGTTCCAATGCACTTCTGCGCAGAGAGCAGTAAGTCATCATCGAGACGTTAGAAATATTACCACACTGAGCTGAGACCTGGGTCAGCACACCATGACCCAACGTGATTAGTGTGAAAATAATGTGGACGCGGCCCAGTTTGGGTCCCAGTTTGTGTGTTGTCTGCCACCAGATATATGCAGCTAGTCCAGAAATCTGCTGGCCATCTGGTCTTCACACCAATCTGCTTCTCTGGTCACTGCACCAACTCCCCGTTGTAACTCACATCCAGTGCAAGACCCCGGTGCCGGCCTGCAGGGCAAGTGGTTGCCCTATCCTACAGTGGCAGGGTCATCTTCTCTCAAATTCTGTAAAAAATAAAGCTGAGCACCTCTGCTGGGACAGCAAACATGCTCATAGTTGTGTGTATGGAAGGGGTGCACAAAAAAAAATTGTAGCTTCTAGTTCCTTTTCCTATGGACTTTGAATGCACTTACAGTAATTAATCAATATCAAATAAAAATAAGACATTTTTCCTGCATTTCTTTTAAAATTGCGTATTAAAACTTTGGATGGAAATGCAAAAATATTGCAATATCATCATATTGTGTGGATTAGAGGAAACAGATTCAATCAATGTGCTCATAAAATGCTACAGGAGGCAGCAATGTATCAGAGTGTTGAGTGTTCAATAAATTCTGTCATCTTGTCAAGCGGTCCTGAATTTATATTCACATCATTTTGTCAGAGTGTGGTTCCCAGGGGGTGGCAGTAACAAGTTACATTTACTCTGCTTACTGGACCAAAGTCGTTTTGTGTACTTTTATGTACACGTAACATATTTTTGAACTTCAGTAATCAGTTTACTTGTATTTAAGCATGTCTCATCTCAAGTATTATACTTTGCTGCATTTCAAATCGCATCTGTTACAGAATCAGAACAAAAAGCACATAAAAAGTCCTGATACACTGCATGCAATGAGCCAAATCAGCAGCTGCAGCAGAAAAGAAGCTGCTGGTGAGTCTGTGTCTGCAGGAGGGAAGAGCTCCAGAGAGGTCCATGTCCAGAGAGGAGACACTCCAGAAAAGAGACATGTTCTGAATGAAAACATCCACTGGCTGAGTGTCAGGGGCTGCAACTGGGCCTCAAAATGATATCTTTCATTGCCATCCTCAATTTATTTAATGTTTTCAGTTGAGAGCTGCTCCCCCATTTCCTTTGTGTATTACATTGTGGGTGAATAGTATCAGAAATCAGCAACACACTTAAAATCTACCATATTTAATATGCATGAAGTCTGCTTTGAGTATACTTTATGTCATCACTTTTCCACTGTGAACACACAACAAACGGCTCTGAATCAGTAGTCTGCAGTCATCTTTGTGACTATGAGGCTGCACTCAGGCACAACTCTGAGCTGAGGCATTCTAACATGCTCACACTGATGTTTGGAGTATTATAATATAATATGCGCCTCTATGTTCACTATCTCAGTTTAGTGTGTTAAGATGCTAAAATCATCATTACGGGTTTAATTTAATTAGCATGATTGTGGGGGGCACCTGCAGCCCATGGGCTTATGCTGCGTCTTTACTGCAGAGGCCAGGGTTTGATTATGACCTCTGGCTCTTTGCTGCAAACAATCTTTATGCTGCAAAAAAAAAAAAAAAAAAAAAAAAAAAATGCACCTTCTCCACTGGTTTAATGCACCACCCAGACAGCATACTAACAACACACCTGTGATGTGCACCAACAAGTGCACGCTGAGTCTGAATGATTTTTACATTTGCTCAGGAACATCTACCGTCAATGAGGTGTGTGTGAGGATCTTCTGCTGTTTCTGACAATAATCTCTGTCACAGTTAGGACAGCAGAGCCTCATCTAAGTCCAAATGTTGAACTGGTTGAGGACTGCAGGGGGACAGAGAGTTTGAGTGGCCCGGTTTTATTATGCTTTGAGAATGAATGAGCAGAGAAGCTGAACCTCGAGCAGACTGTGGTGGATGATTCACAGTACTGAAGGCTCGCTGAATGTTGTTCAGACAGGTGAGTACAACAACACACTCACTGTGTTGGTTGTAACTCTCGCTCCGGAGGAGAACGTCGACCTTGCAAGGCCGTGTGGCATTCTGTGCAGTGTGTGCATGCACCGCAGGTTGTGCTAAAACTGTGCAGCTCTTTTGCTGTAATATGTGTGTTTGAGGCTGCAGCCACTGTGGAGTTTGTATTGTGTATGTATGTCTGTGTTGTATTCCATGTGATGCTTTATTCTGCTGCTCAGGAATAATAAGAATGCTTGTTGCATGGTCCGCTGTCCATGCTTGTTTAGTCTTTGTCAAGTGATATTTTCTTGCAAGTAATCTTATGTGTAATTTTTCTATTTGAATAAAATGTCTTTTAAGTAACAGAACTTTCACTTGAGTGAAATGTTCAAGTACTCTTTCCATCCCTGGAGTTTCTTGTAGAGTTCAGTACTTCACAAGTATGAGTCACTCATTCCTCTTTAGACCTATAAGCTATTAGTGTACTCATTCCTCGGAACAAGAGTTATCTGGAGGCCAGATTGAAGAGTACACACTGTTTCTCCAGCTCTCTCTCTCTCTTTAAACACTGTCTTGTCAGGCCTTCTTCACGCTAATCTGTGACAGTTGTGTTTGAGCAGAGAGGCGGTTATTCCTCCTGAACACACACACTGGGACTCACGGCGGCATTTGTTAGACTGACAACAGCATTAGGCCGCCCATGTCCTTGTGGGCTTTACTGACGCTGGTTACACCCGTGTGTGTTAGCTTAGAGGCGTAACTCAACCAGACAGACAGGCTGATGCACACACACACACACACACACACACACGCACACACACACACACACACACACACAAAGCCATACCGCTATAAGCTTCATAGAGCCTCCCCGCGGGGCCCATCACTAGAGGAGTGACAGGCTGACCCGCCCGGATGCTAATGTGGCGGGCGGCTCTGGAAAGGTAATGATGAAAATCTCAGCGGGTCACAGCGTGGACACACATTTCAAGCTTTGTTGTCCATTAACATTCCCCCCACCTGCACTTTCCCGTAGTATAAAGCAGTGTTTTTTGCTTTTTTTTTAGTAACAGGTTTCGTTGCGTGCATATCTTTTAATGTATGTGTGATTATTTTTCTCTCAAAGCATTGCAACACTCAGAGCAACAGTGCTGTCCTCATACATAATGAATACTATAGAGCAAGGTGTGTGCAGCAACTGCATAAATAGTTGATATGCATATTTGAGGTTTGCTCTGAGCCATGTTAATGAATGCATTGTGCGGTGATATTGTTTATTTATTTAATTTCACATGAGTGCAGTGAAACTGTGGGCTGTTAAGAAGCATAGGGATGTAGAATAGCTTGTTTAAGCTTGTAGAAATGTACAGTGCATAGTAAAAGTTTACGTCTTCCTTGATCTAACAAGGAGAGGAAGAGGAATCTCCTCCAGCAGCTGGTAGGCAGAAAACATTCAGTTAAACAAGAAAGGAAAGTATTGATGAATGCAAAACAAATGCATTTTACTCTTGCTCACTTGGCACTGCAACCGCTCCATCAGAGTTATCTGCAGACGTGTGGGGTGTAGCCAGCGAGACATATCGACAATTTTGCACGCACACATATTGAAGTGACTGCACGTTAAATTGGCTTTTTCTTGATCTGCCGTTCGAAACTCACTTTATGTCTCTGGGCCTCCATCTGCAGGACATATCATGCTCAGTACTCAACAGTGTTAATGCTGGCAGCTGATTTTGATTTAGCTTTAGCCATTTCACTGTAGGTGATTTCAGTAAACAACAAGACTAAAGTTGTGCTCCATATCCATACTAACTAGTTTCATACATATCGATATCTTTCACTACCACTCATGATTTATTATATTTTTTTTCAGCGGTGATCTGCTTCCCAGTTTCCTTTTTGCTTTGCACTGTCAGTGAATAGTATCAGAAAACAGCAGCGTACTCAAAAATCTGCCATGTTTAATATGTATGAAGTCTGCTTTGAGTATACTTTATTTTATCACTTTTCCACCATGAACCACTAAATGCTGAATATCTGCTCTGAATCAGTAGTATGCAAGAGTCTGCAGCCATCTTTGTGACCATGAGGCTGCACTCAGGCATAGATCTGAGCTGCAGCATTCAAACATGCTCATACTGTCGACGTTAACACACTGACGTTTAGCAGCTGTAATGTTTACCACATCCATTATCTCAGTTTAGTGTGTTAACATGCTGACATTTGCATCTGAGAGTGATGGGAGTGTCATTAGTTTTTCAGGTATTTGGCCATAAACTTAAAGTGACTATAATCAATATTTTCATGAAAAAAAAATATTGAGGGAAGTATCAAAGAAGAAGGGAGTGGTGAGTGGTGCGCCATTGTCAGTAGAGGCAGAGGCTTTTTGAGATATTGCAAAGTGTGCTACAGGGTTAGGCTGTCTGAGAGAGCTCTGTACACTGAGGGAAGGATTTACAGCAACTCAGACAGTCGGGTCTGGGGCACAGGATGCACAGAATGGGATCACTTTGGATGGACATGGTAAATAGTTTTCATACTGAAGGATGCTACACTCCACTAGGGGGTGCTGATGCAACACATATGGATACCAAGTGCCATAAAACTCTATAGAAGAAGAAGAATGTTGCATTTGAATCCCCAACACTTGAGTATAATATGTCAGCTCCACCTTACCTTTTTTTTTTAGATGTTAGTGTGTTGGCTGCATATTTTTTGTTTGTTTGTTCCAGCAGTTTGTATTCGGTGTATATAGTAAATAACATTTGGTAGCATCACAGAGAAATAACATTGCTGAAATGCAAGATACCGCTTATTAGCACAAGAAGTCATGCAGCTAAACCAATGTTTGAATGATGGATGGTTTAGGGTATTGGTATGTCGGAATACAACGTATGATTCTGCAGATGCACACAGGTCATTGAGTTTTAAGTTTTGGCCTTTTCTTCATCGTCAAGAAAATCTTCGAAAATAAATGATATCATTGTTTTGTTGATGACATGAATGTCTTTCAGAGGACGCCGTCAGATCTCCCAGACAGTCACTCGATCATCATCTCACACTGCAAAATCCCACCTCCTCTCAATCAAGATTGATTGGGAATATACGCAATGTGGAAGCTTAATTGATTGATTTACAGATACAAACATGGCCGAGTGATGGCAGACACCTTCTTGGAAATGCATTAAATAGAAAGAGAGGAGTAAAAATCATGATATCTCAGTAGGAATTCAAAGCGTGAGGCCTTTTCTGGATGAATTATTGAAGAGGCGCTGGCTCCTAGCGGGGCCGGGTAAGATCTTCTGGGTCACGAGTTGACTCTTGCAGCAGCACCAGCATCACACATCACACTTTCTAATGGGAAATTCTAATGAGGTGCAGGTATTTAGAATACATCAACCCCAGAATGCAGTGCAATCACTCATTAGATTGGGCACGCTAATGGAAAAAAAGACATGATTTTTACACTGCGAACATTAAATCATGGGAATCAGCCCCCAAACAAGTTTTAATAGCACCCCCTTTTTCATGAATATTAATTATTCACAGCTATCTATGCAAAGCTGAGTGTGAATATTTCTTTTTCAGCAACATCTGATGTGCTTTCAAGGAGCTCATTTCAATGATTACTTTTAGAAGCATTTTTTTTTCTTACAGTGGTTTGTTATACATTTCCATTTTGGTGTTTCTCTACAGCTTGGCTCTCCTGCCTCTTCTCTGCTGGAGGATTTGGGCACTAAGTGCCTCGTTTCACAACACATCAGCATATTTAGAGTGTTATACATTTTCTTACTATTCTGAGCTGCTTCCTGCTGGTCTGAGGATTTCAGCCGGTGACCCTCGGACCACATTCACCACCTCAACCTTGAGTAAACAAAGTATTATTTAATAGTTTGACATTTTCAAATACAGCTAGACTCAATGTGTGCCCAGAAAACGACTACCAAAAAGGATTTTTGATCATTTCTATGCAATATCTGACTAAACAAGGCTGTTGTTTACAGCATATACCATGCTGAGAGAGATATAATTCAGCTTATTTTTCAGCGCTCACAGGCTCCTGTTCAGTCACCGACTCCATCAAAATTCCATCAAATATCCCGCTGACAGATGTTCTTGTCAATCTGAAGCCATAATCCATCACTGCACAGTCTGGGGTGTTATTTTTCTTAAGAGAAATTGCTTCCTTGTTCCTTTCCGAGAAATCTCTGTGATAGCAGCAGTGGCACTGAGAAGAACTCAGGGAAAAATGCCATTTGCATATGAATTGATAGCCGTTAACTTTTATAGTCTTTCTCTCTTTTTTTTTTTTTTTTTTGGAATAATAAGGGGAAACACCACAGTGTGCTTCATCTCTTCAGAAAGTTTCAGGGCCGCTGTTACCACACAAGTAGAGTTGGGATTTGATGGCAGAACTTGGAATCAACTTGAACTGGCTTGTGGAATTCAATAATTTTGCAATTCCTTATTGAATCTAGTTTTGGGGTAAGTTTTTATCAATTATTTTTGGCTGAGAAGGCACAAACACTACAGTTTTGATTGTCAGTCTAATGTATGTTCACAACCTGTAGCTCCAATCTGAAAAATGAGCTGCACAGCAGAAGATATATACACATTAAAATAAAAGAAATAACAGTTTAAGCCTACATTTTGCACTCTTTATTTTCTACTTGTTCAAACACAGGGGCTCGCAGATCAAGCTTGAGCTGGTAAGTGGCCAGGTACTCATGGAATTAGTGATAATGCTGTACAGATGAATATAAAATGGGATTAGATTCCCAGGGTTACTAAATAAGATTGGCAAACTGCTGGTGGACAGTGGTAGCTGCGGGTGAAATGTGAGTGATAAGCCATTTATGAGTAGTGAGATATCATAATCATCACTGGGATATGTTGGAGGGAAATATGTCTGTGAGAAGTGGAGTACAACAGTGGAAAAATCAGTGCCTTCAAGCAGTAGAGCAGCATGAGCGAGTGAGTTTTAACTCATTTGTGTTGCTGGAGTTTTGACCTCTTCAGTTCTGGCTCTTCACCATGCTCAGATGTAGGACATCTCAGTGGATGGCAGAGGTAAACTGTTTTTCTACAGCTGGCTCCACTGAAACAGAAACACAGTTGTAGATGTTGTAGAAGTTGTAGACACAGTCACCATCTTAATGAATAATACATAAAAACAAGAAAGGAAATTGGTGAAGTGTTCCTTTAATTAAAACAAAGCCCTCTGTCTCGCTGTCTTGTGTGTGTGTGTGTGTGTGTGTGTGTGTGTGTGTGTGTGTGTGTACCAAAAACAGTGAAAACAGCAGAGAAAGGTCCATAAATTGTATTTTCTAATTAAAGCTTTATGTTGTTGACTTTCTGGGAGTCGCTGCTTTCACGGATGATTACCTAACTAAACGCCTCAGCCTGATTTATAAATTCATTTGTAGAACAGAGATGTAGATTTGACTTTTCTCCGTTCCCATAAAGTCTGTAGATAAATACCAGCAGTACTGTCAGAGCTCAGTGAGCTTTCAAACTTACATTTGTGTTGCTTTTTGTTGCTCTGACAGCAGTGGTCAGTGCACATACTGTACTTCTCATGGCTTCTTCACTCGTACTCACACGATTCATTTTCTGGACAACTTCTTGAGTGAAATTTAAGAGGGGGGCTTAAGAACAACATTGAAAGGGCATGATGGTGAGAAAAAGGCAATTTGAAACCTTCTGATAGGTTCAGCTGGCCACTGATGAGATATCTCAAGGGGAAAATGTGACATCAGGCAGAGAATATCGATACGCTGACCGGACTCTGGCTTTTTGGTACTTATTCATATTTTAAACTAAAGAGAGAACTGCTACTGAAAGCTCTTATACACTCAACCATACTGACCTTCAATATTAAAAAGCCCAAATGGTCAAATACGCATGATCAAATAACAACATGGCTCATTTTCTTTATACCCATTAAATTAGCCATTAGACAAACATGAAATACGTGTTCTTAGACCTGAAAACAGGGTCCAAGTTGCAATCAAGAAAACTGACCGACTGGAAAATAGAACTTCAGATCATGAAATATGAAACAGAAAACTCAAAACATGCGATATGATGACCATCCTAGCCAAACTAAAGATAGTATGAGATACAGATGAAATAGAAAAATGATTGTTGATCTACCACTTCGATATTACAGGTTTGGCTAAGTTTATCTACCCACCCATCCGTCCGTCTGTCCGTCCATCCATCCATCCATCCATCCATCCATCCATCCATCCATCCATCCATCCATCCATCCATCCAAGTTCAGGAATCATTGCTCATTGTGTCATCATTGGTGTTGATCTGATAATTATTATCTCTAATGATAGACTGGAGGTTAAGGTTCATGATTCACCTCAGGGCATGTGTATTTTTGTGGAAACCACACAAGGAAGCCCTTCAATTTACACCTCAGTCCAGGGCTCCCAGCAGCCTTAATTTGCTGTTGCAGGAATCTTTTGTGAGCAGTGATTTCATCTTTTCATAAAAAAAAAAAGTGTGATTCGAATGAGCAGTTTGTAGAAGTTCAGTAAGGAAGCTCTTTCCTGCTCTCCCCACTGCCATAAATCAAAAATAATTCACTGTAATAATTATTTCGGCAAACTGCCGAGACTTGTTTACCAGCGACATTATTTTAGCCTCCAGAGCAGCTCTCTGTTTTGCAATGTTGGCATTATTCTATAGTTTTAAATCACAACCTTTAGGTCCTAACTGCCACTGTATCTGCATTTACAAGGATTACAGCATGTACTTAAGTGGCTGGCGAGCTTGCATAACATTGACCCTTTTTATTCAAACCCGCTCTCCCATTTCAATGTGTATATTTGTTTTAGTTTAACCAGGATGCGCTTCACAAGCTCCCTGTGCTCTGTGAGTCAACACTGGTGATTGTTGAGGGGTTTAAACAACCCTCCAAGCAATTTGTTGCCTGAGATGAATTAATCTAATGAATTGGCTTGAGTCAATTAGGTCGAAGGCTGCAATTCTTTGTCTTTCTTATTTGGCATGGCGTGCTAAGTGCACACCTTGTCAGACGATACCATTAAACCGCCACTGTCAGGGGAGAAGCAGGGAATAAATAAAACTTAGAGCCTCCTCTTCACCTCTGCCTGCTGTTTGTCTCAAGCTTCACAACTGCTGTTTAATATTGTGCTGTAGTGCATGAGAGCGAGGAGCTGGAGCGTTGTTATGGTGACTGATGGTGTGCTGGGGTTAGGAGCGAGGGATGATACTGGTTAGTGGCAATATTGCTGCAATTAGACGGGCAGAGTGATGGTCATTGGGAGATAATGGTGCACATTCGTTGACAAACACACACACACGTGCACATATCTACAGGAGCTGAGCCTTTTAAACAAATTAACATAATGGACTTGTACATGATGTATATAGGGCAGATAGTATCCACGCTGACAGGTCTATCTGTCTGACTCTCATTTACATTCACTTTCATGACCTTTAAGGCTCCTCTCTGACAGGCATCAAACAGATGAAGGAGATGGAACTTTTGCAGAACCATTACCAGCCTTGACATACAGCTCAGCTGGTGAATGGGCTAAAAGCAGCAGATTAGCTGTGTCATCCCATCCATTTATCTACATTTATCCCAGAACAAGAAAGGTTAGTCTTACCAGGATACAGGAAGAAAATGGCTCCTCCAGGTTCCCTCGAGAACTAAGTGTTTCATGCAAATGTTCTCAGTCATTAAATGGATTAAGTGCACCATGTGACTGTCTGCAATTTTTTTTTTCTGCTTTTCAGTGTGTGTGTGTGTATGTGACATGACATATGGAGGGGGTTAGACAGGAGATCAGAGTGGAGGAGGATCTGTGAAATGTTTCTTGTTACAGCAGTGAACTGGAAAAACCCTGCATGGCACTCCAGACTCTGAAGAGTAACACGCTGTGAGTGCAGCCAAGCTTTCCTGCAGCACAATATCTGCAGTGTGTGTGTGTGCGTGAGTGTGTGTCATATCTGTGAGAGTGTACTTGCATCCTTGTGAGGGCAAAGTGTACTCACAAAAGTAGAAAGATGAGGACAATTGTACAACATGGACAAGGTGCTAGTCCTCATATGTTTAATTAACATTATTCTTGTACTCATAATGGCATAGACTCATGTTCTGTTAACACAGTACAATTTTCCAACAATATTCAAATTGTGTACAAAAAACAGTTTTGTTGTTCCAAACTAGCTTGTCCTTCCTCTGAGTTTACTGTTAATTTAAGCTTCTGTGGCCAGTCCTCAATCATGATGAAATAGCCAAGACCCTTACGAAGTGGGATTTGGATGGCAATTTAATTTGTCTGTCTTTTTGATCTTCTTAAAGTCCAATGTACAGCATGCAAGCCTGTGTAAGTAG
This sequence comes from Chaetodon trifasciatus, assembly GCA_037975065.1. Lineage (NCBI taxonomy): Eukaryota > Metazoa > Chordata > Actinopteri > Chaetodontiformes > Chaetodontidae > Chaetodon > Chaetodon trifasciatus. Next base: position 10,457,460 of record JBBMOE010000014.1, on the reverse strand, counting down.
ATACAACTGTGAAGAAGTTATTCACAAGGTGTGTTTCACCAGGAAACATCCACACAGCATTTCTGTGAATTTGCTAATGATGGATGAATGCTGAAAATTGTTGTTAAAAATGATAAAATCTGCATAAATTCTGAGTCTGCAAACTCAGGCACTCACATATCCATTGACCAAGTATTTTGAATTGTCCATTGCAGTGGTAGCTAAGGCTCATGGGTATTGAAATATTCAGTTGTAATCATTAGAACTGGTGATCATAAACTGAATACAAAATGAAGAAGAACACCTTCAGAACCAGCGACCCTTACGAACAGTTAACAGTGAAGTGGGGAAGGTGTCAATGTGTTCAAGTCCTTTGTTTGGCCATTCGTGTGTTGTTTTTACAGTTCTGTTTATTTGCAAATTATGCAAACGAGATACAGTGGGAGTGGGTCGTTATGCTAAGCTAATACCTCCTGGCTAACTCCATACATAAGGCACAGACATGAGACTGATTTTAATCTTCTGCTTGCTGCAAATGCTAATGTTGCTCTGCTGTTGGCAATTATTTGATTGTTTGCTAACATTTTAGCCTTTTCAACTTAAAAACACAAGGATATGTCATGTTGGTATTTTGGAGTTATGCTGCCCCCAGTGGCTGAAAACAAATGAATGCAGCTTTTAAACCTTTGATTTCCTCCATGTGTGTTTTAGGTGGTGCTCAGAGAAGGGGTTAGTGGATGAATGTATTCAGCTGAAGACTCTAACAAGTACAACAAACACACATATGTATATGATGATTGTGTGTTCATATGCATGCAGGGATTAAGCTCAGTCTTAGTGTGAAATTGCTAGCAACGACAAGTCTCCCGCCACGGCATCTTAGCTGTGGTGTATTTGTTGGAGGCGGCTGAGGCAGCGGCGGCTGTTGGTGCAGCGGTGCATCTCGGCAGTCTGCTGCTGTTGCTTTGAGGCTGCTTTCACTGTGATGAACAGCTGATGACACAGCAGCTAAGAGGCTGGGAAGGGGAGACGGAGGGCCGGGGGGGGGACAGATGAGCGGTGCCTTATGGGGGGACCTATGATGAATAGGCTGGGCAACAGAGATCACAAGAAGAAGAGGGGTGTGAATACATATTTGTGTGTGAATGTGGGAGGAGGTGTTTGGCGCAGATGGAGGCAAAGAATGACTAAGGATTGTGGCTTATCAGAAGAGCAGACGCAAACAGTTGTTGCTCATAATGAATTCTTATACACTCGAGAATAAAGTTTGGATATGGTAATTTGCCTAAGCTCAACAGTTCATATGCTAATATATATTTTCATCAGTGATGTTAATAATGACCTTGAAACGGTTAAGGCTAAGGGATTACACAAAAAAATATCAGGGGGTGGGTTTCAAATAGGAGCAGAGTTATGTATTTTTATATTTTTTTCACCAATCTACAGAAGCTTTCACTTCATTCATTAACAGAAAGCAGAACTACAGTAAAGATGACTTGTGAATGTCAACATGCTGACATGCTGACCTTTATTTTACAACCACTGTGTAGACAGACAGGAAGAAAGGCCCCCAGGGGACCCTAATATACTGAGCTGATGTTATGTTCATGTCAATCATTTTAGTGCAGTGTGTTAGCATGCTAAAATCTGCTAATTAGCACTAAGCAGCCTCAATAGAATGTCATCACTTTTATGGATATTTAGTCATGAACCAAACTATTTATAAAAATACATAAAAAGGTTAAGGGATCACTTAAGGTATTACAATTTATTCAAAGTACATGCAACTTATTGAATAGTTGACGATACATTTTGCTAATAACGAATAGTAAATTCTTAACACCAAAGTCATTCATTCTGTGAAATATTTCCCAAATACTTTGCTAGCTAGTGAACAGTTGAAATCTGTACAGTCTGTACAGTCAGTACTGGCTGTTTGGGGAACACAACAGGGTCTACACATACAAATTGAAGTCAAATTCAGCCAAAAATCTGTATTCTGCTTGAAAACACTTTCAGTAAAGTGAAGGATCCAAAGAAATGGTAAAAATGCAGAGGACGGCCTTGTCTTTTTCTTGTTTTCTTAAAGTGAAACACAATGTTCCACCAAAGCAATTTTTGTACATTTCCCTAAGAAATGTGTTACATCAGCCTAAGGGCCTCCTCCTTATCATCTTTCTGTATAAACTATAGATCACTGACAAAAGGAACTCATCTTACTAAACTGTCATAGAAGGACCAGAAACAATGGCAATAACGTCAGCCTTAAATTTCATAAAAATTAGGGAGCAGAAAACAAATAACTTGAATATGGCCTGCATTGTGAAGAGATATTGGAAAATGTCAATGTATGTGTAGATAGAGAGGATGATTTTCTCCTCATCCTGTCTCCCGTAGGGTGTGTGTGTGTGTGTGTGTGTGTGTGTGTGTGTGTGTGTGTGTGTGTGTGTTGGGAGGTCTTCTCCCTGAAGTGAGTAATAATGATGGCAATTACCATAAAACAGAGTAAACCTGGCTCTGACTGATATGGCAATACCAACATGGGAAGGCCAGGCGCCATGTTACTTATTCACCAAAATGATAAAGTCTGCAAATACAAATGTTTTTTAATATTATTTTCCTTCTATCACATTCAGGCTCAGCCACAGATTGCCTGGGGCAAGTTTGTATTTTGATAAGGATGGTGGAAATTCAATTTTGTGTGTGTGTGTGTGCGCATGTGTGTGTGTCTGAACAGTGGAAGTGGAGAGAAGTTATTGTCAGTGGTGTGTGACGTGTGATCAATATTCAGTCTGGAGAGTTCAAGGGTCAAGCTACAGAGAAATACACTACTTTGATATGAACCTTTGGAGCTCAACCTAGCAATTCAGCTGCATTGATTTTGGCACAACTTCTCAGTGAGGCCTTTTCTTAATGTCACATAAAGTGCATTGTATAGAATCAATTTTATTACCTTTGTTTTTCTATATTTCACATTCCTTTAATATGACCTCTCTAATTTTCAGTTTTTTTTTTTCAATCCATCTCAAAATTGCATGGCAATCCATCCACGGACATGATGTCTGCATGTGCTAGCATTTTTTATTTGTCAGTCATAAGCTCTTACATAAACTGACATTAATATGAAGTTTTTAAGCCACAATTTTACACTAGACTTTTAGAATCTGATTATCAGTCCTTCTTCATCTGCCAGATGGACTTTGGCTCCAGGACTTGCTTTGCCGCAGTATCCCCAAGTCCACCGGTCTACCAGTGAAGGCTGTTCCACCCGGGCCTCAGTGGTTAAAGGCAAGAAGAGATGCTCCCTTCCACTCAGGATCATGCTGCTGACTTGGAGCTGTCTAGCTCGTTTTCTCCTTTGGCTGCTCTACCAAGGCTGCAGGAAAAGGAGGTAATGTTTTTTGCAGAGAGATCTCCAAGCAGCAACTCCAGCTCCAGAGCTGTTTCTCCATCTCCATCTGACTGACCTCCACTCTCCGCCTGGCCTTGGCTGCAGCGCTTCACCTGTTGAGCGTGACCGTCGCTGATGCTAATCCAGCCTGGTTAGCTCTGTGAACCAGCTTCCACCGCAGCTAGCCATCTACAACAGCTATGGGGTAAGCAGCAATGCTGTCGTTTGGTGTTGAAATCTCCTGGGTACTATCACCTATTGTCTCTCTGGTTGTAACATGGTTAACCTAACTGAGCCATCTTAGGCCAGACCAGGATGGAAAAGCAACGTCTAGAGCCAGAATATTTTCACATCTAACTCAGAGTACCAAACCAGTGTTGGTGATTATTGCAACAGAAACACAAGATGAGATGATTTGATTAGTTTTGTTTTGTTTGTCTCGAGTTTGAATATTGTGCTGAACTACGAGGGGCTGGACTATCAGTCTATCACCTGTTGAGGTACAAAGTGGTGTTAAAAGACAGGACAGGCCCGGCTGCTTAGTTCACATTCTGACTTCAGCAGTTGTTAGTTTCTCAGTAGCCTTTTATGGCTCTGCACTTTCTGAAAGTTAAGTTTTGGAAAATGGTTCGATCATCATCATTAAATTCTACTTCATCCTTACCCAGAGAAGTTGTTCAAGGTTCTACTACAATCTCAGCTAGAAAGAGGATCTGTGATGCATTCAATGCACACTTTATTTCTTCAGGTTAGTTATTTGAAAATGCCAGATCTCCTCCCTCTGGCTCTAATCATAGAGCACCTTGCTGAGCAAACAAACTCGGCACTCAGACCTTTTCACTGAGGCGCTTTACGAATTTTGAAGTGTTTAATGCTCTTAGCTCTGTTCATCCTAAAAAAATAACTTTGGGGGCTAGAACCAAGGTTGTTATTGTTAGCAGCACGGTAGTTGAATCCTTATCTTAAATTTTTAATCTGACTGTGGAAAAACAAAGCATCCCTGATTTGTGGAAGGCAACCTGCATCCTATCTTTGGATTAAGGTGGGCAGTCAAATAATCTTTATAATTATCTGTCAGAATGGGTGCAGCAGAACTGCAGGCAGAAGTCAGTGTGCAGTTTATTGTGAAGCAGAACAAATGTTCAGAATGTGCAGTCCAGTGGAGCTGAGGCAGTGGGCCGTGGAGAATGGCAGATGCTGGCAGACCAGGCAGACTCAGAGTTTTCCAGGTTGAGGAGACAAAACACAGGTGTGAATTCAGGAGACTCGAGCAAAAAAGGAAGAGCGAAAACAGAGCCAAGACAAAGTACCACATAGGACAGCTGACGATATGATTACTTAATGAGCATCAGGTGTGCAGGTGGGCTGGCAGCAGGTGAGCCACGCCCATCTCATCTCATCTCAGACACACACACACGCACACACGCACGCACGCACGCACGCACGCACGCACGCACACACACACAACACAAGGGAAAAGATGGTTTGGGTTAAAATAAGTATGTAAAAGTACGTTTCTTAACTTAAAATGGGCCAATGTTGACTTTCTGCTCGACAGAGGATGCAGTACTCTGTGTTTGTTCTCCCCATCCATCCACCCACCTTCCTCCATTTGCTGACTTTCTTCGTCTTTATGCTACGTCTGATTTCCTCTTTTGCTCTTCATAATTCCTGCAACCACTTGTACTGACATTTGCTGTGTGTTCAGACCAGACACGCCTGAAGGACATCACAAGGATGCTGATTGGACAAAAACAGACAACACCTGTTTCCTCCAAAACATACATATTAGGCTTTATTAAATTAAATGTATTATCTATGGGAGAGGGTTGTAGTAGTCTTTTTTGTCCTAATTGGATTTGTAATAGCCTGCAAAGCCACAGATTCTCCACACCGTTACTGCTTTGAAATTAAAAGCAACATTTCTTTGTGTGTGTTTGGCATTCACACATATTCATCAACAAAGTGCACAGCGGAAGCAGAGGATGGAAGACAGCAGGGTAGCTGATAAGGAAAATGACAGGACACGTTTGTTTGGTGTATTGTTTTGCTGTGACTTAAAGAGGTAAAACCATTTCCACAAGCTACTAATCATCTCGCAGACTGAAAGCTTTAAAACTTTTGCGAAAGGCTCTGAACTCTGAGCAGCAGGCGCCGGCCTTGTGGTTGCTGGCTGGGCTGCGTCCTCGTTCCTCAATAAGCAGCTCCCCATTGAGTCCTGCGTCAGCCCAGGAGAAGAGATTAAGTAGTGCTTTTAAGTTGTTGTGCTGTGTAACCTTTAATGTCCAACCTGCATACACACTGTCATCCATAAACTCCAGGGAGTACATCCCTTTACTGGGGACGCCATGCCAGACTTCATTAACCTCCACAGTGTAGGTTCCTGTTGCGTAATACTACAGTTGGTATAATTTTACATAATCTGAGTGTGAGAGCGAGTAAAGAAGCGAAAAGTTTTATTTCAACTGAAGTAAAGATACCAGCCTTTATTCCACTTCCATTTCACCATGCTCTTCAACTTCACATTTTCTTAACTAATCTGAATGAATATGGATAATAAAGGGAATCAATTTTACTACTTTACGAGTCACAGGAAGTACTACTGTGAGAACAGTGTCATGTCTTCTGTGGCTCTGGAGGAGCTCAGTCAAGTCTGAGAAAATAACCCCTGAAGATGTCATGGTGATGTCATCAGGGGTTATTTAAGCTTGTGCTGAGATATGTGATCTGGGTTGAGACAAAACATAACAGAAAAGGTTACGAACTGTGGGTGTGGTTATCAAAACGTATGAATTTACTGTCATCTAATAAAAAGACTAGCTGCATTATGTATGCATTATAAACTGTATAGGATTAAGTATTTTTAGAGTTATCCTTACTGCTTACAGCTGAAGCTGCTAGATGATTAGACACAGAAACAGATAAAGTTTAATGCACTTATCGAAATCATTTATTTATAAGTTTAAACAAAAACACGACCAAATCAATGGCCACAACTAACATGTCCATTATCATTTTCCATGGCATTCTAAAACCAGGTATGTGCACCATTATGCTAAGGCGGCTGAACAGGAAATTGATTTGTAGCACTCAGTGGACATCAACCATGAACAGCATAATGGTCACCGTTATTTCTTAGTAAATTCAGATAAATGAGTGCTTGCAGTGGTGAAATGTAGCTATGTATATTTACCATAGTATTCTACTTAAATACCAATTAGACTTTTAAAATAAATACTTATAAACCATAAGATTTTAATTTCAACCAATGTGTGTCAAAGTCACTTCACATCGGCATATGAGGGAACACAATGGTGATGATGATGGAATGATGGAAGAAGGCCAATTATTACCTAACTTCTTCATTAATACGACAATAACTTGTTTTGTTTTGCTCTCATGTTATAGATAAAGTAGCTGTTCATGGAGTGTTTTGACTTCTAATATTAAACCGGACTTGCTGTTACCAGCAGTAACCACAGGTGTCGCCAAATCAACCAGGACTGAAATCTTACGGATTACAACTTCAACTATATGCCATGTTCTGCTTAGTCAGCATTTTGGGTTGTCAAGTCATGCAGCATCTTTAGCCACTGAGAGTGGTGAGTGAGTGGTCCATCGGTGTGTGATGGGAAACTGATCCTAAGAAGCATCCTTGTTGACCTGCCGCTCACCATCTGCTTAATGTGTAAATCCAGTGTGGAACTGGTGGCCACGCCTCCTCTGCTGGCATATATTATAGCGCAGTGTCTGAGGGATCGTGTCCTCCTCCATCTTGAACACAGAAGATACAATTTCTGCTTTTCATTCCACTGATGTACTGACTAGATAGCTGTTGGGTTGAGCAGAATCACCTTGAAGTGTTCAGCCTGGCCCAATCCGATCCAATCTTTTAACCCGAGTTCACGTGGAGCCCACGGGCATTATCGGCAATAATAACATGCTTGGCACTTGGTGGTTCTTTGTTAAGATTTTATCCTCTCTCCTCCCTGCTCTCTACCACTTTATGATCTAAAATTGATGCCAAAGCCCCAGTGGCCTCTCTGGTGGATGCCGAGAGACTTTGAAGTGGGAGAAGTTTGACAAACGGCCTGAGGCGAGTGTTTCATGGGGCTATGGGGAGGCAGCTTCTCCCTCAGTTACACCAACATGGAGGGGCTAACACAGCTTTCACACGGGAAGGGCATCGGCAAAAGTTTCTGGAGGACAAAAATGCTGGAGCTGTTAGCACTTTAAGCTTTAGTATAAGTGTTCCCTTCACATTAAAGCTGTTGCCATTTTAAAGATAAATACCCATCTTTTCTATCCTTTGAATCCCTTCCATCATGCAACCAATGTTTTACCTCTTTGACCAGTCTCCCTTTTCACTTATTACCATCACATCAGGACAAAACACACAACACAGAACCACACAAACGATATTATATTCCATAATATGGTTATTGTCCTGATTCTGCTGCTGGAAATGCTAAGAAGAGTTTGCACTAGTAGAAAAAAAAACATCAGACAACCAAAAGAGACAAGAACAAAGAGCTTAATGCTAACACTAATGCTAATGTTAGTGTTAAGCTACAAGAAACCAATTGAGTGACTGGGTTTCATAAAATTAAACAAAGTTTTTGATACCATTTATAGTCAGCATTTTTTCAGCAATACCCATTCAATATATTTACAGTCTGCATCACATCAAATTTACGTGGTTGTATGGTATAAGAAAGCACTAAAACATCATTCATTTTTTATTATCATTATCATTTATTCATCAGTCATTGTTTTATTTATGATTTGTGTTTAATATGTTCCAACATTTAGATTAACTCTATTTTATATGACCTTTTCAAGCATATCATAACAGAAGAAAAGCAATAAACATCAACGTCAACACGCTGAAAACTCAAATGCGTTCTAATGAACTTTAACATGCAATTATGTGCAGCTAATGACATGACAGCTCCAGTTGTCATAGCAACACACTTCAGTTTTTTTCACAAAAAAGAAAAATAGTGACCTCAGAACAGCGGAGGAAAGATTTGATTCAGTAAACAAGACTCAAAGAAATGCTGATGCATCTCAGCCCTCAGCACGGTCTCACAGGACTGAGTCTGATCCCACCAACTGAACTCAAGAAGTTACATGCTATGGATATCCACTCACCGGGGAGCTCCAAACATCATATATGTGCGATGTGGCTCATCATCCCTGGTGTGCATGAAGTAAGTGTCTGTCAGACCTACAGCTTGCGCTCTCTCTCCTGCATCGACAGCACACTCACACGTCCCATTAAAATGCCCGCAACCCGCCTTTGTTTGGTTTGTTTGTCCTTGTGCAGCTTGAATATGAGTGCATTTTAATTTGGAAGAAAAGGAAAGAAAAACATTAAACATGTTTCACTTTTAATTGTGTTCATTGTTTATTCTAAGTTAAATATTTATCCAAGCCATTGCTTGAAATTCTCTCTCTGGCTCTCTTTGTTACATGCCTTCAGTAAATCTATGAGTGCAGCACTATGAATGCCTTCCAGGAGAGACTGACTGAAGACGTGTGTCATCATCCACATATTCAGATTTAGATGATCGCGTCTGCCACCTCTCTGCGATGGCTGGCGTTTCACTCCACCTGCTGTTTGGAACAACTGGCAACCTTCCTGTCATCTGCCTGCTTCTCCAACCTTTAGGCCATCTCTGCCCCAAATAATTCACCTGTCAAGCAGACACAAAGCAACATTATCATTCATTTGGTGTTGTGTTTCTGTCCCCCTGACAATTGTGAGTTTTTGGTCTCCACCAACCCCAGAGAAAAATATCTGGCTTTTTAGCTGCTAAATGCTCCACCATGTTCTGCTGCCAGTTTTCATACATTAGGACAATTAGCATTAGCATTATCGTTGAAAACAGCTGCCTGCTGCTGCTGAGAGCAACACAGTTGAGTGTTGAAACTGAAAGTTGTAGTCATGAAAACCGAAAACAATGAGTCATGTGACTTTTTGTTCATCTAAAAATATTGATTATAGCAGCTTTAAATTTGGAATAAACGCTTCTACAAGCCTGATTCCAAAAAGGTGGATGAGAATGTGATTATTTGGAAGGCGAGCTCCAGCACTTTGTGAACACATGATTGGATAAAATAGATTACTACATTGGCTCAGGGACACGTCTTGGTAAACATAATGTGTTTATTATTACTGTATTATTATCATTAGTGATGTTTTCTTTTGCTCTTTGGAGCTATGTGAACCCTGTGCTGCAAAGACAATCAGCCTGTTGACACTGTCAATGGATAATGGCAGTGATGGTAAACAACCGCCGTGAAACAGGAGTGCTCTTTCATTTGCCATCACATGCTCAGTCGAACAGTCGGCCTTGTAAATTCAATGTTGGCTGAGGACAAAAGAAGCAAACTGTTCAGCAGTGGCCTCATGCGTGTTCTTGGACTAGCAAGCAGTCACTGTTGTGACAAAGTTTAAAAGGAACTTTCTGATTTATTCAACAGGAAAGACATTCAAAAGGCCATTAAAAAGCAATGTCCATACAGATTTTAGTATTCATTGCTATACCTCTCTGGAGTGTCCATGGGACCATTTCAGTGACATCCGGAGCGATTCCACATGACACGGAGAAAACCTATTTACCTACAGTAAGGATCCTAAAACATTTCCTTCCACTTCTGTTCCTCTGAAAATGCTTTTGACAGTGGGACATGCACATACTCTTAGAGCAATCCCCAGATCCTCAGATATATTATGAAAAGCTCCTTGTTGGTCAGAGTGAAACCATAGCTGGCATTTTTAAGGTTCATTGAGATATGATCAAAGCACAGTGTGCCATGAAAAAGATCAATGAATTAAGCTTCAGTGCACCTACAGCAACATCCTGCCTCTAACTCATCACACGGTCACACTGAGAATTTATTAATCATCATTTAACACTTAATACAAAATGCAAATATGGGCTGTCCTCATGGGCTTTAGTCCATGTTAATGAAATATGGTGGAAGTGTATGAAGAGCGCTGCTGCACAGTGGATCATTAATGTTGCATTATGTTACACTGCTTTGCATGGTGACATTTTGGCTGTAGGATAATCTCCAGCGAGTACTTGTCATGCTGATGAAGGAGCAGCATTAAAAGCTTTTCTAACAGAACTTAAAAAATTTATTAATGTAGAAGTCTAATTTCCTTTTCTGTCCTCAATGTAAGTAATTTCTATTTCTTCTCTGTCTGAGGGGAAAATACATGTGTATACAAGTTATTTTTGTAAGAAACATAATTGCTTCCTGTCTCTCAGTGTTTTTTTAATATATAGTTTGTAAAGCAAAGTGAGGAGGTGGATTTCATTTCAGCGTTGTCCAGCAGAGAGCAGCTTAAACCTGCCAATACTACATACAAAGCTCTGTCATTGAGTGTGTGTGAGGAAATAAAGATGCCATGTTATGTAGTAGAGTATCCTCAAAATTTCTAAAAAAAAAAGGCAGGACACAGGTTCAGGGAAAGGAACGCACACACAAGGTATCACAGGCTAGGAATGAGGTGGATGCTGCTGTGGATGTTACTGTTCTTGACTGCAGGTGGTGCGGGTTGGACTGAAACTGCAGCTATGAAACGCTTGTGCTGCAGCTCTGCAGCTGGGTAATAGTGGCTTGGACTGATTTCATGTGCTTCACGTCAATGACACTGTTTCACATCGCTGTCCTTGCTTCATGACTGGAATAAGAAATAAATTACCCATCAAGAAGAGGAAAAAACAACAACTCCACACTAACAACACTGAAATGACTGGATTTATGATGTGCTTGAGGACTGAGTTATGGCTGATAGTGGATGAATCACTCGCTCTGCTCTTATAATATATAAATCACTGACTGAATCCTGGTGGAGCTTCATTTTTTAAAGTTTGATTTTCCTCGACATCCACTGGGTTAATATGTATCTATTTTATACCATTTGTTGCATGATGGATGAGGTCAGCTTTGGGTTGCGATGCAAGAAGAGTTGACATGCAGCATTGTTGGAGGTTACAGAGCAGAGTGGGGGGGGGGGGAGGAGGAGGAGGAGGTGTCAGTTCTGCATGGCTGGCTCCCATGGCAGCTCCCTCTCCTCTGGGTGCAGGCACCTCTTCACCCTCTGCCTTGCCACAGTCATGTCACTATGCAGCCGTCTTGACTCTGCAGAGCACTGCCCGACATCGGCGGAGTCACTCCGCTGCCCTCGCCTCACTGAAGGCTCCGTTCATACCAAACACATGAAGGACTAAGTCTCTGAACCACTGCTCATGCACCTAGGCTGAGACGATGACAGTCTCTGTATCATTTCAGTTTTATTGTTACTGTCAGTGTAGCCTGAAATTAAAGACGATTCACCACCAAACCTCTTTGGTTCCTCTTGCTGCACGGATGTTCCTACCCTCCTCTTCATGGCTGGCTCTTCTTTAGAGGATAAACCATGAGGATGAACATGTCTGTCACTTTTCCTGAGCAGCTGTAGCTCTCAGCAGCACGCTCTGAAAAGATTAGTTAATCATCTCTGACCTGGTGGCTCATTAAAATACATTATGCTGCTAGAGGCTGTCACTGTTCTTGGGAACAATTTCATTTGTTTACTGTACGGTGCATCAAAACTATTCTGACAATTAGTTAATGTCACATTTCTGCACAAATGACTTTGGATTTAAACATTACTGCGTAAGTGTGAATTGATCCACTATTCAGAATCAGCATTAATGCATACAAGGAAATTAGATTCATATATGAGTAAATATAAAAAAGGTTAAATCTTCAACAAATGACCCAATAGTGCAAAGTTTGCTGCAATAAACAGTGAATAAATAATGTAGTATGTTATTACAGTATATATACTCACTGCAGGTTGCTATGTATAGTATGTGCATGTGTAAACATCTGTGTACAGTATACATATGTATGTTTAAACTGTGATTTAAATAATTGAACATGGGTAGGTATGAGTGCTGTTGTGTTACAAAGTTATTGCACACTGATTGTTTCTGACACCACATGACTGGTGTAACTGTTCATCAGAGTGACACGTAGAAGAAGAAACTGCTCTGCAGTCCCTTCAAGAGAGGAGAAGATGGAACAGGTCTCCATGGTTTGAGGGGTCTACAGTGTGTTTTCTGACTTTGGAGGTGTCCTGATCTAAATTAATTGAGCGTTGTAGTGTTCCTGTCCTGTTGGTGATCCACGCCAGACAGTGATGGACAGACTGGATGATTCCAGTTTTGGGCCTTAATGACTGTGTTAATGTTGGTCTCCTACTTTTTTCCACACTGTGCCCTTGAGTATGGTGATGGCGAGCAGTGTTGGAGGGCTCTATGCTCATCTCTACTGTTTTGATCAGCTCTAGGTTGTAATGACTGGACCAGAGGGCCAGCTGTTCAATCTGCCATCTGTACGCAGTCTCGTCCGAGATTTGTCATTTACATTGTCAACATCCCCTCATTGGTACTAAGAATATAAATGTGCATTTGGTCCCAAAATTAGCTGAATGTTCATTTTATTCTCAGTATTAACAAATGCTCAGTTTAGGCCAGACTCAATAGAGCCTCTGAAAACCAAACACATTAATTTCTTGCTTGGAATCTCAAAATGAAATTTGATACAATGACAACTGTAGTGGGTTTGGCTGTCATCCGCAATCACCAATGGCTATGCAAAATGCATGCTGGGATACACCAAGCCCCCAGGAGCAGCGTGGTGCTGCGAGATTGTTCTTGTGTAGTGGACACATGAGGTATTGCAGGCTCACATGACACACTGGCCCAAAAAGACTTTATCCCAGACACAACCTGGGTGTTAAGGAGCTGTATCAATCAATTATCTCATGCCATTCACATTTGTGGAGAGGCAGCAGGAAACTAATCGGCTCAGCCGGAAGAAGTCTGTAACGCACATGCTCTTAACCAGCCCAACTGGAGAAGGGCTCTAGTGAGCTCTGTGCTCATGGGCTGGGTGTACGGCATGATAATGTGATAATGTGACTTCTGGTCGTGTTGGCCATCGGCTATTAATACAAGTGGATGCGATTTGTGACAAACATGTCAAAATGTCAGTTTGAGTTTAAAAGCACATCTTTAAAACATTGTCACTGGTCAAATAAGAGTAGATAGATTATAATAATATCTAGCCTGTAAATGGATGACAAACAAAAGGGAGAAACTGACCCCAGGTCCTCTTTCTGCTGTCAGCTTAATGATGATAACAGAAGAATATAAGAAGATTCATTTATTATTGCATACAATCATACTTAGTGCAACAAAGAGAAATGTGTTCTCTTCATTTTAAGCCATCCCTAAAGAGCCGCCACTGTGCGGCGCCTGCAGACCAGCTCCAGCTAATTGATAGGATGGGAGATGGAGGTGATTGGAGTGTGAAGACAGCGGTGTAGCTAAGTGGATGCTGAGCAGTGCTTTTCGTTTTCATTTCTCACAGAAGGATGTGAGGACACAACAACATTTAGGTCTCTCCCCCGTTCCTTCTTTTCTCTCACCCCCGGGTGTTTCATTTATGCTGAATGTGTGCGTGTATGCTTACTCCTACATATTTTATGTTTACACGTTCGTGTGTTCTTTCATTGTACATTCTCTCTGAGTGTATACGGATGGCTTTCTCATTCCTGCACTTCTTCCCTTCCTCTCATCTCTGGCATCTCTTATGTATATGCTATTCTGTTTAAAAGCCAGGGGTTATTTCATGCATGTTGAGGAACGACGTTAGCAAACCTGTACACTTCAGACCTCTGCTCGTGGGTGTATTTTTTTTTCCACAGCGACTAAGTGGCATGAGTTCATTTTCCACAGAGCTACTTCGTGTCCTCAGGCTGTCAGTGGTGTTGAAAGCAAGGCTACTGCACACAGACATCCAAGGAGGGCAGGAGCTGCATTCTAAACAGCCTAAATGCCTCTTACCTGCCAACAAAATCTTATTGTAAATATCCTTCCAGTCTGAAAACACTAAACAAGTGCATGAATCAGTCAAATAGTATTCCATACATTCACGCTTGCTGCTTACTTTATGCTCTTTGCTGCTCACTGTTGCATCAGCAGCAACCTGACGTCAAAGAAATAGAAAATATAACATGCTGCCTGCTTTTTTCTCCAACTAATTTCTCTCACCCATTTCCTGCAAACACACACTATGTGTCAATATGCACCCTGTGGCTGCATTGTATTATCTATGCATAAGAGAAGAGGGAGAGGAGATTTTGCCTCACATCTGGCTCTGAATATACAGAGCTGCTATTCCAGAAAGCCCTTTCACTCAAGGAACACCTGAGACTATGTAATTGAGGCTTGACAAGTAATAACTCATCCAATTTAGCAGTGATATTTTGAATCAAAGCTGTTCTAATAAGACACTGGAAATGAGTGGAAATGGAGAATAATCATGAAGTGATGAAGACCAATTTCCAGTCTCCACAGCATCATTTTATCATCTTTATATTTATGTTCAAATCTATCTATCTATCTATCTATCTATCTATCTATCTATCTATCTATCTATCTATCTATCTATCTATCTATCTATCTATCTATCTATCTACATAGACTGAGGTTGAAGGAAACAAATTGGAAACACAACATTGACATATTATCAACATGTAAAGCACAATGAGCAGACACCTGGCGTTAGCCTTCATCATTGTGTTTCATATGCTGATGATCATGAAACATGGCCACCTGATGAATGTACTGTAAGTCAAATATGTACAATTCTTTTTGCTCTATTTTGGTCTTCACTAATTCCAGCTGTCTGCTGGTGGTGTACAGTGGGCTTGCCAGCGCTGTTTCACGAAAAGCCATAAAACCAAAACAATGAGCAGAAACGCCCTAAAATGCTCTGTAAAGTCAAGGAAAACGGCTCAGTGCAACAGCTAATCACATCCAAAATGCACTGATTACACAATGAGCTAGAAACACTAACAGGCAGCATTGCTTCATGCTAAATAAATATTTAAAAAATACTTTTACAAGGACATTCTTTATGTATTTATTTAGCACAAATTGAGATCCACTACATCAAAAATAAGGGCTCTTCTTTAACGCATGAATTGCACTACTTTATAGGACACACCACAGAAATTAACCAGAAATGTTGCAATATGTTTCCATAGATTTTATTTTTTACCCTCATATTTACAGAGAATAATTATATATTCACTATCCATACAGAGATATAGAAATTCAACCATGCTAATCAACCATGTCTTTTGCATTTAGCCACAAGTTCCCATCCACATCACACCTTACGTCCTCTCTTGCAATCCACCTGGGTACTAATTTTTTGGATGGCTGATCCATTCATGGAATCTTCTGCCGAACTGTCCAGACATCCAGCAGCCATTGTGTCCAAGAGGGACATCTGTTCATGTGGCTGATGCTCATAAACTTTCCACCCCCATGAGGAAAATAACTCCGCTACGGAGTGAAGGAACGGTGGAGGTCGAAGGAAAAGTGACGCCATCCTGGGATGGGCTGCAAACCACTGAGTGACTGGAAGAGAATGGTGAAAGTCTGCCTCACTGTCCTCACCTGTCTTTCATAGAGGCAATCAAGGGATGAAATGAGGTGCTCGCTGTTTGTCTGTCTCAGTTGGGAACTTGTTTTTCTGTTTAGATGTAGCAGAGTGTTGCAAATTGCAGTCTAACTTGCAGTCATTTTGTGTTATGTGAGGTTTTGAATGTAAATCTAACAATTCTGACAACAGTATGTAAACATGTGCAAATGGAGTGTAACTACAGGTTTGGTGGTGGTTGAGTTTGAGTAAGAAAACAGTTTGTGAGTTTTTAAAGATGTGGTCACTGAATGTATTTTGTGACAAAGCAATGAAAGCTACTTCTGTTCTGTTGACTGTGAAGAGTGTTTGAAAAGTGAGTTTAGTCTTAAGACTTTATCATTAAATGATCTGATTGACAGCGAATGGAATGGGACTGCCAGCAGGAAACAACAAACATGCTTACTGGTGCGCTGCAGTGGTTTAGCTTCTTGTTTTACTTTTGTACTTTTTAAAAACCACTGAGATGTTTCTCTGTGGACATCTTAACATATTTCAATCAGGAGACAAGTGAATGAAGTAAAGATAATTGTTGTGACAGACGATATGCGATGATTAAGTCTTATCAGAAAGTCTTTGGCGCGACTGAACAGAGAGATTTTGCAGTCGAGAGGCATCGCTCTGTGCAGCAGCAAGATAAATCCCCCTATGGAGTCCAGACACTGGTGGTGGTGGTGGTGGCTGATGACTCTGTTGACTGATGAGGATGATGAAATGATGAAGCTGCAGATTTGCGAAGACTGGGTGGTGATGGGGAGGTGGAGGCAGCATGAAAGAGGCAGACAGAGAATTGCATTTAAAGAAACAGCAGAGTGATGATAGGCCGACGGTGAAGGTGTGAAGCTCTGCTATTGGATCGTTGTGAACATATCTGATATCTTAATCGACAGAACATTTGTCCATGCAATCCCACATTTCTTTGAATTAACATTAACAAAATTAACCCCATAATCAGGAACTGATTTGATTTGAACTACTATTAACAAATATTTGTGGTCCACTACAGAGTCCAGAGTTTAAAATCCTATCCAAAACAAATTTAGCACAATGTACGTATTCAAAAGAATCTCAAGTAATGAATATGCAAAGAATGAAAGTGCATCATATCCATCAGGTTGTAAGTGCATCATAATGACTGGCCAAACTTTCAAAGAAACAGCTCCTTTCAAACAGGTGTATGCATTACCTTACATACTAATAATAGATTATTTCAGCATGCTGTTTAAAATGTCTTTTCAGGGTCTTGACTCCAGCCCCTCCCCTCTGTGAAGCAGCTGCCGGCATCTTTTGCCTCTCCCTTCATCTTACTTGTGTATTCTGGCTAACTGACTCTGTTTCTATTCTGCAATGTGTTGCCTTTTTTAATTTGGCCCGCACTCCTTTGCCATTCCTGCCTCTTCGTTCCTGTCAACTTATTCCATCAAATCAAAACACATCCTTCCCTCTCTCCTTCCTCTCGTCCTCCTTCCTCTCACTCTCTCTTCTCACACGCTCTCCGAAAACAAATTGTATTTTATAAATGTTAATTAGCATGCCATGGTCTAGGGGATAAGAGTAATGGTGTACATGGGGCGCTGTTGGAGAAGAATTCATTACCATCCGAGACACCTGCTAGATTATAAACAAGCAGCAAACACTGATAATGCTGCTGTTTTGCCTGTCTCCCTAATGGAGAAGTTTACAAATGGACTTTTAAGGGAAAAGAAGAAAACAGAAACAAAAGTTTATGTGTACGATACATTCATGTTAATTTTACATCAGTTACTGGTTGAGATGATCCAATTAGCTGTTTAATGGCTGTCTAATTCAAGCCAATTGAAGACAATAGAAGAAGCAATTGTTAAAGAGAGTAAAACTGCACTTGACTTGACAGGAATACTCCTGAATTCACTCATTACAGGGGGTTACATGAAAACATTAATATTCATTTACTCTTTGCTAAGCCCAATTTAGCTAGATTGAAAAGCTAGACAGGTGTAGACAAAAACTGTTTCCTATTTTGAAACGGCAACCATCAATTTTAATGTCTTAAATGAAACCTGTTGCTAATGGGTTTTAATGGTTTGAGTGAGTTTGCTAAATGATTAACGTTGACTCTGTGAAGTGGCTTGGTAATGTTTCCAGCTGAAAATCAGAAAGCTGAGATATAGTAACCCCACATAAAAATGCACAAAGTTATTCAGATGGTAACTTGTGGCCTTGGAAGTACTTTGAGCTTAGACTGGTACTAGGTAGCTACTTAAGCATGCTAATGTTAGCAACTTAGGTAAGAGCAGATAAACTTAGTTTCATTCTTCACTGTGTTTCACTTTGCTCTTGTAGTTTTGATTCTTTACTGGTGAAAAAAGGAACAACCCTGCTGAGCATCGCTCTTGGCCCGCACACACCTCTACAGAATCCTGACAAATACAAAATTTAACAGATTGAAGCTAAAGCTGAGCCGAGTGCCTGAATTTCCAAATTTTAGAACTTCTAACAAACGATATTGGACGGACTGCTCGCTCGCCTGCTATCAAACAAGATACACCATATAAACAAGGCAACTGTGTAGCTATTGAAATGTTTATTGAGAGCTAACTTCTGCCTAATTTTCATTTAGGATAAATGTAATAAATTGAATTTTAGCTTGAATCTGCATTCTTTATCTTGGGAATAGAAGTATGACTAAATAATTTTTACTCAAGTTCTGCATAGTTTTGTGTAAATAAGCAACTCTTTGCTAACAGGTTTGCCATATCAACTTAAAAGGTCAATGTCATGTTCGTAAAGTGATTCTGTCGCCCCTGACCACAGAATCAGCTATTTCTCTGTTTTTACTAAAGGACTTACATACTTGCAGTAGAGCGTTTTTACGCTGTTGGCCAAATCGACTACAACCACTGAAAGAACTGCAACTCAGCAACTTTGCTGATGAAGATGATAAGATGCCACTGAAAGCTCAGAAAAAAGCTTCTAATTGGACTTGAGTTCCGATTGTTTTGTCAAATGATGCTAGTTTAGGTTAAGGGAGTTCGGGGGCTCCAGATGACAGTCATTCTTTGAGATATAAGAATTTTGTCACCAGGGAGTCCTGACCTCATGTTAGTGAACACAGCATGCACATGTACATGTTCCTGCATTTGTACATCATTACTCATTACTCTAGGTTTTAGGTTGGTTTTATTCAGGGAAATAAAGGGGAGCTTTGAGGTCTGAATCAGTGCAGCCTGTATTCTCTTCTCTGTCAACCTCTATCTTTACATTTAAATGTTACTCAGTGCAACTTAAATCCAGGTGTAGATCATGCAGAGCAAACCACTAAACCTCCACGGCTCCTAAATATGATCGTGAACTCACAGTTCATCCTGGTTAACATTTACTCTATTAACATATTCTAGTGTTAATCCACTACCTGGATTAACCAGAGGTCTCCTAATCGAAGTGTTAATCCATCAAATCATATTCATCCTGCTGTGTTGCCATTTCATTAAAAGGGAAACACTTTCCTGCTCCCCGTTTGAGCTAATTACTCAAAGCAAATCAGCCAAATATTTAGTCAAATTTATGAGTGATAGCAGATCAAAAACAAATCAAATGGGTTCATCACATTAAATGTATTGACTGAAGAAAGTCTGAGAAGGTTTAGTTTATTCATCTAGAGGAAAATCTGTTATTAATGCCATCTGATGTCAGGCTGTGCAAAAAATATTGATTATAACGACCTTTAAATTATTGCGATAATCCTACAATGTGAAATAGCTTCTTCTGCCTTCAGAATCTTTTTAAATACACTTATCCACACATAAAAAAACATACATGGCATTGCCGATTTCTCCACCATCTGCTTGAAGATTGCAGCAGAAAGACTAGAACAGAAAAAGTGATGATAAACAAGATAGAGGGGCCTAGAGAATAAAGGCACAAAATAGCAAGGGAGAGAGGGAGCCAGAGTGGGAATGAGTGAAGGAATAAAAGAAAAAAAAAAAAAAGAGGCCAGGGCCTCTCATCAATATTTCATTTGCACTGAAAACAGGGGGGGGGGGGGGGGGGGGTGGAGTTCTCTTCAGAGACTGTGCTGAATTCAGCAGGAACATAAAACCCACAGAGTCAAAAGTCAATATGGGTGAGCAGCGACGAACAGCTCCTCCAAATGACAGTCTGAGTTCGGAGGGGCGGCGGGGATCAGCAGGTCCTCACCACCAGTTAATACCAGCTCACACACACACACACACACACACACACACACACACACGCACGCACTGCTATGTTCTTCCCCTCCATCCCTCTTGTGCTATGTTAAGTCAGTGAACCACGGTGCTGCAGGTGAAGTGCCCACTGCCACTGCCCCCAATCTTAAATTTGTGAAAATGTGTAATCGCGACTCAAAGCATAACTGGAAACCTGCCATGTTTGATCTCTGCAGGCAGCACCTTGAATGGAGGACGTGAGTCATTCATCTGAATGGGTGTTAAAATCTATTTCAGTCGGCTCTTTAGACACGTTATTGATTTCGTTATCAAACACATGACGTCTACAGTATTCTTCTTGTCTGTGCCTTACATTTCCATCGTTCTCAGAACTGAGAGATTACGTTCTTCTTTATTGAGGCAGTGCTGAGGATATATAAGGGCCTCTAAGCACTACAGCCTTTACCCAATACAGGTTTTCAAGGCTTGTGCTGAAATTACTGGATTGAAGAGGATCACCTGGCTGAGGTGCTCGATTACATGCTGTAGTATTAATTTTTCTGTTTTGCTTAATGAATAAATCTGCCAATATTTTTTTTTTTTTTTATAGTGAACCAATGAAGATGCCAAATCAATGGTCAAATCATCTAAGCTAAGCATCTGCTGTCCTCCTCCTGCCAGAACTTCCTGTAATTGGTCCGAAAGCCTGAAGTATCAAATGTTTTCACGCTAGAAAATGAACCAACTGTGGTTCAGTTTGATCCCGACTGAGACCACCTCTTTTCATCAGACCAAAGTTTAGCTATTTGGTCCGGACTCTAGTCTATGGGGAGGTTTCACACCTGTAATTTTGGTTTGGATCGAACTGAGACCCCTGAAAGTCCGGAACAAACGAAGCAGGTGTGAAAGGGCCCTTAAAAAACCCCATTAGAGGACTGGCAGCATCTGAGGCAAACTCAGATCCTGGAAAGGATGTTTCCTGGCTTTTCCTTTCATTCCAGTTCATTTTTGTTCTCTCTGCCCAGTTGCTGCAAACAAAATTTTCTCAAGTTGCCAGAGACTTTTGAAATGCGGCTAAGAGCCCCTCAGTGGCTTCAGCCTGCACTGGCCAGTTGCAGATTTTTCTGTACCAAACTCCAAACTTAAACTTGCAGCTATACGTTGTGTCGCAGAGAGCTGTGCTCTTGCCAGTATGGCTGATCAAAACGTTAAGCAAAAATTCTACGCCACATTCAAAGAGAGTAATGTCAGCAATATTATAATGTTAAGTGGAAGCAGCTCAGCTCTCAAACTGACTTGATCAAATATAAAATACACCATACATAACTTGAAAACCTGGCCACTACTGAGCAATTCTGCAGCTTAATGTAATACAGGAAACCTCATATAAGGGAGGTATGACATGACTGGACAGTATTCAGCTTTTAATAAAAGTCCACTGTCTGCCTCCACCACATCCAACTACTATTCCACTGCAGCAGTGGAAGTGTGAGCTGCTGTGCAGTGACCTCTGTGCCTTATAGACTGAGGAATCTTTCTTTCACCCTAATAGTTACCAACAGCAAAATTGCTCTGAATGTCAAGGCTCAGCCACAAATCAAATATTCATCATGGCAGCCACTCATTCATTGCATTATAATTGCATTCCAATAAACTGCTCTTTAGGAACAATGTCATTTCTGCCATTTTTATACAATCTGCAGACCTCTGCATTGTAATGAATTATTATTATCAGTCCTGACACAGGTTCCTTCCTATCGTCTCCCACTCTTTCCTCTCTCTGTGTAATGAATAAATAGACTGGTATTATCAGCTCACTTGTAGTCCACCCACATTTTGTGTTTGAAATGAGCCACACTTTGTGTTGGCAATTCGCCTTCATCTAGTTCCATCTGATAATGCAGAGCCAATTAAATGGCTGCAAATTGTTGCTTGTGGGGAAGTCACATAGCTGCAGTGTGATGAAAGGCATGTATTTTACATAAGGGGCAACAGAAATTGCATGAGCTGCATCTGTATGAATGCAGAAAATACATTATTGCATCCTCAGTGGAAAAGATAAGATACAAAATCCATGACACAATCTGATGACACTTTGCAGGAGATTTGGACGCCATAGTTGGATCATTTGGAACAAGGCTCTGAACACCATCAGGCCTCTCAGCAATCAAAGCATGTCAGGTGTAAAATGTCTAAAACTTTATGGCAGTAAGATACTGAATGTCACCCACCACAAGATAGCCAAGTTTTAACGACAGGAGACAAGAGGTTTGGTGCATAGAGTGACAGATATTGAGTGATGGGAGGCAAATAATTCCTGGCTAGATTCAAGTTTTAGCTGTGACCCTCAGGCTTCATATGCATGTGAGTTCCATATATACTGCAGCTACATTCACACAGGATGGAAAGAAGAAGATAACGATTATTACAATCATTCTCCCTTGGGGGCATTCATACATTTTCCCCATTGCTAGTTACACAATTTACAGTAAATAGCATGAATTAGCTGTTGGTTTTGGCGGGATATAACTACCAGTGATAGTGGCTTGTTTGCCAATTTGCCGCCAGTTTGTTGACACTACAGCTAACGGTTTTCTGTACTCAATGGCTCATAATTACAGTCTGAACAAACGGCTGTAAATGCTGCAAAATTCATAAAATTGTGTGCTCATACTGAAAAATTGGCAAAATTCAAGTATAGTATGAGGACACTGTTGACCCACAATATGTTGACAGAGGTCTTGGCATTTGATTGATGTCCACTGTATCATTTCTTGGACACCAAATGCAAGAAAAGCAAAGAAGAAGAAGCAGCAGCTGTTTGTGGAGATTAAAATGTCGTCTTATTGCTCCTCAGAGATGATGAAATCTTCTTCACATTAATACATGAAATAAACAGAAATGTCCAATTTCCATCATATTTTCTACATTTCGTTTGATGTTTGACTGGTGCTTTTTTAATTATTTACTGAACCAACTCCTAATAATTGCACAGCAGCAGTGGATGGAAACAAGCATTCAGTCGCATTTTCTTGAAATTCAGCTAAAATTTGGATAGACACTCAGCTTGTTTATATCTGGGTGTGTTGTGGTGGGGAATGTACTGACTTTTCTGTAACCAATGTACTGCAGTACCACAGAGTGCTAAAGGTTAGGTAAATGCAATTTCTTGCTCTGCTGAGGGAATCTGAGCTGTCACTCGTACACTAGAGGCAAGAGGCTAGGAGGTCAGAGAGAGATTAACACTTGTGTTGGTGGCCAGGCTACACATTCATATTGCTGCAGACTGGAATGAAAGAGCAATGGGAAATATACTAATGAGTCACACGTACACACACACACACACACACACACACACGAGCTGTGCCACATAAAGTCCTATGAGACTCCTGGATTGAAATGAGTTCCTTGCTAGAACAGTAAGTACACCTCCAGCAGCCCTCAGGAGATGAAAGTGAACTACAGACCAAATTAATCATAATAGCATAATAGATGTAATTCACATTCACATTATGTTCCATTTATAGTGATTATAAACTCAAGGAATTAATCCCATCAAATCCAGAATGACAAGATCTGGAACCTCAGGTCAAAAGTTATTTAGGCACGTACTGTGCCTTCATGAGAGCAGATGCATCCTGTCTGGCACACCACAAAGATAAGCAGAAGTAATATTCTGACATTTTGGGCAATATGCTTATTCACTTCTTTCTTGCTGATATAAGGTGAGAATATCGACATCACTCTCATATGTACAGTAAGCAACAGGTTAGCTTTGCACAGCACAAAGACTGGAAACAAGGTGAAACAGCCAGCCTGGTTCTGTCCAAAGTTAACAAAACCTGCACCTGGAAAGCTCGCTAATTAACACGTCCTACACTACGTTTGTTTAATCTGCAAATGAAACAGAGTTAAGGAATGACAAGATTCAAGTGCACCTTATCGTAACAGACTAGAGAAGACTGGACTGAAGAGCAGGGGTTTATGCACTGCAGAAGATGATTGTTAAATGAACCTCAGGTGTGCAGGTGAATTGGCGTCAGAAGGAAGGAGGTGACCATGCGCAGCTCAGCACAGACACAGACACACACATGAAACACAAAGGAGGGAAAACATGGGGAACAACAGGGAGTTTGGGAGGCTAAACTGCCAAATCCTGACACATGTAAGTACTGCACATAAGGTAAACAGCTCAGCAGCCTATTTGATTCTGACAGAGTTATCAGGTTAGGGCAGGGGCGTCAAACTCAAATACAGAGTGGGCCAAAATTAAAAAAACTGAAGTCAACATAGATTAAACCTGAGTTTGCTGGTCTCAGATGCACACTAGTTTAAGCCAGATCCTTGAACCTGGAACTAACACAGCGTGTATGATTGTTTTTATCTTAACAACATTAAACTTGAAATACAAGAAAAATCAGTTGCATTCATTTCTTCTGGCTCTTTAAGCAGCTTTTCCAGGGTAATTTACCTGTCACGGAGTTTCGTTTCACAGTGTCTTCTTACGTTATATTCTTTCATGACAGCCACACTGTCTCTGCACAGAAGGCAAACAGCTTTGTCCTTCATATCCGTGAACACATACTCTGCCTTTCACCTGCCTTGAAAACCCCTGTTTTCAAAGTCCACCCTCCGTTAAGCCATTTTTCAGGGAGAGGGTAGCTGAAAGTTGACCACAGGTGATGAGCTCCATCAGGCTGCTGATGAACGAGTGGGGCAGGGACTCGCTTGATTGATGTGCCAACGCACTGGCATTGTGGGACTTGTAGTACTAGTGGTATGTGCAATAATAATTAGATATTATCATGCGGGCCAAAGATAATTCCATCAGGGGCCGGTTTTGGCCCGCAGGCATTGACTTTGACATATGTGGGTTAGGATTATTTATATGGCTTTTACTTTCTTTTAAAAGGCTTTTAACCAGGAAGTAACACTCTGTGAATCACAGCTTAACTGACAACAGAGCTCTCTGTCACAAGTGAGGGAAACTCCTACCCACTATTAAAAGCTACTAATTCTGTCAGTGACAATGGTTGTTTGTTGATAGAGATACTTGGACTTCTACTGAACACTTCGAAAAGACCCAAATTCAGTCCTTGGCAGTAGTGCATGGTGGGTCGCAGTCCAAAAGTGGATCATAAGCCGATTGGTTAACTTGTGGCAAAGGTTTTGGAGCAGTGCTTTTTGAAAGACCATTTCACGTGAAAGACCGCGGTCACATGTCTGCATACAGTTGAATTTGCTCTAATTGCTGGTGCCAGACATTCTGTGTCTTTGGTTTTAAGGCCAAATCTTCCCTTTTGTCTATTGAGCCTCAGGCTAGACCAGACTAGACTGATTTTCAACCTTATTTCCATATACTGTACTTATCAATGCATGCATGTCTTCACTTACACATCTACTGACACATTCTGACTACGGGGAGTCTGGCTGAGATAAGTTCTACTTTGTCATCTGTGCCCGACTGCCATACAATAGCAGTCTGATGATAGGGGTGAACTGCATCTTGATCAACCCAAATGACTCCCCAGTGTATGTGCACAGCTGGCATTAACATTTATTACACTTTATAACAAACTTCACTTCTTAGCATGATGCCCTTGTCAATGTTAAACTTGTTAAAAGTATAGCTTACATATGATTCACTCAAATTAAAGGTTTCTGGTCTCAGCTACATTTTCATTTTTTAACTTGAGATGACTGACATTCGCCCTTACCACCTACTCTGCATGGTAATAAAGCGTCACTCAGTCAGATGCTGTCAATCATGCAGAGGTGAGCTAAACTGAGAAAGAGTGGGCAGCCACTCGCTCTTAAGTTCATCTAATAGTCTGATTAAACAATGCATACTTTATACAGGGTCAGTTGACCATTTAGTGTTCCACTTACATAGGAGCTGATTAACTGCGACTGTTCAAACTACTGTGAGCACAAGACTTTATGTCATTATAGCTTCTTTCAAATTCTTATTCTGATGGAAAATGTGATTTTTTTTTTGTAGAAAAATGCAATAATGCAATGATGCTGCTGGAGGCGGCATTAGTCTTAGACATGGCGGCCTTAAATGAACCATGATATCACTGAATGCACATGGATATTGCCCAAACAATGTATTTCATAAATTAAGTCAATAGTGTATGTAAATTGTAATGAGTGCATAATGCTCATGCAGTCTGCAAAGATGCTACAAACCTATCATTGCTACAGATATATAGGCCTGTACATCCTGTACACAGAACCAGAAATTTCCTCATGTTAAATAAAAAAAGATAACAAAATAGCTCTGAATCATATCCAGGCACTCTCTCTGCAGGCTACTGAACACTGCTGAAGCCATGACTTTTGTTGGAGCCATGATTTTAGATGCAGATTTATTGCAATTATGAATTCCTATTTGTAAATTGCATTAACATCCAAGTCCTAATTACCACTGAAAACTCCAATATATCAACTTGTTGCTTAATGATAGAAAAGTGCCTTAAGGTCAGACAACAATGGACGCCTCACGTTATCATCATTCAATATGATTACATCCAAATTTAATGGATGTAGTATTATATTGTCATAAACACTGGATTCCTATCTCATAATTTCCCATCTCTCCCAAAAGTTCTGGCAACTGAACAAAAAGCAACACCTGGTATTTATTAGCTGTTTAAAAAACCAAAAGCTTGAAACTGCAGATATACTTTCTGTTTTGTTTCTTGAGTTACTCTACTCTTATATTCATGAGCTAAAATCCATAATAATAAAAAATCTGAGAATAATATAGGAAACACCTCAAAGTAATTAATGGAAATGAAATGCAAATGGATTCTATTTCACAGATATCGTTCTTTTTTTTCTGTTCTGTTACTAATTGTTGACCCAGGATTTCATGGAGTTAAGCCATCTTTTTGTTTACCACTACATAACCGGCTGGAGCAGCTCGAGCCTCCACATAAATCACAATGATAGCTTGGTGACCTTGCGGAAGTTTGGCTTATCTACCAGACTTAAAGACCACGCTTTAAATTTTTACAAGCTAAGAAGGTCTTGTAGTGCACACTCAGCCAATGTTTCAACACGAGGCAACACTGCTGGTCTCTGTATTCTTCTCCAGCTTTAGGAAGCCAGAGGTGAGACTCAACTACAGAAAAAAATAATCAAAACCAAAAGTGGCTGAGATCAAACGAACACGGCAGGGGCCTTGTCACTGAATAATGGAAAAGAACGAGCTTGCTTGCGCCCGAATGGAAAATCAGTCATCAGATGACAAAAGGCATTAATGGCCACTTACTTGGGAACACTCACCCACTCAGGAGTAATTAGTGCTTCGTGAAGGACACTTGATCTGGCTACTTATTGATTCTATGAAACTTGGTAACTCCTCACACAAACTGTATGTGTGTGTGTGTGTGTGTGTGTGTGTGTGTTAGACGTGTATGCATATGTATATATTTGTGTCTCGCTGTTGTCGGTTTAACAATGATGTTTTAGCTGGTGCTATTAACATCTGATTAATAACCTGCCACAGCCAATACACTATTTTTCACAGCAATATGATTTACACATCTGACAATAAAGACACAATTTAGGTGTTTCTTTTCCAGTAAATTATACATTAATTCTGTAAAGGCTGCTGTGTTGAGT
The DNA here is from genome assembly GCA_037975065.1 of Chaetodon trifasciatus. Classification (NCBI taxonomy): domain Eukaryota; kingdom Metazoa; phylum Chordata; class Actinopteri; order Chaetodontiformes; family Chaetodontidae; genus Chaetodon; species Chaetodon trifasciatus. The sequence continues at coordinate 10,429,731 of JBBMOE010000014.1, read as the reverse complement.
AACTACTTGTAACTGAAAGCTAAACATAACCAGATTTCATAAGGGATTTAAAAGCATTCAGGTTTGATAAAATGCTATTAAGCCCAACCCTGAATGCTGGCTCTGAGAAAACACACCTACTTTTAAAGGTATCACTTAACACATATCTCCTTCATTTAACTTGTACATAAACAGAAATCCAACAGGCTGTTCTTAGCAAACACCAATGCGGTGCAGAGACTGTGTCCAGATTCCTAGAGTCTTGTCATCACCGTGGAGTTGCCAGGTTTGATACTGTCAGGTATGTGCAGATATCAAACCAATTCCAGTGTTAGTTATTTCTTGATATACTGATTATAGCTGACTCTGTCCCAGCTTCCCAGTCATCTAACCCACAGCCTGCTAGCCTCCTTACACACCTCGGAGTGGTACCTGCCAGCCTGCTAGCCTCCTGCCAGCTCTGGTTACTGAGTTGGCAAACTACTGGCCTCCTAGCCTCCAGCTATGTCCCATTCCTAAGTTGACTAGATTCCCGCCTGAATTCACAAGAATCTCCTTTCTGAGGGACTTGGCCAGATTTCGAGACATTGGGGGTCCTGCTGCCCAACACCCCGGCCAATGTCTCTCTGGTTCATGGAGAACTTGGGTGTAGAATAAGAAGCCTTTTCAGAATTGAATATGACAAAAACCAAGGATGTGCATTGATTTCAGACTAGAGTTGCTTTCGTCAACGAAAATTATGACTAAATATCGTCGTCAATGAACCGTTATCACGTGATGAGAACAAGACGAGACAGTACGTAAATGCTGGTCATGTGACGATAACTATAATTAAATATATAATGCAATATTGCTGATGAATAAAAACCAGACTAAACGTGGTTTACAAAATAAAAACTCTGCTAAAATGTCTCTTCATTTTTGTTGACTAAAATGAGACGAGACGAAATGTTATAACTTTATTTCGTCTTGTTTAGTGACGTTGTTATTATTTTGCAGTATTTCTGTTTCCTGTGTCTCACTTCAGGGGCTGCATCAGGTTGCAGCATCAGATTGCACTGCGCAGTCGCAGGCGACATCACGGCAGTAGTTCCCACTCTTGGCATTATTTAGAAGCTGCAGCTGCAGTAGGTTAGCGTTAATGACAGACAGCTGACACAGAGAATGGGACTGATGGCCGACCAGCCAGCTTTGGTTGGTAAAATAAATATGTTTTAAATTCAAATCAGAGCGTCTTCGTGTCTGGAATGGATGTATTCTGAGTCTATAAGGAAACAATAATATAATAATAAGACAACCTTGTTTGAATTGTGAAATGGGTTTGGCTAAAAGAAAATTTTGGTTTTGTCCATACTACTAGATACTTATACTATATTGACTTAAATAGAATTACATCACTAAAAAGAGACTAAAATACAATTTTCTTTGACTAAAACTAGACAAAAATGTCAGTTTTCGTCAACTAAAGCTAGACGAAAATAGTCACAGATAATTCTGACTAAATCAAGACTAAAATGCTCAGACTTTTAGTCGACTGAATCTTGACTAGACTAAAAAGAGTATGAACATGACTAAAACCAATAAAAACTAAAATGATAGTTTGACACAAAGACTAAACTAAGACTAAAATTAAAACAGGCCACCAAAAACAACACTATTTGAGACATCACCTCTAAGTAATGTTGAGGTTGTTGAGTCTTTAAAGTATTTGGGCATCATAATTGACAATAAGATGACCTTTGATAGGATTATGAATATGATGACTAAGAAAAACCAGCAGCATTTCTGAGGAAGCTAGCCGGGTTCCGGGTTGACAGATACCTGATGACATTGTTGTATAAATTTTTGAGTCAGTTTTCTCTTTTTCTTTCATTTGTTGGTACGCCTCTATCAATCTCAAACAGAGCTCATTAACAAGGGTGATGAAAGTCAGTAGCAAAATTATTGGCACTCAGCAGAAAAGTCTATTTGAACTGTACAACAAACGGATGTTAAATAAAGCAGAATCCATCATATATGACAGTACACTCCCCCCTGCACTTAGAATTTAAGTCCCTGCCCCCTGGTTCCCGCCTCAGACACACTCAGCCAAAACTAACAGACATAAATTCTCCTTCATGCCCTCTGCCATTTCACTGCTCAACTAGCTGTGAAGTATGCAGCACATCTCCAACCACACCTGTTTCTCCATTCTTTCTTTCGCTAATATTGTCGCTTTTGTGCTTAATGTGTTCACCTTTCACTCCTGTATTTTTTATTATGTGTTTTTTTCATCTTCTTGTGTCTCACCCTTGTTCCTTGGTAAGAAACAAAGGTCTTGAACTGTTTCGATCATTGCACTGTACACATTATTGAAGCTCATTAAATACATTTAAATGATATTAGTCACTGGCGACATATTGTTTCTTCAAAGAGTTATCCAAGACCTCAGGATAAAAGTCTTCTGTAAAACAATTTTTGAAAGGTTTTCCTTCTTCTTGGGGTCATTGAATATTTCTCAGCTCTCAGATACTCCATTGGCTACCCCTGAAATCTGATTTGCCACTACAAGGCCTCCCCATTGTATTATCTTAGTTCAGACCAACTGTTTGATGATTATTTTTGAATGTGCATTATTTTCTTTTATATGTCCACTTTTGGAGTTACAATTTCTTTCTCAGGACTTGAGGATGAATGAAGTTTGGAACCTTAAATTATATGATTATGGTGCCACACTGTTGTCATTGGTAGAGCTTTTAAATCTTTTAAATGCACTTATTGTAAGTCACTTTGGATAAAAGCATCAGTTCAATGAATGTAATGTAATGTAAAAAAGGAGGATTATGTAGTGTTAGTTCTTAAAGTAGATAAAAAGATTCTAAATTAACCAACCTGTTGTTAAAGCTAAAATGAGCCAACAGAATCTTGTCTCAGCTTAACATAATTTCACTCAGGCTTTTTACGTCCACGTCCACTGGAAAGTTTTATAGCAGGACACACTTATGCCCCCTCCCTCCACTGCCTGTCCACTGAATTATGAGTCAGCCATCAGAGAATACTCCTCTGCTCAGAGATTTATACATGCCTACAGGCCATCAGGCCTACATTATTACTGGGTAATCAATGGACTCTGTGGTAATGATGCCGCTCTTACGGCTCCGAGCATGGCCTGTAGCTTACATTTATGAGCCAATGCTTTCAGATGATGGATGGGTATCAGATAGTGCTTCTGTGATTTCAAACCAGCTGTTGGATCCTTAAGGTGCTCACTGAGTAAAAAAAGAGAAAGTCTTAAAGGTACAGGTTACCAGAAAATGAAAGGATTTGCGTTCCATCGTACTTACTGACTTCACTCAGTTGTTATGGAGATGGTTCATTTGACATGTGAGCTATAGCTGTTAGCGGTCCTGAAGGTAGGCAACCCCAACATGAAGTTTTTCCCCATGAAAAAATGCCTTTTTTATGTTTAACACAGTGATTTACAGATTTAACACTCCGACTTACAAAAGCAACATCTCAACTAGCTGATCCACTTGGAGAATGTAAGTTAGCCATGCTCTTATTTAAGAGAGATTGAATGGACTTGAGTTATCTTGAATGCTGTAGGTATAGAAAACTAGGAGAAAAGAATAGCAGGAATAATAGCAGTGATAGTAATAGTAAATTTGTGTTTAGGCTCAGTTTTATTAACTGCTGAATGGGTTGTTTGTGATGTTTAATTCTTAATACGAAGGTAAAATAAGAACCATTTGTTTTTCATAAAAAGGGTAAAGTGTCATAGTCTGACCAGCCCTGGTGATTTGTCTAAATAAAGAGCAGCTAATAGCCTATTAAGTGCTCTCCACACATTTATCTTCCTTCCTCTGGCATAAAGCAGCAGTATGCATAGCTTTGTAGCCTTAGTGTCAGCCAACATGTTTAAACAATTAAATAATTCAAGTACATCGTGCGAGATAGTAATGATGCCATCTCATCCACAGCTCAACCATCTGACCTCAATGAAAGCAGATCTGCGTTGTTTGTCCACATGCCGAAATATGGGCAAGATACTGAACCCCAAAACTACCCCAATGCTGTGCCATCGGTATGGATTAAAAAAAGCTTTGGATAAAAGCGTCTGCCAAATGACTAACTGTAAGAAAGACAATTGGTAATAGAGGGTGGTTATGAAAATGGTTTGCAGAGATAGTATAAAGTCATTGGTGGAGCATGTTTCTGAGCCTCTTGGGCACTCTCATGCTTGGCAGATTTGCTGCTTTTCCTTCTGTGTGATACACTAAAATCCATGTGACATATTTTACAAAAAGCATGACTTTGGCTCATGTCGCTCTTTATTAAGAACAGGTAAACCTTCTCCCACATGATGAAAGACTTTTTCGTAGGGACTCCATCCCTTTTATGTTCATCCATTATCTTCTTCTTCTTGTTTATTAGCGGGTGCTGTTTGAGCGAATGACCTTTCGTTACTAGATGTTACAGCTAATGTTCTACATACCGCCACCTGCCACTGGATGAGAATGTAGCATACAGATCAAATTCCTCCCATCAACATTAGAGCTAACCTTTCTTTTCAGAAAGGTTAAAATGTGGGAGATTTACAGGAAAATATTTCAATAGAAGAATGAAAAGAATGGTAACTATGGGAAAATTCCAGGAAAAGCGAGAGGGTTGATAGGTCTGCTTTCAGGTTTGCCGCCTACATTTAGTCATCTGGCTGAGGGGAGTCACTGCTCTTACTTCTCCTGATGCATAAGGCACTTGCGGTGATGCACGTGAGGTTCAGCAAACTCCTTTTCCTGCTTACTTGCCGCTGGTGTTTGTGGGTTTGAATTGAATAATAGTTAATATGCTGCACTGCTGTGAAATAGCTTCAGATTTCTTTGGAGTCTCAGAAGTAATCTGATGTCTTGTGTTGCTGTTTTTATCAGTCCACGCAAACTTGATGGTGCCCTAGTTGGAATTTCTTTGTAAAGAATGTTTCTGTTTACAGTCAGTGTTTCTCACCAAAACATTGTGCATACCAGTGGACTAAGTTTAAGACGTGTTGATGGACATTTTGACATGGTTTTTCTTTCACAGGGAGTCATGATTGGAATCCACTGTATTCCTTTAAATCCCCTTTAGCTGTTTCCTCTCATCACTCTAATTCTGTCAGCAAAGTCAGCATCCTTGTCCCATTTCCATCTCCTTTCACCTCAGCTACAACTTTCCTATTTTCAGCACTTCCATGGACACCCGCCACCCCACCCCATACTCACCCATATCTCTCCTGTGAGGGGATGTGTCCTCATTTCTTATTTTCCTTCTTCATCCTCCCTCGCTCCATCCCTCACTTACTTTATCTGGGTGTCACTGTGTCAGAATGTATTTGGAGCTAAATTATTCATTAGAGAACTGGAGGGCAATCAAAGAGACTGGTACCATGGCAGGGCCGGTGTGTGTATATGCACACATGCTCGGTGGAATGTGTAGATGCATGCATGCTTATGTGTGTGTGTGTGAGAGACAGAGCCGGTACAGAAGGGAGTGTAGCAGGCTGGAAGAAAGAGATTACATAGAAACCCGGGGGGAACTGAACACAGAGCCCTGCAGCTCTCCTTACAGCCCAGAGAATGCTAATTTAATAGTAATGTGTGATAGGTGTGTGTGTGTGTGTGTGTGTGTGTGTGTGGGTGTGAGAGTACAGAGGATGGTGCATACTTGTTAGATACCGATTTCCCCTGATACAATCAATAATACTGCTGTTGAAACATGAATTGTCTGCTGTTGCCTTCACTCACCTTTCTGCCCAAAGCAATTTGAGTTCATTCATGTCAGAAAACATCTTGAGCACTAAGTGATGCCATTCATAATTTTCTGTGTGTGTGTGTGTGTGTGTTTGTGCATACTTGTACTTGCTACATAGTGAAGAGTTTTTAACCCACAGAGTGAGGACATTTTTGGGAATTGAAGACATTTTGGCTGGGCATCACAACTTCAAAGACTGTTTGAAGGTTCAGACTTGGTGTGAAGGGTAATGTGAGTGTCAGGGTTTGGTTCAGTTGAGGGTTAGGGTTAAGGTTAGGGTTGGGGTTAGGCATTTAGTTGTGATGGTTAGGGTAAGGATATAAGAACAAACATGCCTGTTTGTGTATGTCACGCATTGAACACACACACACACACACACACACACACACACACACACACACACACACACACACACACACACAGTCGTATATACATAATTTATGGTAACATTACATAGACTTCCATTCATTTTCTGCAGAGTTACCTGAACAATAAGCATTTGCCTGACCTTTACCTTAACCTCACTCTTCCTCCTGAAAATTAATGATTTACATTATGGTGATTTGTATTTTGTGTATTTTTAAAGAAGGTGAGTCCCCACAATGAGACTGTAAGCAGATTTATGTCCCCACAACAAAAGGAATACACACACACACACACACACACACACACACACACACACACACACACACACACACAGACAAACTATCTCTGTTTTAAAATCACTAATTAAAACCCCCGATTATAGTTTAGTTTAATAACTATTTCATCATCTTTTTTTGAGAGATAAGAAAGACTGTCGTACGTCTGGTGTCTGTGTCCCTGTAGTGGTGATTATGAGGGACACAAAGGCATGCACACACATCATTAATGGAATTAATGGAAGTCTGGCTTTATACTTGTACCAGTGCCTATTTTTCTGTCTAAAGCTACCCAAATTTCATACTGTATTTCTGGCATTCCATAGTCCACTGGAGAGATTTCGAGTTCAGCAGAAGAAGATCATGCTACTCTGTGGGCAGACAGAAAGGGTGTTAACACTCTCCATGGGAGCTTTCAATTACAGCCTGCACAGAATGGGAACAGCAGCCAACACTGTATGTAGTGAATACTGATTTGAATGGTGCTATTGTAGTCATTTAATTATATATCTTTGAATGCAGAGACACAAATTATTGGAAAAAGGTGAAGAATGGAGCAACATAACAAATGCAGACACTATTGGACACAAGGGCTCACTGAATGGTTTGATGAGGTTGGAAATGATGTGACTTTCTTTATATGCTATGGCCTTTATAACACCTTTGGGAGATTTTGGAGCAGGCGGTGAGACAGGGGTCTCCACTACCACCATCAAGATGTCAAATGAGGGAAGTCTAGTTTGAGTAATGTATTACATGCCACAATAATCAGAGACAGGAGTTTGAATGGTAAACAGTAAAATTATAACTGCAATAACTGTTTTAGATGCAAAAATTCAGCCAGGTTCAACTTTTTTTTTTTTTTTTGCATTGGCATGGCCACTGTGCAACCTGAACAAACCTCCCTCAGACAAATCCAAATTTTTGTAGACAAGTGCTCTGATGTCTAACATAAACTTTACAGAAACTGAAAGTAGCCAGTCCATAATTTAAGAAATGACTAGAAAAAACTGAATTGCACATATTTTCATGTAAGTCAGGACAGAACCTGCAGCAGTGGTTGGCAGGACTGCAGTTGCTTTTTATGGCCTGTTCTTATTGGTCGACTGTCTCCACAACTGGGACTCAATAAGCACAACATCAGACCTATATGAGCTAATCTGAGATGTGAACAGGCTTACTTGTGGACAATGGCAGTTTAACTAGAATACTGACCAGATTCCAATGAAATTTATATTTCTGCTTCTCAGAGGCTGCTTTTGATGACTTCCCTTCTTGACCTTTGATCTCTCCTCAGGCATCAACATCGTCTGCTTCTGCTGCCACTGCAACACGCTAAATTGGTCACGCATGCCCAATAAGGACTAGCAACTGACTGACAAGCCTACACCATGCAACATTTTTGAATCACTGTCAGCTCACAAAAGCACAGTATTTAAGAAGTCATGGATCCTACACTACAGTGTGCACGGCTTGCTTTTAAAGAGCTTTTTTTTTTTTTCCTGTGGATGTCAGGTGATTGACAGGAAGCCAAGTGTAACATACTGTGCAGCTGATATAGAACACTTGCTGCGACATACAGCGAGAGATCAAACTGAAGCTGAGAGTGTGTGACAAATTGTCCTGATACATCCGGCTGATGGCGCAGTCACAAGAAGAGCTTTTGTGCTCTTCATCTTGATATCTGACAATGACTGGATGTAGCTTGTATTTATCTGTAAGTTGTGGAAAGTTTTATTTATTTGAGTGGCTCAGTTGCCAGTGATGTTATCTCCAGTGCTACAATGTCTATCAGGAGGACTGCTTCCTGTTGTGTTTTGTACGGCGTGGTGTTGTTTCAAGAGAGGACAACAGGTTGTTTTTTTTCATCTTTTACAGCTAGAGCATGGAGAATGGTGGCACAGCATTTAAGCTATCACCAACTTCTCCAGCTCAGCAGAATTTAGCGTCTTTCACTTCATTGGTTCACTTCGTGGCGTTACAATGTGCTTCTCGCTGCAAGTGCAAGAGACAGGTGCAGCCACCACCATCATCTCTCTTGCCATTCCTCCTCCATCACCACCACTACCAGGGCCTGGGTCTCCATATTCACCATCAGAGGTTACCTCAGAACCAAATGGCAGCTTAGTATCTGTTAGCAGCCCTTCTCCCAACCCTCATCCTGGAGAATTATGTGTAATTCCAGTCGAACTCAGGCGGATAAATCCAGACAGGTATTCCTGGATAGTTTCCCAGTTTGACTTTTCTCGGGGAGGAAATGCATCATTTGATTTAACTTTCACAGTGAAAGGCTGTGAGAACTCTTTTTCTGCTCTGAGAAGTGTGTTCAATGAGCACGAAGACGCATGTCACACCCCTGGAAAGCTCATTTAATTCACCTTGCTTTTGAGAAGGACCTGACCAAGAAGTGCAAGACAGAGTGGAAACACAGTTTACCGAGGAGAGTCCTTTCATCTGGGAAATGCTGGGGTCCCAGTTTAAGTGATTTAACTGGTGATATGTGATGTGTCTTGGCCGCGGCTTTTGAAGATCCTTTGACCATCGACCAGGAAATAAGCATTCCGATTACTTTGCTTCTCAATCACATTAATTTGTCTGTGTATTTTGAGACATTACAATAGAAACCATATGCAGGAACATTAATGTTGGCATCAAAGATACCTAAAGATATTAGACCTCTTCACTGTGAAAATATCAGTCGCTGTCTCGCCACATAAAAGCAACAAAAGTCAAAGTGCTGACTGCATGGTTTCTGCTGATGCCTTCCCAAGTATGACACGAAACATCGAGGAAAGAGACGAGTCACATCGGTAAACGCCTCACAATATTCAAACCTCCATGAATTGTGGTATATTGTAGCCATGCTATAAGGTTTTACAATAACACTGGCTGTATTTTCTACCTTGCATCATTAGACCCACCAAAATCAAATCCTGAACACAGCCAACAGGCCAGCTCTAGCGTAACAAACCATTAGAAATATTATGTTCATGCTTAGGTCAAATGCAGTGTGCAGATCGCTGCTTGCTGTGGCAAACTGCAGTGCCCCCAGATTAACTTGTGATCTGACATATCTACCATCATTTATGCCTTTTACCACAATATGCAGCCCACACTTTCATCCAAATTAGACACGACTGTCAGCTCTCATTTTGCAAATGGGGGCAGAAACTGGATAATTGTTACCCACAGGTGTGAAAATTGAAATCAGTAGATGGTATACTGTATAAGTTAACACCAAGAAAGTGGAGAATATTACTATGGCCCTTAAAATCACTGCTCTGGCATCTTGTGTGTCAAAGGAGAGATGTTTAAAACCCTAAAAATGATCAAATCTGAACGTACCAAACCAACAAGCCTCAGTCTTTATGTACCAGGCCTGATGAAGTGAGCAGGACAGAACTAAATGAAGGAGTCATGGCGCAGTGTTTTACAAAATGGCTGCCAATGGCTGGTGTTTGACAGACCCAATGACAGGTCCAGGCGGTCAGCCTGTCTCTCAGAAGACTGGGCTGTGAGCGTCCAATACAATAAAGTCCTGCCCTGGTGTAAATACAAAGAGAGAGAGAGAGAGAGAGAGAGAGAGAGAGAGAGAGAGAGAGAGAAAGAGAGAGAGAGACACACACACACACACACACACAACATATTCCATTTCACAGTCTGCTGGAGTCTGGCAATCTCTCCAATCTGCGAAGGCTCATACCCTAACTCCCAGTGACCCCCCAAACAATTTTAGAGTGATATCTCTGAATGCATTACACAGCAGTCAAACACCCTGGGACAGAGGAAGGGAGAGGCTCAGGATTTTCATTCAGGCTTTGCTGCTGGCTGTCGTGCTTCCTGTAGTGGCCTGCCTGGAATCTGTGGCAAAACATATTCATCCTACTCAGTCATTTAGTTTTAAAGAGAGATTCCACTTTCATAGAAACGAGGTCTTACTTTTTGTTGCTTTTGCCATCATTCCTCTGAGTAATCTTAAGGTCTCACCCAGTTAACAGCGGACATGTGGGAATGAGGCGAAATTACTGAAAAGAAGTACGATGGGGCAAGAAACACAGTCAGTCAAGCGTCTTGTAAACTAACCCCGGCTATCTGAGCTGGGTTAGTTATTCCAAATGAAGGCAGGTGATGAAACTGTTCTCAGTTTACAGAATGAAGTGATTTTACAGATGGCTTCTTGTGGTTAACTTTAACCTATCGCAAAGATGAGAGGTTGCCTGTTAAATTTTCACTGACGTCAGTGTTTTCACTTTCAGCTGAACTACTGATCTATCCAACACTGATATGAACAATGAGTGCAGCTTTAAGTTTGGTTTTTTTGTGTGTAGCAAGTGCAGAAATTGCCAAAGCCTTGAGATAATTCAAAATTTCCAACGTAATTCAATTTGTTTCATGAATATTCATGACTCAAATGTTATTTTCTTCATGTTGAAAGTGGGCAGGATGTTACTTTGCCCTTTTGAATGACAAATTCTCACCGATACACTGATATAAAAGAAAAAAAAAAACAATATTAAGATTCCTTAAGAGCCTAAAGGCTTGTGAAGAAGTTGTTTTCCACGGTGCTTCTGCAATAAGTTTACTCATTTGTCTCCCTGCTGTTGGGCTGTGGGCTGTTTTGAGACGATCAGAAAGGAGCCGGGACAGTGAATTTGAGCCTGGTCTCATTCCCGGAGCGTCAAATACCAACTCTTTGTCAACACCCTGTGTCTGTATGAGACACACCATGCTTTCAACTAACTCCACTGTAAACCCATCAGCGGCAATATTAGACGCCCGGAGCAAGGTGACGGAGTATAAGGAGCAAGAAAGTCCACAGGGAGAGGAGGGTGGGGCGGATGGACAGGTTAAACAAACACCCGTCTGTTAGCTAATCTGACTTAGGAAATATAATCAATCAATTTTTTTTAAGTTTAAACATTCCACTGCTTCCTTGTTGACAATGGCAAAGTGAAAAGTGACAGCCTAAACTGTAATGATTTACGTTATGGAGACTTGCGTTTTGTCCTAATAAGAAAGGCGAGTCCCCACAAGAGATTTATGTCCCCACAACCTGAGTAACACATGGCCACACACACATTTGAACATTAAACAATTGTGTAACGATGTGAGGTCTGAATGATCCAGTCACCATGCTGCTCTTGCCAATTACATTAGATTACCAAGTCCTGTGAATTAATTAGCCAAAGTGCAGCGAGTTGCCATTTGATTACTGTATTTAATCACTGTATGTTGCTATTTTCCTGCTGTCCATTTGTGAATACATTTACACGACCGAAGTTCACACACACGTTTATTCGCGCTTTCCCTCATCCTCCCTTTTTGACAATTAACTGTTGTTTTCATTATGGAAATGAGGTTTGTTAATAGAACAGCAGGTACACTTCTCTCAGCCCAGCTGCACCCCACACCTATCATGGTGTTACATCACAGTGTTTCACAGAGGCCCTGGCAGCACTTCCCTCTCTGCAGGTGGTGAGTTTGTTTGGATTATAGCTGCTTAATTGAGCTCAGAATGCCAATAGTTGGATCACACATTATGAGCGGCTAAATTAAGAGCATTCCTTCACGCTGCATATTTCCACACTACATACACTGTAGAGATGTGTCATCGCATCGAAGTGGGAGTTATTTTTGATTTCCATTGTTCTAGGCACCAACACCTTTTCATTCCCAGCATGGACAGCGGTGGTCGACTGGAAGTTGGAGCATGTATTTGCTTTGTTTGTGAGAGTAAGATGAGAAAATCAATGCCACTGTCTTATCTGTGAATTAAATACGGAGCTTGCTTACCTTAGCATGAATGTCATAGTTGTGGGTTTTAGTTATCTCCTGTTTCCTGTCTCTGGTGTTTTGTTTTACTTCCTGCCTTTTGTCTTTTTCCTGCCTATCTTTACGTTGCTGTGGAAAAACATATTGTTTGGCTTCACTGAATATTACAGAAATGTCTCCTCAAAGTTCTATTCGATGAATTTGCTTGTTGTTTTTGCCCAAATTTCATATTCACAAATGAAAATTCACAGGCAAAAAGGCCCTTTTTTTTTTTTTTTTTTAGAAGTGACTGTGCAAATCAAACAATACATTTCTTCCATTTCTAATTGAACAACAACAAACTGTCAAAACATAAAACCTTTGTGAGCTTTACAAGATTTTCATTGAAGCTGTCTTTTTGTTTTCTTTTCTTTTTCTACCTAATAAAGTAAAAAAACAAACAAACTGTCTTTCAGATGGTCGGTGTCTGTTGCTTGTCCTGCGTTTGTTGGCTTGTGTTGTACTAGTTCATTATTAGTTTAATTATTTATATTTCTCCTTTGTTCTTGGATTTGGTCCAGCCTGCTCCCTCAGTTTTTGCCGCCTGCCTGTTTTTCTACGATTGAAATCATTTTTTTTGTTATTAAAGCTCGTTTTTTGTTTCTTTAACCTGCCTGCATTTGGATTCTTTCTTGAACTGCTCCTGTCTTGATTATAAAAAAGTTTGGATGTTGTGCAAAACATAAATAAAACAGAAAGTGATCATTTGCTAATTCTTTTTGACATATACTCAATTAAAAACAGTACAAAGACAATATGTTTAATGCTTGACCTCATCAGCTTCATCGATCTTTGAAAATGTGTTCTTATTCTGAAGGTGATGCAGCAACACTTTTCAAACAAGTTGGGTCCGGAGCAGCTAAAGGCTGGAAAAGATGTGGAATGCTCCAAAAACACCTGTTTGGAACATTCCACAGGTAAACAGGTTGATTGGTAACAGGTGATAGTATCATGGTTGGTATGAAAGGGCCATCCTGGAAAGGCTCAGTCATTCACAAGCGAGGATGGAGTGAGGTTCACCACTTTGTGAACACATGAAGGTTAATACTTCATGGGCTCGGGAACACTTTTTAAAACTGTTGACAGTAAACAAAGTTAGTTTGCAGATGACTGCATTCAGTCTTTATTCACGTTTTACAGCGTCTCAACTTTTTGGAATTGGAGTTGCAAAACATCACAGAAAGAGTGGAAGCGGGGGGACACAGCTAGTCTTTACACAAACCAATAAACAGTCTGTGGGTTGGAGGGGAGTGCTAGAACAATTATTTGATGAACAAAAGCAATGTGCTGCACAGTGGTACTGAGCGAATGTATAAACTGGAGCTCTTCAATAAATAGTTCCAGCATGTACCTCCCCCTGAAACCACAAACACTCGTCTTTTTTCTCTTGGAATACATTACTGTTAACGTATGGATTAAAGGATGTACTTACAGCATTTGTAAATGATCACAAAATGTTGTTTTTGTCATGATGATACAGAGGCTGTGGTGCGTTTATGTCGCTTTTGTTCTTGCCTTGTGGGTGGACATCAATAGATGGCGAGCTTTGTATTCTATTGCCTTGAATATGTTCCCACTTACAGTGATACAGTGTGATGTAACAGGTGGAAGCCTTCCTGTCTTAAATACGGTTGTAGCGGGAACCCACACAGATGCTGATGAACATTTTAGTGATAAAAGAATGAAGTCTCCCTGAAGTTCGGAATACATGCGTCCTATTAAGAAAGGGATAATGCTGGAGACTGCGTTGTCGGTCAGCTGCTTACCAAAAAAAAAAACAAGACCACTGAAATATGTTTTCATGTGTTTTGGAATGAAAATCTTAAGTTTTACACAAGCCATGACTCTGTTTCTTTGGTAACACCTGTAGGTTTGGCTACTACCTGGAACTATCCTTAACATTCCTGTTCTTATGTATTGACTTGGAGTTTGTTTCTAGAGTTTGTGTCTCTTCAGCTCTTCATTTCAGTTCAAAGGTCTTCAGCACCGTCCCTCTGGCCTGGAGACAAACTCTCACTTCCACCTCCCAGAGATCAGCTGAATCCTGAGCTGTGTGTGCTGAAGGCATCCAGCTGACTTGAAAGACGTAAACCTTCTTCGAAGACTCTCCAGTCTGCTCAATGCCTTCATTCCTAACATGATCAAGGTTAGAGAAGTCAGAAGTGTGACAAATTCTGTCAAAGCTGCCACGGTGTTCTCTGCACATCTGAGTGGGTTGTTGTGAAGAAGTTATCACTCTGTTGAGAGACAGCCAGCTGGAGCAAATGTTGACATATGAGATCCAAGATGTTCGAAAGTGCACGAGAACTCCAGGAAGTTCCATATCAGATAAAGAGGCACATCAATGATGACTGGTCAGCACCTGAGAAGCTTATTATGCATATGATAGTGGGAGGAGGGGGCTCATTTGGTTGTTGGTTTCACATTTGAAAGCAGAGAGCTGAGGAGCTGGCTGGAGCTTGACGTTCAGCTCTGAGAGGTACGTGGTAACGCCCACCATAAAGGTCAAATCACACAGACACTTGCCATCAGTGAGTTTCCATGACAGGTTTCTCTTCATCTCTGTGAATTATTCCAGACAAACGGACACTTTGGAACTGTTTAACAGCTCTGCAGCAGCAACAAGGCGGTCCTTCACAATTCTCCTTCAGAATGAGGTTTTAGCTCCTCAGCTTGCTCACCGCAAAACTTGCCTGCAGAACACTGTCTCTGTCAGAATGGGGTCTTGTGAAAGCTGAAGTGTAGCATGTTTGTAGCTGGAATGATTCTTGAGATTAGCCTTTTTCATCACTGTGAGTGCGTCCCCACGAACTAACTTAGACACACTGGCCTGTCTAAATTTTACACTCTGCATCTACTTTGGTGACAGGCACCATGATACGTTAACGTGATATCAGCTTCTTCATGTATGTTGCATTCAGGGACCCTTTAGAGGAATTAGTCTAATTAGTATAATTTAATGTTATTTTCTTTATCACCAAAAAGAGTAACTGCCTCGTGGTATTTATGAATTGCCTCGTGGGTCAGATCAAATGGTTTCATATGTGGCTCTGATAGCTGGAGTTTCCCCTCCCTCACTCCCATATAGATTGTTGGCATTCGAGTTTCATTCTGGATAATGTAGTTGGTTTTGACAAAGAAGAAGAATGTGCAGAGTAAAACAGGCAATATCTCTGGAGTCAATTTTGATCCTCAAAAACACCAGATTTTCAGAGATTGCTAAATTGCTCTTTAAATGACTGTGGAAATGGTGGAGTTTAGTGTTGTGTTCCCAAATGCAGCTTCAAATAGCTTAAATTTACTACAGGTTTGAATCGCACCTCTGACTCTTAAACCTCTTGAGTATCATACTATTTATATTGGGTAAAACTGAATCTCAGAGAGAATGCTGAAATGATTAAAACTGATCAAAAACATAAACTAAAAAAAGCATCCAGTTAACTTTTGTGTGAGAGCAGAGAAACAGTGAAGATATCATTAAGAGAAAAGCATGAAAAGGGAATGAAGAGTGGGAAACCAGCAGCTCCTCATTCAGGATTCTATTGAACAGTAAAAACCTTACATTTAAAAATGGAACCTTGGCTATTTTCTCAGATTGTTCAGTTCATTAGAAAAAAAGTGATATGATATGACATTATGTACTGTGAGACGATATAATTTGTCAACTTTCCTTGTACAGTTTATATTACACCTTGCTGTGTTAGACATGTTCCAAACCAATGAGCAGGACTGTTTTGCAGCAGTTTTACTTTAGTTCTTTATTGTCACATGCACAACAATTAGAGTGCTTATACCTCAGGTTCCCTCAAACAGTGCTCTCATAATGGGAGCAGATTGTAGACACTTGCATGTAAATATACTGTGATGGATAAACAGCTCATAAACAAGTAGTAATGAATATACATACTGAGATGTAAACAGGTTGTAAACATTAAGTAACCAGGTTAGTACCAGTGCAGTATAAGCATGGCAGTGGCATAAAATACAAAGTGTAAAGTGACATCCATGTATCATTGCTGTGCAAGTGCAGTAGATCTCTGTGATGAAGCTGTCCATGAGGCTGATGGTGCAGGACTGGATGCTCAGTGATGTACTGAGGAGTTTGCATCACCCTCTGCAGAGTCTTACGGTTGAGGGTGGTGCAGCTATCACCTGCTGTAGAAGATGCAGCTGGCTGGGGCATCGGTTGCCTGTGCAGACTGGAGTCCATGTTGAGCTTCCTCAGCCTATGGAGGAAGAAGAGCCATTGTCTCCCTGTCTTTGTGAGGGTGTTGGTGAGATGGGATGAGGTCCGGTCTTCGCTGATATGGACCCTGAGCAGGTTAAAGCTGCAGACTCTCACCTCAGTCCCACTGATGGTGATGGGGCTGTGTCCTGCTCCTCTATGTTTCATCGATTTGTTTAGCCTGTATGCAAACTGTGGTAGGTCCAGTGAGTCAGGGAGAGAGGGGGCGTTAAAAGTTTTGACTAACCCCTCAAAGCACTTCATGATGATAGAGATGAGTGCTACTGGGCGGCAGTCATCCAGGCAAAGAGCCTTGGTCTTTATGGGGACAGGGACAATGGTGGTCTTTTTGAATTATGTGAGGACTACAGAGTAGTACTACTGTGGTGGAGCATACACAGCTGTGAGAATGTGTATTATCTTCCCTGAATCTATGATCTTATACGATTTTTGTAGGTAGCAAGTTGATGAGATCCTTGATTCCTCTGGTATTTCATCTGCCATATTAACCAACAACAAGCTTTCCTCTCTGTCATTTTAGCTGCAGATATATCATGACACATGTCATTTACCCACCCTCATGTCTGTCACTACATAAAATTACAAATATCATAATCAACTGTTTATATCAGTGCTCTCTGTGCCCCTGGCCCAAAATTTGACTCTACCTTTTATAAAAAAGGAGAGCCAAGAATGATATGATGGTTGAGTTGAGGCTGGATGACAGTAGCACATTTTCATACTGCCTCTCTTTCTAATGAATAGAAAGCTTGTACAAGTGAGAGAGAGGATGAGAAATATAGAAAAAAAAAGAGAGGGAGAGATCTTCAGGGTGCCTGGCACACAGTCATTTCTCCCATTCTGGCCTTGAACCTTGACATGCTGCTGGAGAGAGTGAATAAAAAGCAGATAATCTGACAATCAGCTACTCTTTAAAGTCTAATTTCTTACTCTTGCTGCAGAAAATGATCCCATAATTTCCCTTTTCTTTAATGACATCCTCATACAGTTATTGGGTGACATTGTCTTCTCTTGGCCTTTACTACAATTTAACAATTTTTATTTTAAAAAAGGAACTGTCAGTTCAAGCATTTACATCTTTTTTAACATATATCTGCTGGCTATTCTATTTGGAACCTTAGATGGTTGATTCATAGCTTTTATGTGTCTATGTTTGGATGCAAAGTGGGTGAGAACAGCCGTGGGCCCATGAAGACCCTCTAAACATCAGTAGTTGGGTAAGCTGTAGAGATTTGAAAATTCAGTATTTACTTTGAGGTTATCTCTCTCAGTAAAACTGTATTACAAATACTTTATTGCTGTCTTGGACAAATATTACCCAACTTTTGTGTTCCCCCCTGCTCAGAGCATTTTAACATCTTCCATCTCTTTGTTTTGTTCTGTTTGGCCCACTTTGCTGCCAAATATACCCAGAAAATATCCCATTTTTTACCTCACCATTTGCATCCCATTGCGCCATTCAGTGCCTGTGCAGGAAGTAATGATTTGCAGAATCATCAAATACTGATTCTCTTGCTAGAGCTAGATGTCTCAGTAGTTGGTGGAGACCAAAATGCAGCTAAAAAGAGAAAAGAATATAGATTTTAAGCATAAAAATATGCTTTGAGTAGCATTAACATATGTATGGACCTGATGCTGTCTGTGTAGATGCCTGCATTGATTAAAACACAAAAGAGTATCATTCATCTCCTGTGTTAATGTATGGTAACCCTAACTACCAGGCACAATGATGTAAAGAATAATCTAACCAATTACATATGCTACTGAACAAAGGAATGCAATTACTTTTAGAGAGCAGTAAGTAATGAGTAATGGTTATGTTTTTCACTAATCTGTCCAACAAAGCTCATAATACAGCTATGTATCGTAGCACCACCGCCTACTGCTTCTTTAGCTGTCATCGTTTAGTTTTAAAGGAAATTATCTCAATCAACTGGAAGGCCTTGTACTGACAGCATTGCCATGCTGTCTCCACCTCCCATATACCAGTCATTAGCTTTAAAAAACATCTGAACAATCTGAACTCCCTGTGTCTTCCATTAGTCTACATCCCAATAATGGCAGGTGCACCTTTGAAACGCTGCCAGGATGCAATTATTCCTGCACCCACTGCACCTGTTATGACGTCTGAAATTAGCTTGGCGCAGCATGGTGCTTGGCATTTTCCTCCATCGAGTAAATATTCTGAGACAGAAGGACTTTTCATTGAAATGTGTGAATGGCAGTGCAGCACCTTGTTTGCAGGGTTTCCCACTTTTGGCTGCAGTCGTCCCAGTCTAGAAGTTGGCAGATCGCTGTGTAAGCAAAGCACACACCTGGGCATCAACTTGTCTCCGCGCTTAGGCTGTTAGTCAAACCACATTGTTTCCCACTTGATAAAAAGGAGCTTTGGGTGTGTGATGCTCTGTGTTGATCTACTTTTCCATGGAATGAATTGTGTGTTGTTGTCAATGTGGCATCCTGAACATCTCTTCACAGCAGCCTCAAAAGACTGGCAAGTGCTTTAATCAAAGACATGATGAAAAACACGGAGACCAAGGCTGAATGCTCTTATCCTTGTTGGATTTTTGTTTCTTTTTGCTATAAGTTGTTAATACTGAAAACTCATTGATGGCCCCTCAGGGGGGCCTTCTGAGTGTAATCCAGAACGAGGCATGCTGAGCTGTCTAAATGAAAGAAATTATAGTATTTGCACATGTAAAAAGCAGAAAGAAGCAAATAATTGATGGCTTTGACTAGAAGAAATAAAAGAGCACTGCCTCAAATGTGTTTATTTCAAACATTATGCAAAGTTCTGGTGTGAGTATAATACAGGATTGGATTGTAGCTCAGCTTTAAAGGGAATGAGATGCTGTTTCAGGTAGCAGTGAAAGGGAAATAATAATCCACGTGATGAAGGAGGTACTTTTAGAACCTACTGGCGCAGAGAACAGCCAGAGTGCAGACGATTGAACGGCTGCCACTGGTGCTGCAATCACCATTGCACCTGGTTTTGTGTCTTATCAGGGAAGAGAAATGAATACGAGCCTGTGCCCATCCTGACTCATTAGTCTGCACACACACAACACAAACACACAAATCTGGACATGGATGGATTATTGAACGGACCTACTGGGCATAAGACCAGGGGCCCGAGGGGATAGGGGGCCAGTGGGCATGAAGGCATGTAACACTCTGAAATGTCATGTTGGAAACGACACAGTGCTCAGTGTAACGTCGGGATGTCCTGATATTTTGCTCAATTAATTATTATTTTTTTTTATGTGTACTTGCCAAGTAAATCTAATCCAATATTAATGCTTCTTTATTTTTTTCTTCATATTATAGCTGCAAAGCATACCAAGGCCACAGTAATGTTTCACTAAATACAGAGATATAAGAGAGAAGAGCAATGTAAATCAACTATTATGTGTGTGCACAGGAGCCTCATAACCCGTGGATCTGGATGTGCCTGAAACAGGTCTTAAAATATCTGGGCTGCATTATCTCATCAGCTTGTTTTCGTTGGCTCAAGTAGAGAAGCAGAGGGACAGAAAGCTTCTTGAGGATCTGATGCTGAATCCTCTCTACGACTGACTGTGATCTCCTGTGACATGAAGCTTTCAACAGAGACAGTACCAGTGCAGGGAAGATGCATCAAGCAGATGGAGACAGGGGTTTTAAGTGAACATTAGGAAGCAGAGAAATGTGAGTAATAGAGGAGGTGAATAGAGTACCAGTAGGTGGCCTCATTCAACAGTAAGAGGATTCAGCCTGCAGCAGCCATTACAGGGACAGATCAGTGTTACAACACCCTGGAGCCTTAAAGACTAATCTTCTACCCAACCCATTCACTATTTAAGGTGCTGTTAGACTGATATCTATATGGTTTCCACGTATATCACACCAGACCTTGTCCTATAAATGTGGTGCAGCTCTAATCTGATGGGTATAATTAATTTACCAGATTACACACATTATTTGTTCTACTTCATAAATTATACTTACTACATTGGTTGCTGCTTAAAGTTCAGCTGAATAAAACTGCATATTTTTTCTGCTTCATAGTGAAGATCTGCCTTCAAGAAGGCAAGAAGAAGAAGAGGACTGTGATCTTTAAACTTTATATATTCTGGTTTCTTGATTGTGCACAAACACCCATTGGTTGCCTGTCTATTGCATAGAAAGAGAAATAATTTGCATGCAGCAAGCCACATTTATTTTGTTTTAAGTAACACAAAGATGTGTAGTGTAGCCAAAACACTATTCAAGCAAAACAAGTCTTATTTTTTAATGCAATCAAAAAGTAAATATAGTAATCAAATAGATAATGTTGGCCTCCCGTGTTTGGGCTCATCCTCAACTCCACAAGGGGGTGTCAGGGGCCAGTGCCCCCTGTCATTCACTGTGGCCCCCCACTTGACTTGACACTTGACACATGCCGATTTCCTCCATCACCAATGGAATTCTAGCGATAACTGTAGTAAATAGAAATCCACGCTTTTGTAAAGCTTTTAGAGTACATGATATGATTTGTATTAAGGTGAATGAAAAGGATTACAATTTACAATTACAACTTGAACACCAACAAACTGTCTATCAAAGCAGCATCTGCACAGTCAACAACATGAACTGATGCATGAGAACTGGAGGAGATGAAGAAGGAGAGACAGTGCTAGGACGAGGGCTCAAGATGTGGCCCATGACCAGTTCATCATAGTTTATAATAATGCAGCACAGTGAGGATACAGATGTTTCATAGAGGAGACGAGCGCAGCCTAAAAGCATATCTGTCTGTCTGTCACTGTTAAGAGAGACAAACTGTGCAAGACACAGAAGCCCAAACTGCTCCTGATGGTCAGGCAAGCACCTTGCATGGTAGCTCGCTGCTATCTGTGTGTGTGTGTGTATGTGTGTGTGTGTGTGTGTGTGTGTGTGTGTGTGTGTGTGTGGGTGTGTGTGTGTGTGCGTAAGTGGGTGATTGAGGGGCAAAACTGTAAATTGCTTTGAATTAAAGTACAACATAAATGCAGCCATTTATTATAAGAGATGAGATGTTTGTCCATCATAATAAATGCCTTGCATTACCTCCCATGTTTCTTTTGGATAATTCTGCATTCTGTTGTGATGCCTGGAGCGACTGGCTAATGAAATAATTATGAGCTCTTTGGAGACATAATGTTCAATCTGTAATAAATATAAATATCCAGAGTCTTCTGACTTTCTCCACACAGGAACATATTGGTTCTATAGTTACAAGATAATTATGATAGGGACCCTGACAGAGAGATGGTGATGTTGTTCTCTGCATATGGAAATTCACAACTCAAATAATACAAACAATAAAAGTGAAAACATACTTAAAGTATCACAGAGGTTTATGGGAGATTTCTTTCTGTATTAAAAAATGACACATGTATTAAAATGACACTTTAATCAGTGTCTAGTGCATTTGTTAGATAACATACAGTATAGAGAAGCCAAATTACAGTACTCAGGCAGTGACAGGGTCTGTAAGCACACACTTATAGAAATCATCATTTCAGCAGGAGTGATTCAGTGCAGCTGTCATGAGGTACGCTACAGAAAATAGCAGCTACACATGTTGTACAGTAATTTCTGCTCCATCAGTGTCTCCAGCTGTACGTTGTGAGTCTTGTGTCAAGGCTGCTGCCCTGGAAAGTTTTGGTCAAGAAGAGAGAGGTTAACTGTGCTCCTGGGGGAGGGAGATCGAACTAGGAGTTGTACGTATAGAAAACACGTCCTATATAGTATTAAGTATGAAACTGCTGCATACACTTTATACATATGTATATATATATATACACACATACATACACACAGTGTATACACAGAGAGACAGGGGGATAGAGAGAGCTGGTAATAATATTCTGACACCGCACAGTGATTTGGGAGAGCAGCAGTGGGCAGATCGATACCGACAGTGGGTAATGACTCCTGTGATCCTGGTGGACCTTTGGGGGCTGCCAAGGTGCCTCCTCTCAAACCCACTGTGGCCTTCGCACCTTCTCCATTCATTATGTCGGTTAGAAATGGAGGGTAATGGGAATGGTGGGGGGGAGAAACCAAAGTGGGCGGTGGTTGAGAGTTGAAATGTGGAAGCAGTGAAGAAAGGTTTAAGAATCACTACTGACTACACTCTGTCCACTATGCTGTGTCCACATTTTGTGGTAAAGATGAACATTTTTGGGTGCATAACCCAAGTTTAACAGTACTTGTCCTCCCCCTTCTATGCCTACTGTGATCAGGTGAGTGATATGCAGACGGAAGCAAAGTCCTGGTCAGTGCTTGTGTCTTTAATTGGCTCAAACTAGGGAAGCACCAATGGCATTTTGTTAGACCAAACACAAGTTATTAAAAAATGGGTCAGAAATATATAGTTACAAATATATAGGTACAACTGTATAATTTTCTAAAACAGCTGGTCACTATAGTTTTTTACACAAGTCACTCAAACAGGAGGAAATAGTCCATTTTGGGGGACTATTTTTTGCAGCGGATTAATCCACATTTGTTGCTATAGTGAGTATTCCTCTGAGTTCTCTGAGTCACAGAGCTCAGAGGACGTGTCAAACTTTGATACTGACACACTCACACACACACACGCACACACACACACACATGCACACAATACTTAGAAGTAGGATACATTCATCGTTGGTTTTGGTCCTCTATTTGGAATTATTGACAGAAAAAACATATTATTCTTTTTGTCTGGAATTTAATTTGAGCATGGTGCTATATTTCCAGTGGCCTTGATTGATTTTATGAAACTTGCATCTAGTTTGAGCTAACCCTGTGCTGTCGCTCAACAACTGAAGTATGTGCAATACTGCAGTAAATTTAATTCTTATTTTTATCTATTTATTTATTTATTTTGTGTGTGTGTGTGTGTGTGTTAATGAGGATCCCAGGAGGACTAGCGACCACTTTGTGGATGCTGGTGGGGATCCATTAAAGACTAAAAAATATGTAATGACATATATGGAATGTAGTTATAGCATTTTGTTTGTAATTGTAACACAGTTGAATATTATACTTACATTAAAATCTACTACTATGTCTAGAATATGCTGTGTAATTTTTAATACCTGCATGCACACGTTTTCAGGTTGTATTCATAGAAACCTCTTTCCACAAAGAAACATCTGAACAACATGAAACCACTTTTGAGCTGAGTGAACAACAAAACTGCATCACAGTCAACAAGCATAAAGTCATTATTGAATGGTTGCAACATCAAATGTCAAAATCAGCACAAACAGGTTGATGACATACTGTAATGATCAGTTATACTGACATGTAAAATGAGTGATCACGCAGAGTTAGAAATGACAGAAAGACGTTTTTTTAACTTCACTGTCACACAGACAACTTTGACTGGACAGTTTTATACACAACTGGTTATTGTACTGAGCATCAGTCCTTTAAACCTCTGCTCAGTCCACTCCTGCTCTCTGTGATTATCCAAACTGTGGGAATACAGCCAAATTCACTGTATACTGTTGCTCATTTACATATATTTTGCTTTTGTGGACAGATGTCAGAATGGGTATGAAATAGTTACTTAACCAAGCTGCTGTGCTGCCCTGAAAAAATCATTATCATATAATTATGATGTCGCCTAAAAAAAAAACACCATAAATCCAGGCCAGTGATAAGAGCTGCGCTGCGTGTTTGGCTGTATTGACTTTTAAAAGGAGAGAAAGTTAGAGGTGACAGAAAGCTTTTGTTAACTTTGCTGTCACGCAGCTCTTGACCCTCGCTGGGCAACATATGTCACTGTTTTGCAAAAGCTCAGTTTTCTATGTACGCTCCAAGCTGCTGTTTTAAGATTTACACACTCTGCAGGATGTTTTAGAAAAGCTAGAAAAAACACAGTTTTGGTCTGGGTGAAGGGCTGAACAGAGAGAAAAGGTGCATTTGTAAATTTTACCGGCTTAGTGTAGGCGTACTTTGCTTTTGACCTTACCTTGCCTACGGCTTATTGGTACTTAATGCTGTTTTGTCTTGCAATGTGTCTTCTTGTTACTAATTTACTTTACATGACCTTGCATATTGTTTTATTGTTAGTTTTGTACCTCTGGCTTTAAAACTGCAGTTGGCCCAGTTGAACAGTGACAGTGCAAAACCTTCCACCTCTCTCTGCTGTCACATATCACTCCGCTAAGGCCCTCACACCAAAACCAGAAGTTCGAACAGCAGAACAGTCGGTTGCTCTGCAAAACCTCAGGCCTCGCAGGGCCCGCTCTCCATGGTGTGTGCCTTGCCAAGATCCTGGTCCCTCTTGCCGCGACTCATCTTCTCAAAGACGCCCCTTCGGCGCTTCCTGCCCCAGGGCAGAGTGCTCCAGGCTTCAGAGGCAGCTGGGACGCTGTCTAACAACGGGAAGGGAAGCTATTGCACCACACACACACACTCCACTGCCCCCCCTCAAAAGTCATTCCTCACTGTGTCACCATACCTCTTTGCCACTTGTTGATATGAGCACCATGGCATCAACATAATGAAAAATGGGGAAAGGTTCTGGTGACAAGGCTTTCATCATGAGAAGGGAGGTGCACATGCATCTACATTTGCAGAACAGCCAATAGGAACGCTTTCTCTCTGAAATGACCTGTGATTGGCCAAAGTCTCCTGTTACAGATCTTCTAAATCCTGAAAACAGAGCCCAGAGGTAGTGCAGAAGTCTAGTTTTCTCTCAGACTGCTTCAAATACAATGTGCTGGAAGGTTGTTATGGAACGTCTGTCCAGTGACACCTAAAATAAACTGCCTACCACGGCTTTAATGCACTTTTGTCTACTTTGTACAGAGTAATCGTTGCCATTTTATCTTGTCCAAAACACATCTGAATTCAGAATATCTCCTCTTGTCATGCCAACAACCCTCCATTAAATGCATATTTATGAAGGAAATAAGAACACAAAGGTGTGGTAAAAGGCTCCCTGCTGTGGTAATAAAAACACCCAGCAGAGCTCATACGCCTTGTCGCTCTGTAAGGAAAACAGTGGCGGCCTCTGAGCCCACTGAAGCATGTTCCTCCTCTGACAGGATGTGAGTTTGCTGAGTAAAGATGTGATGTGAGATTTACCCCAGCTGTAGCCCCGGGAGACAAGGCCCTTGCAACGATGATCCCAATCATCCCAAGGTCAGGGCGCTTTTTCACATCATTATCACTCCTCTGTCATCCCTCTCTCTCTCCCTCTCCCAGAGGAAGTCCCGGCTGCTGCCAGTAGGTGATGGAGGAGGGAGAGGGCTCTTGTCATTATGGCGCCACAGTAAACTTTAGTAACGGTCTGACAGGCTCAAACACACAGAGGTTACCTCAGTGATCTGTCATGTTAGAATCGAGAAAAACTGTGACCTCCACAGGGACGGAGGGGCCACCTGAAAGTGAAGGCTCCCCAGTTTGTTGTGGAATAAAAGTCTGGAGCAAAAAGGCAGAACGTACTGGGACTGCAAAGTTATAGTTTTATATGAGGTGAAGTAAAAGTGAAAGTCATGGCAAACTTGAAATACACATATTTGTATTTAATAACCATGAACTACTGAAGAATGTTTATATGACCCTCCTGGTGTGCAATGATTCATTTTCAGGGAATGTTTGAACATTAGATTTCTGTCGGAACCATTACTTATGACTCTGCACCACAGCTGTCTATTAATCTAGATGCACATTGTGTAGTTGTTGTTGACCACAATTGGCAGCTTGTATAACAGGCCAGAGGACGAAAAATGTACAAACCCTATTTTATATGGAGGTATTTTGGATGCTTTTTTGCTGATTCGTACACATTGTTCTTCCACAGACATTTTGACTCTGTTCAAGTATCCCAGTAAGTGATGACAGTGTGACAGTGAGTCAGTGTGAACAATACCAGCACGCTGTAACTGAAGCAGAATACACCTGTGCTTGTCTAAAATGTCTTCTGTGAAAAAAAAGGTCTGGGGGCTGTTCAGTATGGGATATGGGAAACAAAGTATCGCTCAGTGGTCATTCATCTATTAATAGTGTGGATGTAGCTAAAGCAGGGCATCCCTACAGTTACAAACAAAAAACAATAAAGCCCTCTGAATTTGGACCCAAACAGCCTCTTTTGCATCCTCTGTTGCTACACGCCAACTTAACAAAGCATCTATTGTTTTGTACTTTTGTTTGTCTCAATTTTGTCTCAATTTTGTCTGAAAGGTGGCCAGACTTTGAAAACTCCTGGCCTGCAAACACGTGAGCATTCTTTGGGGCTACATTTAGAAATGGTGATGCTTTATTGAGCGAAATGCTTAAAATTAGAATGCTAACAATGCAAGGGAAGAAAGATTTAAAAGTGTATGTCATTGTAAAATATTTGCTTGGTGACGTAGTGACAATAATAGCAGGGTTAGTGAAGTCCCGCAGCTGTCGAACTAACTGTGAGCACGATAGCCGAATGTGTTAGTGCGGGTCAGTCACAAACAGCAACTTAGGGAACTTCTGTTCTCTCTTCGCTGTTGTCTTTCCTCCCTCGGGCATTTTGGAGACTATTGTACAAATTCAACAGAGGGAAAATAATGCAATCTAATGAGGTTGCTAATGGTGACTTAGCTGACTGTTTGGCTCATTACTTCACACATCGCACATCAACTCCTGTCTCACAGTTGTCTGCTAATGGCTACTCTGTTGCTGAGTAGTTTTACTGTCAGAGGAAAGTCCAGCCATTAGTTGTTGGTCAAGCATTTCCCACTTTCTTTTCAGTGGAATCACCTCTTTTACATTAGTTTGACACTCTAGTGTATATTATGGATTTCTGTCATTCATATTTATGTTGATTAAAAATAGAAGACTCAGTCAATGACAGGGAGACTGAGCTTAGACGGGTTTATGTCTTCAACTAATCCCTTGCTGTCAAGACTGTCTGAGTCCAAGACCAAATTACAAGGTATTTCTGGTCACAATTAATCCTTATTAGATGTCTGGCTGTTGTTCTCCGCTGTTTCAGTTGGTGCTTGTCCAGTCTCAGAAAAAGAAAAGTGCAGTGGCATGCGTTGTAGTTTCAGCTTCTTTAAAATATTAATACAAATGTCCACTGGCCATATTCATATTTCACAGTAAAGGCGGCGTAGACAGCCTTCATTAGAAAGTGTATCAAACAGGTTTTTTGTGTCTCCATCAGTCATTGGGGAGCCAGCAGTGGGACGTTCTGTCCCAGACCACTTAATAACCCCTACAGGGATGCTAAGCCTGCCTATTTCTCACCCTGACACCTTAACAGCAGTCTAAATTGGGACTGCCTGATGTGTTAACTGATGATACTTTGTCCAGAGGAAGGCTGGTACTGCTCCTCCACCTTCATCTCAAAAATTATATCATGATCAGGACAGAAGTAGGGCAGCATGGCTGAAATACAGTGTCAAAACAATGCCTTTGAATGTTGTTACAGTGGCTACACTTCGTGGTGAGGCTCATATTTGCTACTTATAGATGTATAGGTCACCAGGAAATGTTGTGTTACTTGTCTAGATCAGAGGTTTTCAAAGTCTCACACGTGAAACCCCCCAGAATACCAATGCAACATGCAACATTTGGTAACTTGTATTACTATTGTTTGTATATTGTATGCAAATATTATACTTTTTCTACAATATCATGCTGTACTTTTTGGTACAATCCACATTATGAGGGATGTTGATAGGAAGTGAATGTGACAATCGTTAGATTACTTTTTACTGAAGAAAACTGAAAAACATGATAATTATGTGGAGTTATAAGGTGTATCTTTTTTCCCTATAATATTTAAACAGTTTTTTAGATGGTTTTTAGGATGGGCCCTGGAGATAATGATGGCCTCAGGAAGTGGCTCACTTGGTTTTTACATCAAACAGGAGAGTGTGTCAGGGTGCAGACAAAAGCCATTATTTTCAATGTAGTGTGCTGCTGCACTCACCTGGGCAGCTCTGCACGCCATACAGCCAAAGTTCCACAAAAGTTAAGTTTGGCCCTCTGTGTCCAGTGGTATTCCTGCACTGACAGGAGGCATAAGCTAAACTATGACTATGACTGCAGTCGTGTAGCTATTCTCTCATCCAACTTAATGAGCACTGAGGATTCACTAAAACCGTCCAGTCAGTAAGTTACCACTGAGTCTGACTTCATGTTTACTTGTCTTGGTTTTTTTTGTAAAAAGTCAGCGTGAGCATGAACCGCCAGAACTAAAATGCAAAAATTGCAAATTTTTTATCTTCGTTGTGAATGAACCCAACTACAAGTGTGACAGTGGCCTTGGCTTTACGTGAAGAATAAATGTCCAAACAAACAATCAGTTGAATATTTTGAAAATGTGCAAAGATAACAAGATAAATAAAGATTTCATAGCATGTCAGCAATGTGTTGGCTGTCTATCTCTGTGTATTAACCTTGAAGTAAAATCCTTTTTTTTTTCTATAGGTGTCGGGTTTCATTGATTTCACATGGACTATATAACAAGAGATCAGACTAATATGCCCATATTGGCTTTAAATAATACAGTGTAACCTTGTATGTACATTCATCGTCATCATTTCTGTCATCACATTACCTGAGATTTCACTGTCCACACCTAATGATACTTGATCCTCAATGCGCCCACTGCTATTTTCTACCCACGGCGTTCAGCTCATTCATCCACCTTCATGAGACTCTATGGCAGAACACTCTTATCCCTCAGTACAAACCCGTATCACTCACCCCAGCTGCGCCCACTTAAAAGCCTTTTTCAGTTCCATGTATATGGTCTTCAGACAGACAGCTCCATGTATTGCATTGCCCGCTGTGTCATGTAATCCTCTCGTCCTCTCTTAACCAAGACTGATCAGCAGCTCAAAGTTGTGGTCTGTGTCAGTGTTGCGTCAGATTTGGCTGCATTAAATCCACTCTCTGGCCGTGTATTATTACTGATTCAGAGGATAAGGTTAGAGGGCGTCTGCTGGCTGAATGGAGATATCACACTCTGTCAGAGTTAAAACAGAATATCATACTCCTGCTTTAGCCTCCATCCCCCACACCCTGTTTATCTGCCTCTTTCTTTTTTAATGTTAGAAGTTTTTTGAATATATTTTTTAGCACTCTTGATGGACTCTCTCATGTTTACTTGTTAAACACTTTGTAAACTGTTATGATTTAATAAGAACACTGGAAGGATTGATGCATAAATGAGATGAAAAAAACCTTTGATGTTTTGAAGGCATGCATCAGTTTTAACTACTGTTGGCAAGATACACTATGCAGTATATTTGCATGCACTGGAGACGACAGGTTACCTCCTAAAAACAGGTTATGCAGGAAAACAGTTACACGTAACCTGGTTACTGTACATAAAGTCAACTCTATGTACAGTAACAGACTAATTTAGGCTACTAGAGCCAACTTTCATCCCTCCTCCTTGGTGTTACAGTGATACTATCCCTGTTTGAGACCTTTGTTATCACAGGCAGGTCCATTAGAAACCTTGTTGGTGTACACATGGACGATAAATAAACTTTCTTTAGGAGAAATCTATTAGGGCACATCACGTTCTCCAAACCCTGAACCTAGAGTTACTCATCTCTTGTATTATGAGTTACATTTATTCATCAGAACACTCAAACTAAACCAGAATCCAGTTCCTTTAGAGGACACAGGCCGGCAGGGCATGGACCAGGACAGGCAAGGATCATGCTATGGCAGCAGGTGAGTCTTGATTGCTTGATTGAGAGCAGCTGTGCTCAGGAGGACCCAACCTGTCAGCCCCGCCCTGCAGTGAAACAGACTCTGACATGAGATCCCCTCAATTTATCACACTCACTCCCTACAAACACTCCTCATCCAGCCTGAGAAAGCACGTTTGGAGGACACACACACACACACACACACACACACACACACACACACACACACACACACACACACACACACACATGGAGCAAAAACTAACTAAGGGAAATTTTGACTTAATTTTCACTTGTATTGTAGTAATATTTCTCCCAGAGTATTTATACTTTGGCTTAAGTAATTAAGTTGTGTACTTTGTCCACCACTGACGGCTGAATTTATTGGCAGTGGAGCAGATGCTGTGTGATGTTAGCAGAGTGTCATTGGTATTCATACTACTTCATATGTAATGCAGCTATTACCATGTTGGCAGGTTTCTTTCAACTGTGGCTTTGTTATCTGTGCTCACTAACATAATTTGCATTGTGGATATCGTCTTTTTATGTGAATTTATGCCTCTTAAAACTTTTAGGTGAAGCAGACAAGATTTTGGTTTTTCAAGAAAAGTGGCTCCAAGTGAGTGAATGAGTGTCATTTTCAAAAACCTGAACAGCACAAATAATTGACAAGAAAATCGCAGTCTCGTATTCACCATAACATAAATGGGCGAGCTACAAAAACTGACAAACAGAAGTTTTCAAATAATCACTATATGATTAGAATATGCCACATAGCAGCAAATATAATCTTTAATATATGTGACGAAAGAAAAAAAAGAAGAAGAAAAGAATTCCATTATTTGACATAAATGTTCATATATGACCATTTATCAGATTTTCTTATTGGAGGAAAGCCCTTGCCTCTGTCAACATGACAGTGCCCTCCTGCACAAAGGCTACGTCCACACTAACATGTTTTCATTTTAAAGCAGCTTTTCAAAATGAAATTGAACTACATATGTGCCTGAAAATGCATATCACGGGACAACTCATGTCTTCTGGTTTACAGTACCTTTCTATCTACCTGTACTGCTAAATGATAACAGAAAGAAAATAATTGATAACCAGCAGCCTGGAGCACACCTGTGCCCAGTGTGCCTCATACATATAAGCAGCAGCCATTCCTGAGCAATTCCAATGGTGAATAATGGCAGGCCAACTAAAGCTATCATAAACGAGCAAACTTTGAAACATTGATGCAATGCAACAAATCCATTATACACACGCACACACACGCACACACACACACACACACACACACACACACACACACACACACACACACACACACACACACAATTATGACTGAAACAGCTGATATGGATAGTCCAAATGTTTCCAGATTCTTCCCTTGTCTCTCAAGTAATACATGTATGTGTGCTACCTTTGTCAGTGTCCATTAGCTGTGTTGTGGTATCCACAAGATGGCTGTCAGTGTCTCAAAACTACCACAATCAGGCCCAGAAAATCTCTAGAGTAATTCCAAACTGGAGATCAGCTGTTGAGAAGTTTGTCACCACACAATGGATGAATGTTTTTTTTTTTTTTTTTACTGAAACACCAGTAGATGCTGTCACAGCCCAGCTCTTAAACTGCAACAAAAAGGAGACATGGAAAACTAAAGAACATAGTAATTTATTCACAAAAACAGACAAACAAGCAAAGGGTTAGGGTAAACATACGCAAAGGGTTTGCACCAACATAAATGCAACTGCTACTCTGAATGCATCCCTGATCACCATAGCCAAATGAAAATGTAAACAATGATTGCGCTTTTGGCGCAGGTGCAAGTTCTGGCGCATACTGTGACATCAGCTACCTAAAATTCCATTTTTCTCCGTTTTTCTCAGTTTACATGCAAATGTGCAACTGAAGTTTTCCAAAATCTCCACTCTGGCTGGAGTTTTTAGAATGCATCATTTTCAGAGGCGAATTCTGCGTTTGTGTGCAAAGGAAGGGCACAAACGAAGGGAAATGTCTCCGTTTTTCAAAATATCCGTGTACGTGTAAATGGGGCTTCAAGCAGAGATACTCACAAAAACACAATGCCCACTGGCTGCTGCGGCTTGTGACTTCGCTGACAGCAAAGTCCAATCTTGGCTGACTGAGGCACAGATTCAAGGGCAGATTAAGAGCAGTTATGAACGAGACATCCAGAGACATAAACTTTTTCAAATCTAAAAACCAAAAGCTCTTAAAAAGGGCACAATACTGAAAAACTGAAAAAGAAGTTCACTCAACTGCCTTTTGGTGCATTAAACCAACATGATCTCATACTATGTCCATATAAGCTTTGCATAAAGCATAGCTGTGTTTATTTTTTATTATTAGTCACAAAGTCAATAAAGTCTGCATAGATCTATTCCAGGCTGCAACTCCATCAACTAGTCCTACAAATATATCAAGCATATATACAGTATTACAGTAGATATCTTACACTTACCATTATTGTGTTCAAGCAATTTCAAGCACTTTAATACACTAGAGTCATATAAGTGACACAATCTTTAGAGCGGACATATTTTACTTCATTTTTTTTGCCGAGTGTCATCATCCCTGGAGCAGGGTGTCATCTCCGGCTGTGAGAGCAGCAACTTCCTTGCCGAATCGGCTCCTGTTTTGATTAGCATGCTAATGACGGAGTCAAATTTCCACTGTGGAGAATAAAAGGATCTCTCAGGATTAGTCACCCAGAGTGTGTTCGCCTCTGGCGGTTGTGTTGGGTGGAGAAACATGTCATTTCTGATGGAGGAAAAACTTTCCCTCTCTCAATTTCTACACATACATGCACTCACCTGGACCAATATGCAAGTTAATTCATCAAGAGAGCATCTAGTATTGCAACCATCTGCTCTGGTGCATCACGCATTACTAGCTTTGAGTAAATATGTTATGATATGACTGGAACATGATCTTCTTTGTTTAAGAATGAATCAAGATTATATTTTCAGCAGTTGATGAACCAGTACATGCTTCTAGTGCCCTCTCCATGGACTGAAGGCTGCTTCTGCAAATAGTGTTGTGTTTGCAGTAGGTGGTTTCGGGAAGGGTATTCATGTTAACACCAGAGTTCATTAAGTCCTTAAGAGAATAAGACACACTGAAAAATACTGGGATTTCCCTAAAAGGACTGTAACTCAAACTTGAAGGTCATTGTTTCTTTGAACATAAAAGAAAGAAGGAGACTGAACTCATAATACATAATGAGGTATGCAGTTTTTAGCCAGGCTAATGTTTAGACCATCACTGTCCACTGCAACGTCAGATGACACCTGTGAGAGACATTCAGGGTACCCAGAGGATAAATCCATTTAACATGACTTTTTTTCTTTGGCCACAAGCATTTTTTTTAATGAAATATCACTATTTAATTGTTGGGTGGATTGCCATGAAATTTGGTACAAATATCCATGATCCCCAGTATATGTATATGACTTTAATGATCCTCTGACATGTCCTCTAGCACCACTGTAAGGTTGACATTTTGGGCTTTTGGTGAAACATATTGACAACTATTAGATGGATTGCATTATGATTTGGTACCCAATCATAGTGACTTTGGTGACCCTCTGACTTTTCCTCCAGAACCACTGTGATGTTCACATTTATGGGTTTGATTGAATAGATCCTCATGAATTTTGGAATGCACAATCATGTCCTCCTCAGGAAGACTTCTAAAAACGCTGGTTAACCTGAAGATGGTTTCTTATACAGAATCATCTGGGAAGTCGTTCTTGGAAACTGTTTTCAAAAATACTCGGCAGGTGATTGGATCATCACTGTCTATCACAGGATAACTTAAACCAATCAGATCAACCCTATGTTGTAGCAGGACTCTTGCTGAAGCCAGTCAAGAGAAGAGCTAAAGCATGTTTTCCATGGAGAATAGCCTTCAATGTCTTTCTTTGGTCATTTCAATGAAGTAATACTACTCATGCTAATGAGCTGACTGTTTTTGAATGAAAAGGCTCACCTGTACTTGCCTGTACTTCCTCATTGGATACTGATTGGTCCTAACCACTGTGGTTTGACCACAAACATATTTCTAGATGGATTTTTGGCTCGTGGGATTTTGTGAGTCCAGCTGCCTCGCAGGGTACAAACTCCTTTGCATAGCCTCACAAAAGGATCTCCTGATCACGCTGCTGGCCCGCACTATCCAAGCATCCATGAACACACAAACTTGCATCTCCCATTCTTCCTCGTAACAGGTCTGTTCTCCAGCCAACTTACTGACACTGATCCTCCCTGCTATTTTCCTCAAGTGCCCACATTAAGCTTAACAACCATGATAGGTAAATGGGAGTAGGAACAGAGACAGACTTTGTGGTGTGCACTGACTTACATTCTTATGTTTAAGGAGGAAAAGCACTTTAAAAGGATTATCAGAGCCGACATTTACACACTGGCTTGAAGGTTCTATGAGTATCATTTTGTCATTCTCACAAAAAATCTGCTTTTACTCTGGCAAGCTATTTAGGAGCTATCACACAACAGGACTGATCTAAGCCACCTTTAATGGAAGGAGAGAAGAAAAAGACACTGAGAGGCTGGAATGGCTTAAAGGTTACAGACTGAATTCTGACACATAAAGAAAATTGATGCAAATGAAGTCCAAAAGCCATTTTTTCTTTCAAGTTTAAAATTAATTGGCTACGATTATATACAATATATTGTAGCTTATATTTGAATTATTTAGTTGTATATATTAACATCATATTTTGTCCTAATTTATGGCATATGGTAACACAGATATGATAACTGTCGACCACATGGCACACTCTGTGTTAGATGTCAGTCCATCACATCCAAACAGCAGGAGCTTCTCTTTCTGTGCAATGACAGAAAGTGAAATGACTTCCAGGAACCCCAAAGGCCCCATGTACACGGCATATAAATTGGTTTTTGGTCATTTGATTAATTGAAAATGTTTTTGACTTCTTTTATGCATTATTATTATTATTATTATTATTATTATTATTATTATTAGTAGTAGTAGTAGTAGTAGTAGTAGTAGTAGTAGTGGTAGTAGTAATAATAATAATAATAATAATAATAATAATGCACTGTGTTTAATATGACAAATAATAATGAAGGAAAATAATGGAGCTGCCATGTATGCATGCACTCCACTTCACAGGAACTTGGAGGTGACATGATACATAAATACACAGCGGATTGAGCCATGTTCACATGCAGTGGATGGGAAAGATTAGCAGTCATCTCGTCATGAGAGTTGGTTGTATGAGGATTACAAACCTCTATATTAAAAGTATAACAACATCTATTGCATTTTGGGTTTATTACAGTGATTGGTTGACGTGTGGCATCCTAGCTGTGTGACAATTCTGTACTCATGTACAGACATGAAGTGTGTTTGTGCTGGAAAATTACAAAGTATATCCAAAACTCATAGGCTGACTAGGTCAAATTGATTCTTCAGTGATGAAAAACAAAAAAAACACAGGGTCTGTTTAGGTTAAGGTTGGGGAAAGATGCAAATGAATAAGCTAATTGCTAAGGTAAGTAACTGTTTGTAAGCCTTGTTTCTGTATAATTGGAGGACAGGTTTACTTACCTGTAATTCCCCACAGCTTCCCGGTTTCCCTCCAAACATCAAGAGTGCTGTGGATCACATAATCCTCGTAAATTAGTCGTCCATGTTGATGGCTGACTGGAGGGAAAATGGAAATGTCAAGGATGTCAGTGTGGATTTTGACTGATTTTGCATACGTTGGAGGTGAAGCAAGCGTGTGAAACTTTGCAAAAATAGAATCTCGGTGAATGCTTTTTCAAACAAGTGTGATCAAACTTGAATGGAGCTGTTTTAATTGTGTTAATTGATGATGAACAATCACGAGTCTCAACTGGATGCTTCATTTTGAAAATTGACCGCATTCTCTGTCATTCACTTTCTGCCCGGCACTATCTTCCATCAAAAATAGACTAGGTGTGTATTCTCAGCAGAGCAGAGTGGAGAGCTGCTTCTGAAACGCACTATGGTGCTTCTGGTGGAATTACAAGCACTGTCTGAAATGACCAGAATCAGCTCCACCAGCCGTGTGGCAGCTGGAACACGATGCAGACTGATGATTCTCCAAAGGGAGATTTTTTCTTTTTAACTAAAATCCCCAGACATCATTGCATATCGTGAACCCACACTGCTCGAGGAAAGAACCTTATCTACTATCTAAAAAGCCCCTTCCTGGTACCAGGGAGTAGAAGCTAACTTGACAGAAGATGTTACATCCGTTGATGTGAGGGTGAGTTCTCAGAAAATGACAGGCCAAAGCGACTTGGCTGCCTCGGATCAATAAAGATCCCAATCTCCTGCTCGACAAGCTGATGACAAGAGTGATAAGTATCACCTTTAAAGCAAACCTGCCGTCTTCATAGACCCACAACATGAAAATTGATAAGGCCCACAGGCTGTTCTCCTTGAATAAACCCTCTAGTTGATAAAATAGACACTGTGGTCTTAAAGGATTTATCTTAGTGTTCTTCCCTCACAATGACATGTCTGAAGTGAAACGAACATTTCCTTTATTTCCCCTCTGCCTCTGTGCAGTTTGGAGAGTAATCGCTCCCATGAAACAAAAACAAAAGCAAACATCTATTTCTTGTGGCTGTCGCTGCCGTGATACCTGTCTACTTTGCTGACAGCCAGACGATTAGACTATCTCAGAGGAGCTCATTTCCAAAACAATACCCTCCTGCTTTCTCAAATATCCTTGAGCACACAGGCAGAGCCAACATACTCATGCTTACCTAACAGGTTACTCAGAGGTCTTCTAATAATCTGGAATCGTAGTTGTATTGTCACACTTACAGGTTGTTGTTCTTTCTGCGTGTGGAGATGGTTTCTGACTGTGTTAGAGAGAAAGGTTTGCAATAGGCTGTTCCTTTAAATTCCAGCTATGATGACAGTTCATTTCAATGATGTCAAATTTCAAAAGGTTTCCTGCACAATTTAAGTACAGAGACAAAATACGCTACACCTTAAGGAATTGTTCAACATTTTAATTCACTTTCTTCATCTTTATCTGAGAACATTCATACCAATCTCAGGGGTGTGTTAAGTGCAAAGCTGGAATGCCGTTAACCTAACTTAGCTTAAAGACTTGACACATGGGGTAAAAGCTGGCTCTCAACACTCGACACCTCTGAAGCTCATTAATTCATACATGACATCTTATTTGCTTAATACAAACTCAAGCAGAAATATAAACTCCACGATTTGTGTATCCAAAGAAGGCTGAGTCAAAGGCAACTGGACTGAGTTATAGAAACTTGAAAATGTGCTGCCTCTCATCCAAAGGGCTCCTTCAGTTCTAACTGACTGGTGGGGAGTCCCAGGTATTTAATCTCTGTGGGGTACTTATCAAGATCATTGATACCACTTGGGTCATTAGTGCTCCTGGCTGTGTAATTGCAGTCATTAGAGTTGTTGGAGTCACCTGAGGCCAGGTGTGAACAACAGTTGCTGGAGTTGTCATGTGAGACCAACTGTAAATCGTAACCCAATTGTAAGTCAGAGATAAGTGGTGTCGTAGACTTCCTCCTCCTCTGTTGAGAGACGGCTTCTATATTTATATCTATAAAAGACAGACATGAGATTGATATCAATCTTTTCATCTCACTCTCTGTAGGAAGGACAATTCCACACTGAAAAAAAAGCTATTTCTTTAAGGAGAGTTGAGCATTGTGCTTCACCCTGTCACATATCTCTCTGGAAAACTAAGTGTAGGTAGGAGGTGTGTGTGTGTGTGTGTGTGTGTGTGTGTGTGTGTGTAGATGCCCTCTTCAATGTATGGCAGTCTTGTTCCAGCTGAATAAAAGCAGAGACAAATACCTGGTAACAGGTTAAAATGTTATATTCTGTATGCACCACATGATCAACTGACAGTAAACCACTCAACCTCTCTGCTTTCTCTGCCTCTCTTTATGTCAGCATAACTCTCCCAGCCTCATGCATAATTCATGGTTAACAGTCAAAGAGGCCTTGCACATGGTCATATTTATACATTTAAATTATAAATTATAAACCACTCCTTTCATTTAGTGAGTACAAATATTACACAACAAATTACATTGCTTTAAAAGCATTTAACCATCCAGTTAATAGTGCTTTTTCTCCACTTTTAAATCCTTGCAATGATGGAAAGAAAAGACTGAAGCCTTGACCAAATGTTCCGATACCAAGAGCTGCTACTGACCACCAGTTTCTGCTATCACACCCATCAACATTTGTGACCCTATCAAAATATTATAGAGTCACAATTTTTGGCAGCAGCTATCAAAATGCAGTATAAGACTAGGATAAATCTGTTTGCAGTGGTAATATAGTGTGAGGGAGACTCCTCTCAGGCCGCAGAATCGGATGGATCACAGGATATGAGGTAACCCATCAGCACTCAAACTGCAGTCTCAGAAATGGCCACAGATTTGAGTGAAGACCTCTGTGTCACAGTGTCAGCAACAGTTGAACAGCATTTTTGTCAAAGCTGGTGAGACTCTATCCACCCTCTTGGGCAAAAACTGAAATTGTTGTGCAGAGTAACTTTACAATAAAGTCACTTTTCTGACCTAGTTACAACTACTGCTGCTAACACTACAAGCAGCAACATTAGCAGTACTACTACAAGTAGCAGTAGTACTATTACTAGTAGTACTACCCTGTTTACCACTTATTCAAATGCCATAGTCTGTCCTTCTCTATTGCTTCTGCTGCATCTGCTGAGGCCATGGTAAACTAAGCCAAGCTAGGGTAAACTAAGCTAAGATAGCAGGTCAGCAGACTGCTATGATCTGCAAGTAGGGAACAATCCTGCACCATAAAATGCAGGATTGTTACGTATTGAAAAATAAAATGCACCGTCCCTCACTGAATCAATGTGGGACATGATTTGTCTTGTATTTTAAGGCACACCCTACTCCAGTACACACACTAGTGCATATATTTTTCACATGCCTAGAGTGACGTGAAAAATAATAAGTTTCTCAGCCAAGGCATAGCAGAGAAGTATTAAATCAGAATTCGTGGACGAGAATGAAACCGTCTTTCAAATGTTGGTGAATACCTCCAGCTCAAGTCAGAGAGAGACTGTCTAAATACTGATCGGACTGACAGACAAACCACAAATGGATCAGTCCTGTCAGTGGGAATAAGTACAAGGCAAATTGTACATTGTGCCTTAAAGTATTTTCTATTGCTCACGGTGGCCTGTCCGACCTGAAGCAACATTCAGCAGGGGACTACCAGGTCCAAACAGCACAAGGGCAGAGGATGCGGAGCCGAATCGCTCAATTCATGACACCCCAGAGGCAGAAATGGCAAGTTGTTGTCAGGTATTGTGTGTACTGTTAACAGCTATGCTGTGTCATTCTCCCAGATACATCAGTTGATGGTTCTCTGAGGATGTAAACCGAAGACCCACCCCCTCTGCATGCTCAAGTATGTGTATGTGTGTGTGTGTGTGTGTGTGTGTGTGTGTGTGTGTGTGTGTGTGTGTGTGTGTGTGTAAGTGAGAGAGAAATTTAAGCAATAGCCCACTTGGTGGAAATTAATCTTCCACAGGCGAGGCTACCCCACCCACCCTGGAAGGTGTTGGACTGAAAGCTAACATAAGATTTAGAGAGTATTCAGAACACTATTCCTTGTGTTGGCAGCCAAACCTGCAAGACTGTGACACAGAGGCATGTGACCAGTGGAGCCAGCCACAGACATCAGTGGGCTAGTTTTCTGTAGCCTTGCTAGCTTCTCTGCTACCATAGATGAGGATAAAAAGTGAAAGGGGAATCACATAATTCTGAAAAAGCTTTGTTAACCGGCATACAGAGCAAATATTTCTGGCACAACTTCACCTTCTTCCAAGGTGCACGAAGAGGAGACGGAATTTTGAAGTGGTTGTAACTCCAGCACTTGTGATGAAAATTTTATTATGAGACCAATGTGTTTAAGCTTGTGGCCTTCATCAGGGTCACTAACGCAGCACACAGCAAGCGGAGAAACACAGAAAAGCTTATGAGTTCATTGTGATTCAGTCAATGCAAAAACGTTTGGATGTGAAAACGGTGATCTTGAAAATAAAAGACGACTTCTGTGTTGAATGTTGAATATTCATGAAGAATCACTCCTAGTTGAGTTCAGATAAAGGTCACTTGAATATAGTGTACACTATAATTTCTGTATTACAGTTTTTTGATTTTGTCAAGTATATGAGTACAACCTGAAACTGTCAAATTGCACTTGACTAGACTATAGTGATATCTACTGAACAATGGATAGAAAACAGAATAGATAGAAGAGAACTAAAATCAGATGTCCATAATGCAGCGATATCTATACAAAGGCTGCTAACATAAGCTAACATTAGGCACCATAAACCACTGGTCACACCAGACCAAAAAAGATTGAGTGTTTGTTTAAAGCGAGACTGTGAACTGTGTCAGAGCAGAAAAAGAGTGATTAAGATGCAGGTCATGTCTTCAAAGGCAACACTCCTCCTCCTCCTCCTCCTCCTCCTCCTCCTCCTCTTTCTTTGCAAATTTAAAGGAATTTTTTGATATGAATGGCCTTAATTTCCCACAGAAACACAGTTTTTGTGTGTTTGCGAAGGACAAAAATAATTCTTGAACAGTCTGGAATTTTATCATTATGTGTCCATGGCAACATAATGTAAGGCCTGTGCGTATCTGAGAGTCGTTTCCCCTTCCTGCCTTCTCAACTGCAAATTAGCTGCTAAACTGATTTCACAATTTGTCTGCAGGTTTTATGAAAAGCACCCACGGTGCTGCCAGTGTTAGTGCCTGAGGTGAGGTCATACACTATGTGCTGAAGTGCTACATAGCCAGATCAATTACTTTCATCCCCTGCAACTTTATTAACTGTTTTTTCCTCTTTCTTTTTACCTCTGCTGCTGTTCTCCGAGGCTGCAATGCACCGTCTCCATGTGTGCCATTAAAGTTTCACTCAAGTCAAATAAAATCATTTTATATTCATGGACTTGTTTCACCAATAATGTAATGAAATGGTTTTACACAGAGGTATGAATAGGGGTCA
The DNA here is from genome assembly GCA_037975065.1 of Chaetodon trifasciatus. Classification (NCBI taxonomy): domain Eukaryota; kingdom Metazoa; phylum Chordata; class Actinopteri; order Chaetodontiformes; family Chaetodontidae; genus Chaetodon; species Chaetodon trifasciatus. Next base: position 10,388,523 of record JBBMOE010000014.1, on the reverse strand, counting down.
AGCATGGCTCCTGCTGATTTTCCTTTTATTTCTATACACAAGACAGGCACAGCAGTAACATGGTGTGAGAAACCAATACATTTTCCTCTTAAAAAATGTGATTCCAACAACAGAGGCAGATGGTGAGTGATTTGAAATCAGTGTCATGAGAGGACGAAAAAGTTGGAGGAAAAGAAGCAAGATGTAAATAGAATATTGAAATTTGGCAAATGAAACCATTCTCATACTTTTCTAACAAAAACAGGCCGTGGAAAGTAGAACAAATAGAAATTTATAAGGCAAAGGAAGGAGGGCATGCAGAGGTTGATGAAGAGGAAGTTGAAGACAGAGAAGGTGAAAGGAAGGCTCAAAAGAACAGGATGGAGAGCTTGAAAGAATGAAAAATAGGGGGAAAATGAGGTGGAGATGAAGGTGGCGTAGCATGGCAGGGGATGACAGGATGAATTAGGTGCAGGGAGAGAATAGTAAGAGGTCACATTTCAAACCTATTCACCTACAAGACATGAGACACATGGCTGTGTCAAAGTGCCTCAGCTTCTCACTTTAATTGCCCACTCTACAGCTGCTAAGCAGATTCAACAGGAAAGTTCCTGTAGTGGATAAAAAGAACATTCTTGATTAAACTTGATGGGATGAGATTCAAGAGAAACATTTGTAGAGGGAAGCTATTCTGTTTCTCCCAGGCTGATGAAAATCTCACTGAATCCTGGTGTTACAGTTTATTGTAAGACTTTAAGAATCATATATGCACATTCCATTAACATATTTTTCTCACTTGCTTCTTGTGTTATGTAGCCAGCGTGGGTGGACTCATGCTCGAAAAACCTCCCCCCCGCCACCAAAGAAGAGCCTTTTGGATGTCTTGATGTTAGATAAAACATGATAACAGTCTACTCTGGCCCAGTGTACAAGAGAATGTGATAAAGTGCCCTCCAGGGTGCCCTTCCTGTGGAGAAAACAGGATGCAGTGCCATATAGGCTGCAAAGGTCTGGGAATGCATCTGGACTTTCTGTGTGCTGCTGCCCCTCTGCATGCAGCTGGTGCCTTTCACCCTGCCCCTCAGGCAGCCTGAGTCCGCCACTAGTAGCCATTCAGATAGTTTTGCATTTATTTGTCAAGATTTTGAGATATTGCATCTGAGGCCTCAATCTCAATACAATGTGATCACAGCGACTCAACAGGAGGGCATCATTCCATTGTCTAGCTACAATCAACAGACTTCAATAAACACTTGTGAAATGTTTGTGTTGAAACGTGTTGTCGGACTTGCGACAAGCAAATCAGCAAGACATCAGAGAATCCAGAAAAGAAGAAATATGAGAACATTTGACATATACACAAATATTCGCACAACTATTTGATAAACATTACTTTTCCTTTCAAATTTTGACATCTTGATAATGCTCTTTAATTAACACGACACAGGGATGCTCACTTTCTGAGAGTAGTTCTGTTTTGTCATTCATTTTGTCCACCTACGCCTACTCATATCATTCAATCATTTTGTTCACTTTTTCATTCCTTTCCACTTGATCAGCACGTTGTAAGTATGTGCGTCCTGCACATGTAGGTCCTGCACTGAACCAACATGGTTCTGGTTTCACTGTCGTACCGAGGCCGACCTGGCATCTTTTCTGCTTCCTGCTAATTTTTTTGTCTGTCTTTGGCAAAATCTGTGGCAGCATTTTGTGTCTATCCAGGTACATGACAGCATGCAGGTCAAATAGACCTGCGACATCATTGTTGAGCAGACCATCTTTGCTGCGCCTTTGATCACAGTGTTTCCGACCATTTGTAGACAGCGCACCTTGCTGTGATGTATAAGAGAACATTTAGTATTTATAGCAATAAATAAAATAGCATTTTTTAACATGAATGAAAATCATAAATGCTTCTATTGATCAACCATCAGTGGTGATGCATAATTTACACACGAATAAAAGCATTGCTAAACAAGTTAAATATTAGATTGCAACTCATGAAATCGCTTATGTTGCGATCACATGACCAAAGCATGAAACTTCAATCAGGTGATTGATAGTTGTACATATGAGGGAGATGGTCACCTCCATCTCCGTTCAAAGATGGTGGCTGTTGGGACACTGTGCAAAACACTGAAACCCCATATTTAACAACTTTTTTGATGTTGCCGGTATCAAATTATAAGTGAGCAAATGCATATTCAATCCATCAGATTTGTGCGCTTCAAGGTGATGTGGCTAAGAGGAAATGCACACATGTGTGTTCTATAGAGCTAAAACAGTTCTGACAGTTGCTGTGTAGAAAGCAGCCAGGCTCTGTTTGTGTTCGGCCACACACAGCGGTGTCTGTGGCCCGATCGTGCTTCTACCTCTTCCCTCTCTATTTTGTTGGAAGCCTGATTGGGCACACCTGCAGGCCTGCCAAGCTGCACTGCTGAGAGCTGTTTTAGTTCAGCTGCCCAGTTTCTGTGTGTGTGTGTGTGTGTGTGTGTGTGTGTGTGTGTGTGTGTGTGTGTGTATACAGTGTATCTAGGGTTTTTGAGCATTGTGTCCACTGTCAATCTTGTTTTCAGCCTAGCTTCAGCAGAACATGCCAGCTCTGTACAACATTGTGTGATGGAACAATAATTTGGCTCAGGTGCATTTGTGTACAGTACTTTAATGTGTGTGTGTGTGTGTGTGTGCATTCACTGAGCACAGATTGCTGTGACAGAACATGAGTTTTCACTGTTGACAGAGCACAAATTATGGTGAAATCTGCGGCTTCACTCTGATTTTATGCACTTGCAAACATGCATGTAAACACAAATACAGACGGCACAGCTCAACTTCTCTGTCCATTGTCCTCCTAGCTGCCCTGCATAAATTGGTTTCATCGGCAGCATCTCTGCTTGCTCCCCTGTCAGTACCCCTCCTTCTGCTGGCACCTCTTCACATCAGCACTCACGAGTCAAAGGGGAGCATCAGAAGGGCTGACAGCTGACGAACTAACTTTGACACCAATTTGCAGCATTGTTGACAGTATCTGTAGACACGGCAGCATCTTTTCACAGAGAGGTGTTTCTGGTTGTCAGTGCAGGGCTTCACATCAGTTCAGCAGTTCGCAGCACCAGAGGTGGACTCACTGTGGTTGATTTTTGGTAATATGAACAAAAGTTACAACAAAAGCAGCATACCAATACCCTTATTTAATTACTGGTTTGCCAAAAAGCTGACGGGAAAAGTTTGGTCAGCTGAGCTATTAGTGATTCATCATAGTTGGCTGAGCGTGAAATAGTCGCATGGTGTTGGAACGGGTGTGTGTGTGCGTGCATGTGTAGTCTGGATCAGTCGCAAACACAGCCTCCCAGTTGACCTTCAGGGTAATCTATGCCAGTTAACTGCACAAATAGCATGACAACCATTTTATTTTTAATGAGGCAAGTAGCATCCGTCCCCCCTCCCCCTGGAGAGCATATCAGCTCTGGCACCAGATGGCATTGTAAGGCTGGTAAGACATCACTTGACCAAAATGGTAATTAAGCAAAGTATTCCTCAGTGTTTCTCAAAGTCTCAACACTTCTCTGATCTACTAGGAGATGTCACAGCTTTGTAGAAGGATTGCCAGGTGCTCTCGTGAGGCCCTGGCCATTTCATCTAAAATGTTTTTGCTACAGATCGCCAAAAAAAAAGAACAAGCCTATAATGCCATTGCATAAATAAGATGCCATAACTGAGCATGACCAAAGCCAAGCCAAAAGTAAAAGTTGAAGTCACCCACTAAAACAACACATACAAAAATAAAATGAATAAAAGTAAAACAAATAGCTGCACCAAACAATTAGGGAGTCAGTTGTAGTAACAAACCTGCAGGGGATCATCACCAAACTCTGCAGCTCCCCCCAAGTCTATGGAGCATTTAACATCTTTTAGCTCATTCTGTTGGTTTTACAGCCCGCAACTTTACTGTTTTGGTTCACTCTCACATCTCTTACCAACTTCAATTCCTGACAAAGCTCCAGTGCAACCCCTTTGTAGCTGGCATGGAGCTAACATTAACCACATATGAAGCAGCAGCCCACACAACACTGCTGCTCAAGATATCATGGCTACCACTGTCAGCACCAGCCAACCCCTTCATAACACCCCTTCATAGAAACATGGCATCCACCTCAGTTACTGCTTTAGCTTATGGAGCAGAGCTCAAACTTCTGCTGTCCTTGGTCAGTTAGTTAACCTTTTCACTCCCATGAACTATAAGTACTGTGCAACAAACACCCCACTTGGACCGGCCCATGCATCACTCCTTCAGCAGACTATGTCACACCATGTATACCTCAACCTGTGAGACATAGTTATGAATATGAACAGACTGGATGTGGCCAGCATTGTTGGAGGAGGGTCATTTCTGCAAAAAGCTAATACAGACAAGGTATTACTGTATATCATCAGCTTATAATTTGCTAAGTTGTGTTGCTGAGTTTCTAAGTTGTCTTGAATGGACCTACTTCTACATCCACCAAACGGAACGACATTATCATCAATGACAATATTCACTCTCCTATTAGCTCTGTTTTGGTTCGCCCCAACTCTTAACAAACCTCTCTAATAAGCTATACAGTCCAATAGCACCACAAACTACACCCTCCAAAATTACCACACAGCTCAATCAACATCTCTCCAGAGCAGTAAACAAAAACTAAACATTAGAACCTTCATTAAGGATGGATTTATTGCAAGACTGGTGTATTAGACTGCATTGTTCTAGCTAGGTCGATTTAACAAATTGACAACTGTTGAGTGTAAACTGTGGTAAGGCCACATGAAATAGTAATCTCTATTAGATCTGTACATCTCTATACACAGAGAACAGGTTTGGTCCTGCATATCAAGCTATCCGTCGTGCCCACACATGTCCTGTCTCTCCCATGACATTGAGATCCTAAACCACACAGACATGCTTCATGCAAGTGCTTGTGATTCTCAGCTGCATATGGCTGACTTCATTTGTAAGTGAATAAACCCATGCAGTGTCGCCAGGGTACAGTATATCCTCCACCATACAACAGCTGGATAATCAATGGCCACAGGGGATGCCTCTTACAGTATTCACACACACATACACCCCTCCTTCCTTAATACAGCCATATTAGCATTGATTCCACATGTTTTCAGGTCATACTTATCAGGAAAGCTGGCACCAGACCCACTTTGCCTGACTCGCGCGTGCAACCTATTTCCAGCAAGACCCATTTAAGAGAGACAGGAGCCCCCAGAGGGAATACTAACACTTCTGCTGACACTGTGATACCCTGCAACTTCTGGCTGTTATTGCTCAGTCTTGGCACCACACACTATTTATACACCTTTCATCTGTAATGAAAAAAAGGGAAAGAAAATGGATATTCTCTCTGTTGCATATGAAATTCTCAGATGTCAAGGTGGCCTCTTACTGGAAGCATGTGGATAATGATAGTATAGAGTCAAAACTATGGACATGTTGTAAATGCACCCATTCAAAAGGCTGTTTTTATTTCATATTGGCATTTTTCATGATAGGGTTATTGTCATTGTCCCCTCTCATCTTTCAGCCAATCACATGTCCCCTGGTTCCCTTAAGATAGTGAGCTCAACAACTGCTTCCACATTCAGCCAGAGCAACAATGTCAAGAGTAACTGTTGCAGCTGGGCTGATAAAGCTTTTGAAGAGTCGCCTCTTAGGCTGATATTGCTTCGAGCATTTGTGTTTGTATGTGTTCATACATACATTCATACACACTATATGTATGCTATTCTATCTATAGTAGGCTATACTATCTCTCCTGTTTTACGAATGTAATGTCAGTGGGGTCTTCTTGGCACTCAGCACTCAGATTTTAGAACTGTTACTGCTTAACAGTCCAACCCCGTATTGGTGCATTTAATTGATCTGCACTGATTCCTGTGATAGACTGGTGAGGAAAACAAAGACGTACACATCTTCACAACATGGAGACGTAAGATTATGGGCAAGGTGAATTGCATCATGGCTTTTGCAGCAGAGCAACAAAACTCTTACTATTTGATAAACCCTTCGGCAAACCTGCATGTTGTAGTGTCTTGTGGTCTGGAAATCCAAACTTTTCTTCTCCCCTTTTCACTCGGCCTGTTTCTCTGTCAAGCTCTGAAAGTTAATAAACTATTGAGAGGGCTGAGATGGACAGAGGGGGTGGACAGCGGCCAATCTTTCTTCATTCTTTATTTTCTTTGGTATTTTCTTGGTGCTGTAGACATATTGCCTTGCTTGATTGCATTGTCACAAGCCCCACGGGGAGTTGTTAACTCTTCGCAGAGAATGAGCTCCCTTTGGGGTGTGAAAGGGGTGGGGTGGGATAAGAAATGCTGAGGGAGGCAGGTGTTGGAGACTGAAAACACAGAGCGGCACAGAAGCAGAGACTTTAACTATGTGTGTGAGAGACGGTGAATATTCCCGAGTGTATGTGAGCAGAAAAAGAGAAGAAAAAAAGATTGACTGACCTACCTGATGAAACTCTATGGGAGAAAGATGTATATCTTTCTTGTTCAACCCAGACATTTGATTAAGCGGGGGCGGCTGTGGCTTAGGAGGTAGAGCAGGTCATCCACTGATGGCTTTTAGCTGATGACATTTGCATGAACTTGTTTGTTTTGAGCACACCCTCCCTTTAAATAAAGACAATGGTCATGGTAGGAGAGTAAGAGTTTATATGCATGTGTGCATGTGTGTGTGTGTGAGTGTTCAGAGGGCGTTGGCATTGAAACTGATCATGAGCCATTTATCAATATAAGTTTTCCCCTTCGACAGAGTTGGAAGATGAATTGCATGCTGCCAGCCCAGGATTGGAGGGACTGAATGATAAACACAGCCTCAGGTCTCACACATGCACACACACACACACACACACACACACACACACACACACACACACACACACACACACACACACACACACACACACACACACACGTTGAGTGTGTATTATCTAGTGGCATTAGTCTGGTGCCTGGAGCTATCCTCCCTCACAGGGGGCAGTCTCAGGGACAGTATCCAGGCTGAGAAGCTCGCAGCCGGGCTGTGCTGAGACAGTGTGGCTGCTGTCTGGTATGGGTGGTGGCAGTAATGGCAACCACAGCAGCTACAACTGCAATGCACAAGGCTGAACAAACACACCTTGCAACTCACACGCACACACTTACACACCAGGGTGTCTGGTCATGCAGTGCTAATGCGGTCCTGCAGGATGCTGTAATCAGTGTTAGGGCTGCGGAGCGTGTCAAAACACTGAGGAGTGAAATCTCAATCGCAGGATGGAGCCTGACAGTGCGGAGAGGGGGAAGGATGAGAGAACGGGAGAGAGGTGGCGCTATGAAAACAAAAAGAGGCCGGGCTGGAAGCAGAGCGTGAGATTCCAATGTTACAGCTGGGTGAGGGGTCAGCCATGATTGAAAAGCAGCAAATCTTTCTCGCTGCACTCCTGGGACGTTGCGGCAGCAGCAAATCAAACAGGAAAGTCTTTTCTTTTTGCAGATTTAAAAGGGAGGACAAAACAACAGGGCTATTGAATAACAGTAAATATCTATTCTTTACAGTCTCTGACTGCTCCCTCTGATTCGGGTCAATAACAGCATTTAGTATCAGTGACCTGGGTCCATTATCCTGCTAGAGCCACGGTGTATGTAGCCCTCAGATGTAAAGCATTACTGTCTCCTTCTGTTTCATCTCCCACCACACACTCCTGTGGGACAGTGGGCAGCAGCTGAGACCTTCTTGTGGCCAACGTGTGCTCTGTGTGAAGTGTAGGGTTAGCCTGATGTGTCACTTTGCTGATATCGACCTTTGATTGTGGATTTTAAGGTGGATATCAGTCACTCTTTGTTGTCTGCCTCTATTATGACGCAGTTCGATTGACTATGGTAGGACTGATCAGTGGATTTCACAAGAAACCTCAAACTGCTTCCAATGCCACAATCGCTGAATTTTGTATGAATGTTATTAAATATTTACTAATATCATTCTGATGTTTTGTAGTTTGTGTGTTTTAGAGACTTTTACAAGAAACACTGTAAACCTGTAGGGTCAAAAATGCCTGTCAGTTGAACCCCAGTTAAAGGGTATATAATTACAAAAATGTACATCTGTTCTCATATTTCTAACTCTACCTCTCCATGCAGACAGTTTTGGTTTTATTTGCTCAGGTTTTAAAATATGTGCTTTCACCCCAATACCCCAGTAGCAAAGTCATCCAGCCATAACTGTCTATACGACCATGGCTAGCTGGCAAGCAGGAACTGCTAACAGCTTATTTGGCATACTTTTATGGTGTCAGTTTACTTTTTAGCATATTTTTCATCTGTATTGGCCATTGTCACTAGCAGCTGGCGAGTTACCAACATTATCTATCCCAAAGCTGCCAAGTTGCCAAACCGAGACCCCCAGCGTAAACTTTTCCACCCCAGATCTGTTTTTTTTCAGCATATGGTGTCAACCAATCAGTTGCCAAAAGGTAAACATTTTACATGCATGCTGTAATTGGCTGGGGAAAAGCATGCACAAAGACTGCAGGCAGTGCTTAGTCATGAGTCATCGCATGTTTCAGTGATAATGTATGATTTATGTGAGAGTAACAACTGAAATTTATACACATACACACACACATATAAAACTATTTTTCATCAAAAATATGTATTTCATAACTGGGATTGCAGGATGGGCGATGCCCCAGGACCTTTAATGGACCACACGCCACTGCTCTGATAATCGACATAAGACACTCACTCCATTTAATTCTGGTATCAATCAGAGTGCTATTGAATTGAACAGACCATATCTAGAGATGAAGGGTTTCCCCTACAAAACTTGTTTTACCAATTTAGATACTGTTGTTAATAAAGGCCTCAATGATGTTACTGGAGGTGGTCTTTATGTCAGCCAAGGTGGCCAAGGTTCGACGTCTGCCATTAAAAACACTGTGAACCCTGAGGTAGTCCAGCTCTCATTATAATCAAGACTCAGGTGTAAATGCAATAAACAGTTTTGCCACATTCTTAAAGAATAACTTAACGCCCCCTGAAAACCTTGTATTTGCTGCCTTTCAGTGGTTTAGCTTGTCACCTTGCTGCAGTGATGTACAGATGTATTCCAGGATTCCATGACATCAGCTGAGCACACTTAGACCACACTCATCAGTGCTACATAGATGGAGACCTTGTTCCCATACATCCAATGAAATCTCTGCATAGGGCAACATGAACACACATCCTGTCCTGCAGCTTAGCTTGTTGAATCAGTGCCCAAACAAACACTCACCAGGGAAAAGTGTACCGCTAATGTCAGTTTGTAGGCCAGATAGCTCATTATTTTGTCTGCTGCAGTACATTAAACACCATGTAACTGCAACTGCAAAAGTGACTACAGCCTGCTTCGATGTCCTCAAGGGATTAGTGTCTTCTAGGGATTATCATGGACATTGACTGAGTTGTTTCTCTTGATTTTTGGTTGTGAACATCACAATGAAAATTCAGTAGCCCTTCATTGTATTGGTAGGAGCAGGAATGAGACATCAGATATCTCAAAGCCTGGCCCAATATTCAGTTTTGTATCTGTAAAGGCTAAATAGCAGTGATCCTTCAAGTGTGGGTTTGTTTGTGCTCCTGTGTGCACGCCAGTGTTTAGAACACGTCTGCACGTGCTTGTGTGTTCCTACGAACCTTGGAGAGAATCTTGCCCATTTTATTTAGCTGCCGCAGACGCCTGCATAGTGCGTTGGGATCGTGCTCCTCCACCTTGCTACTCTGTGACCTGTTTTTTCTGCATCGCAGCTCTGTCATTAGCTGCACCTGCACCAGCCTCTCATCACACAGGACATCATGGTTCAACTGACACCCCTGTTTGAAATCTGTTAATATTGATATTTCTGGGCTGAAGGAGGATATTTCCAGTTTGAGGCAGCTGGTAGAGAATTTTCTCAAAGCCTTGCATATACCTCTTGGCATGCCTGAAAATGGAAATTCATTCTTTTAAATCTTTTGATTTGCAGCATTTAGACAACTGTGCAACATTAACCCAGGTAAGAAAAAAGTATACTATAAATGTCATGAACCACACCAAATATCTATGGGCAAGATTCACAATATTGTAGTTATTGCTAAATTTACATTCCAGAAAAATACATTACAATTGTCTTTGTCTGTACTACCTAAAGTGTACTACTAAATAAATGCAGTGAATTGAATGGCTTATGGATGCTTGGGTTTACTGAAATTACATTTTTGGCTCTGTTATTAAATCCTAAATATGTAAAAATGATATATATTTTTTAAATATGCCTGTCACTGGGCTTTCAGCCTCTTTCCTGCTGCCATTTCCTTGTCATCTGTTCACCTGCTCAGCCAGTACTTTTCCACTCTTGCTCTCCTGGCCAGCCACACCCACCCACTCACCTGATCCTCATTCCCAATCAGTCCAGTATTTAAGCTGCTCTTTCACTCAGTGCCACATTGTTCTTCGCATCATGCAAGACTAATCTCTTATTACTGCACCTGCCTGCCTTTGACTTTGCCTCATCTCCTGTTCTCTGGTTAATATCTTAGCCTTCTGTCTCAGCTCAACCAGTCTTGCTCTGCATTTCCTGGATCTTTGTCTGTCTGTGATTGTTTGGTGTGTGCTTCACCAAACATTTCAAGAGACTTAGATTTGTTACTTTAACCTTAGATGGTCTGATATGACCAGTAGCAGATCTTGGCAAATGTTAACAGACTTCACATATACATTGATGATTTTATTACTTTTCTCTACTTGTGCAACTATTACATTATGTTCAAACAATTAACATTAACATGAAGTTACCAGTTGTCGCCTTAGTTCAACAAAAATGTCAAAGCCTTGCTTTAACTGTATTTGACTGCTAGTTTGAGATTTATTTAGATGTAATTAATTGTATTTGAATACATTTTTTTGTATTTTAAAGTCACAGTGGGACAATTTAGAGCATCTTCACCTTCAGTCATGGTGTCATTATGAGTCATCAAAAATATATTTTTTCTAAAGAAAAATAAAAATACTCAAAATGATCTCTTTGATGATAAATAAATGAACAATTAGAACAGCGAAACAGGATTCCAACTGGGAAAATCTATTTTTTATTTCACTGTCTTTATATCTTAGAGGAAATCAGAAAAGGAAACATCCAAAAGAAAATTAATTTCATGTAAAAAAAAAACAAAACAAGAATCAGTAGTTATTGACTGAACCAACTCTACAGTACACTGCAAAGACTCTCCTGGCAGCATCATGATAAGCTATATCAAAGGTGGACAGCAGTGACTGGCTGATATCTGATATCTCTTTGGGAAATACTATTTCAGGTCCAGTTGTATTTTATTCTTTTTTTACTTTTCATCTTTGTATGCAGATGTGCACAATGGCAGTGCCCCACGTGGGCCAAGGTCTTCCATTTTTCACAGCATGCCAAGTGGCCCATAAGCATGCCTGCATCATCATATTACCTGCCTCTGAATTCCTCCAAAGCTTCCATCCAAAATCCATTTAGAGGACGGCATTATGTAACGAACCTGAAATCATTGTCCCGGGGCGACAGTCCTCCCACCACCTCCATCTCCTGAGCCTCCTACTCTGTGATGCCGGCAGAGGCCTGGTCAGAGTGGGGCCACCGCCTCCACCTACGACTTCCTGTTGTGTGAGCTCTGCAGAGGCCAAGGGCCCTGAGAGAGGGCTGATGACTGCAGGTAATCCAGGACCGAGTGGGTGGTCTCAGAAAAAGGGAGGCAGATGGAAGAAGGAGAAAGGCGTGAGGGAGATGTGAAGGTGCTTACTGTATTTACAAGACATTTTGACGGCCAGGTTCACCTCTGCCAAGTGCTTAGTGATTGCACATGGTGACATTTAGTGAAGTGTGAGAATCTGTAGAGGGACAACAAAGTTGCATCACCCATCTCTGGCTGTCAAGCATCAGGTTTTATCTTTTACTTGAAAATACAAGTTTTATCAGCCCATTACCCACAAATTGGGGAATCAAGACATCACCATCACCTGAAATTTTGGCATTTTTTTCTCTCACGTACTGGAATAAAGAGTATAAAGTACATACACTTGCAGGAAACTTGCACATGATGTTGTTTTTTTTGGTGATTTTATTTCTTAAGATTTATTTAAATGTAGCTGCACCAATGGAATCACACAGTTTTAATAGATTTAAATGGGTTTTTATTTAGGGATGTAACTAACGATCATTTTCATTATCTATTAACCATCAACATGTGTAATAGACCAATTCAAATGTGATGTTATTTGAAGTGAAATCAAAGCTGTAGCCAGTGAAGCTGGAAAGGTTTAACACTGCATTTTCCTACTCTGTAAGAACTAAAGCCTGCCATGACGTTTGAACATGCTGCTGTGTGAAAACTCCTTCAGGCATTTGGTGAGAGGTTTCAGGACATGAAAAGTAAACAAAAGGAACTGAAAATATTCAACAAGCTCAAAGCCAGGTACCATAAGCTCCTTCTGCTCAAACTCTAGAAACTGAGGATTTTCCATTTTGAAGAGATTTATGCTGACGTTTGCATCTGTTTGGGACAACCGAATACTGTGAGCAGCTCTTTTTGAAGACTCAGTTCCACTTAGAATTGACTGACCTAAACCTGGAAATCCAGCTTGATGGTGGCATCATTATCACTACCATGGCATTTATCGCGTTAGAGGTTAGTGTGATACATGTGTTCAGTAATTTATTATGGCACTCAAAGAATGTGCGAAAAATTGAAATGGCCCTTGATAGGAACAAGGTTCCCTATTCCTGTTTCTGTCATGTTTTGCTTCACCAAAGCACAAAAAGTACACACATGAAGGTGTGGTACCAAAGAAAAAGATATATTAAAGGTGTCAAAATGGGAATGGGGCCAAAACAATTGACTGGGACATGCCTAGCTGTTAGGTACTCATTGTTTTAGTTTCACAGATTGTTGCTGGTAATGTGTCAGAAAGATTTTCCATGGTTTAACAGTAAACTGCAGGGCCTTTGTTACCCTAACCTGAGCTTCCATGGCTGTGATCAACTCCTCTGGAATTTCCCCTTGCAGGAATAATAAAGGAATATTGAATTGAATTCTTTTCTGCAAGCAAACTGGTGAGAGCGCATCATGACAGAAAGACCAACTATGTTGAATAAAATAGCCCATTTTCAGCCAATGGTATGTTTTCAGTCTTCATCTATTGTGAAAGTAGCTTATTTAAAAAGAAAAAAACCCACAACCACCAGGGCTGGTATTACTGTCCATATCAGCAATTTAGTTACTGTTGTCAACATAAAACAGCTCAAACCTTTCAAACCATTTTTTTCATTCAAGGTAAAATTGAATTGATATGAATCACCAGCATCTGCCCCCTTCAGCTCTCCCTCCACTCCATTACTGTCAAACTGACCTGTAACATTTCTTTGTGCGGGAAGAGAGGATTAATATCATTCTGCCGTACATTGGGCTTTCTCACAGCATAGCCAGAGACGACTGGCAGTGAAGTCAGAGAGCAGGAGATGGAAATCAGATCAGCTGCAGTTCACGTGATAAACTGACCATTTTCACCTTGTGGCATTTTGGCTCTGCTGTTGTGTTTTGAAGGAGCGATACACATCTTTCATGCAGTGCATATCAATCATCATTTTGTCGGCATTTTAACTTATACTGTATGTATTATGTCCTTTATGCCTCTAGTTATTGCCTTGGAATTACTAATTAGACGAGTTAGACTGCACTGATTAGATGAGAAGCTTGAAATCAATGACATTCGTGGAAATATGCAGCATAAAACATGACCTGTGGAGCCCCTAAAGTGAGAAATAAATGAAAATAAGGTGCAATAAATAATCAAGGCTAACAATCTACAGCCATGAGATTCTGTACCTTAGAATAGTGGTGCTTTGACCAAAATGCTAACATCAGCTCGCTAACATGCTAACAATGACAATGCTAACATGTGAATGTTAAAGGAAAAGTTTGACATTTTGGGAAACCCCAGTAAAACCATAACACAATACTTTTTGTCCAAGCCTGCAATAACTGATTTTTTGGCCACTTGAGGGCAGTAGGAACATGTGAGTTGTGAACTCACAACATTAACAAATAATCATCCCCTTGTGAGGCTATATGGTGAATTTGTTTGCAAATAATTGCTTATCAACACATCCAGCATTTAGAGAGGAATATTATCAATTTGGAGTCATGCTGGTGTCCATATCATGAATGAATGCAGTATTCACTCTTTTGACTCTACCAATTCCTGAAAGTCTGGCTCTTTGGCTGCTACATTTTCCATTATGTTGATCATCTAATTGTGAACTGTGTCTGTCTGCTGGTTGGTGATGATCAAATAATGTACACTCAAAACAGCTGCCTGCTGCTGCTGGAGACAACGCTGTGAGAGTGAGCCAAAACAGTGAAGTTGTGGGAACTTCTTATCCTTGGGGATATAACCACAAACTGATTAACTAAAGTGTCTGATAATATAAAAAATCTCTGCGTTTAATTCAACCTCGTGCAGCTCATTTCCTTGCCCACTCGACCAGATCCAAAAAATAAAGAAATGGCCGCACAATATCATCTTAACCAACAGACCACAGCATTATAAATCTAATGGTGTTTTTCCTCTTGACTTCAGTATAATATCATGGATCTGTAACACAAAGATCCAAAACAATAAACATTTTTGTCTGATTTGTACTCCAGTGATATTGGGTTTACCGTGGCAATTCCTGAGCCCAACCGAGCCTTCGACTATTTTTATGAAAACATCTAATTCCATTGGAGACGAGCATGTCCGTTAAACAGAAACAACTCTTGTTTCTGATCAGAAACTGTGGATATGTTGTGCTCTAGAGATGCTGCCTGGAGGAAAGCACAGATCACTAACTCAGCCGCTGATTGGCAATATGTTTATTAACAGTGTGAAGACATCTTGCTGTTATTCATAAAGCCAAATCATCATTTCATCTCTCTTTCTCAAAGTAAATAAAACCCAGTAAAGTTTTGGAAAATTGTCAAATCTTTATCACATAATTCTACTTCATCCTTACCCATTGAAATTGATCAAGGGTGTACCGGATCAATCTCAGCTGGAAAGAGGATCTGTGATGCATTCAATGCACACTTTATTTCCTCAGGTTAGTTATTTGAAAATGCCAGATCTCCTCCCTCTGGCTCTAATCATAGAGCACCTTACTGAGCAAACAAACTTTGCACTCAGATCTTTTCACTGAAGCACTTTACAAATCTTGAAGTGTTTAATGCTCTAGGCTAAGAGCCTAGGCTGTTTCTATTAGCAGCTCCATAGCTGCATGCTTATTTTAAATTCTTAATCTGACTGTGGAAAGCATCCCTGACTTGTGGAAGTCACTTTTGTATAAAGGTGGTCAGTCAAATGAGCTGAGTAATTATCGAATTTCCAAACTTTTATGTCTTGCTAAAGTGTTAGAGAAACTGGTAAACACATGGCCTCTGGGTCAATGAACAGGCCTGCAAGATGCATGGGATAAACACCATGTGCTGCAGAAATAAACATGATTAAGACACAGAAAATAAAATACAGTGTTTTTGCACTTTTGTGCAGTAGAATATATATATATACATATAATATAAGTAATGGTAGTTGACACAAACCTTTTTTCAGTGAGAGTTTCATGTGTGTAGGTCCTTGCTTTCAAACCTAACAACATATTTCCAAGAATATTCAAAACATCTGTTTTTTTCTTAACCTCAAACATATGTCCAAAAACCACTAGATATTACTCCACTGTATGTGATTCATTATGTTCTCCAATTATTGATTCTCAGATGGTGTGTTAATTTCAATAATATTTCTTATTTTTATAAGAAATAATAAAAATAAAAATTAGGCTAATAGTAAAATAATTAAATAATGAAATACATAAGTGCATAAAATAATAATAAAATCCAACATTTTGGAGAATAAAATCAGATTTTTATAAGATCCAGTCTCATCAATCCTGTCAAAGGTAAGTGCTCTAAAAACATAATGAAAAAGTGCACACAACAAATCCTGATTAAAAAAAAAAATATATATATAATATAATAAAACTGTTAGAAATGCATGCACAATATCCATATATACAATGTTAGTAAAATCATGTAATTAATGGTGGACAGACTGCATCTTATCAATTAAAATAAGTTAGATAATATTTAAATAAAATGAAGTAAATTGATAAATAATCAATAATAAATACTTTGAGAGAAATTTAAAAGATAAGTTAAATGCAAATAAAAGATAGAGAAGGAGAAGGAGAGGTTATTAAAAGAAGAGGGTTTCATTATTGGATCGCCGCAGTCAGAGCCCTGCCAGAAACCTGCTGGAGAAGAGGCCGCGTAAAGTGTGGAGGTGAGCACTTCTAGTAAATGCTGTAAAAAAGTTTGTTATTATCAAGTGGAGATGGAGTCATTAACCATATTTTTCATTTAGACCAGTAGGGTCTATGGTCTTCAGTAGATGAATCCATTTCCTCTCTGCTGCCCGTCTCTGGCCCGTGGTCCAATCCTTTCTGCTCTCCAGGCCCATGCTTTGCACATTATGTTGGCCATGGAGTTTAAAATGTGCACATAGGACACTGGTGCCACTCCTGTTGTTCATAATATAAAATGTTTGATTCTTGTGGCAATTGTGTTGCTAGTCTGCCCCACATACATTTTCTGGAAGGCCTTGCACCTGATAGCATATATGGCATTAGTAGTTGTGGGCTTCAAGGCCTTCAAGGCCGTGGGGGTTAAAAATGTGGGGGAGAGAAAACTGCTGAGCCTCGAAGTGCCTCCCCAGTTTGAGTTTGTCTGTTTAGATCTGAGTGTACCGGTAGATCCTTGAGATTTTTGTTTCTTCGGTGGGCAGAGATCAGCCGACAGTCCCCCAGCGCACTGAAGTTCCACCTCGCCCCTTCGAAGCTGGTCTTGACGGTGGAGAGGAGGACCCTGGTAGTCTCTGAGTAGGTGACCACCAGGGGGATGAGGGTTCAGCCAGCCGGCCGGGGGACTATATGATGATATTTATCTTTAAAGGTGCTGCTGACCTCTGCCTTGACACTTCTGAGGAAGTGCCTCAAGTAACCCCTAGGCCTTAGCACACTAAAGAGGGTGCTTACAGCTTCCTCCACATGCTCCGGAAAGGTGCAGATCCTATGGAAGCATATCAGCTGGGAGTTTGTCAGACGTCTGTACGTGTACCTTGGGTGGTAACTGGATATATGGAGAAGTGCGTGGTGATCCGTGCCTTTGAAGTAGACTTTAGTGGCCAGTGCCTTGTTTTGGTCTCCGCAATCACGGAAGAAGACACTTGTATGTTGAAATTCTACTGTGAGAGGTTGCAAATTGTGTTTCAGTTTTTTTTTCTTTTTAGGGCGGTGTGAATTGAATATGTTAATGAATGTGGTGAATTGTTACAGTAGACTGTACGGCAGCTAGGCCAAGTGTGGTCTCGATGTTGGTGTATAGGGAGTCTATGTCTGTAGTGAGGAGGAGAGTGTGGTTGGATACCTGTTGGTTTTTTTGTTCTGTACAAAGTGGTATGTGTCCTTAATGTAGCTGGGGTGAAGTTTAGCATGAGGATTAATAAAATGGTCTATGTATTCAGTTATTGTGTAGGTTTCAGTCGCTGATGATGGGGCAGCCGACCGGAACCAGAGAAGGGACCATCCATGTTTCAGGGGGCTTGTGGATCTTGGGTAGCAGGTAAAAGAGGCGGGGCCTGGGTTCATCAGAACCGTCCAGGTATGGTTTCTGTTTGGTGGTGATGTATTTATATCTGTGTAATGTGTCTGTAATATCCTTAACTAGTGTTTGTGTTTTTTGTTGTGGAGTTTGGAGTGGTTTGTAATATGTGCTGTTATTTAACTGTCTGTGTGCATCTAATATATAATTATCCCTGTCCTGTATGACGATTTGGCCCCCCTTATCAGCTGGTTCAATAACTATGTGTTTGCATATACCTAGTGTGCTGAGATTGCGTTTATGTTCCTGATTAATGTTGGGTGCTCTGCATGAACAAGGGTACCATTGTGTGAGTGCCCGATTGTTTTCAATGATGAGTTGTGTTATAGTGGGTGAAATGGTGTCCATGTGTGGTTCCCATGTGGACGGTCCTGTGAAGGGCACAGGCTTCTGCCTCTGGGCCCCCTGGAAGTAGTCAATTAACTTTAGCCTCCTGTGGAAGGCATGGAGGTCTCTTCTGAGCTCCGGCCAGATGCGAGGGTTGGGAGTTGGAATAAATGTCAGTCCTTTTTCTAGTATCTCCAGCTGTGTGGCTGTGAGGGAGAAAACAGCTGAAAGGTTTGTTATATTTGAAAGGTGTGGGGGAGATGAACAGTTGGCTCACGTTAAAAGTTTAAGTGTTGTTTCCAGTACCTGAATATCCTCCTGGCCACCTCGGCAGTCCAGTGTATGTTGTCGGCTGTGGTTTGGAAGAATAGCGGGTTGATTTCTGGAATGAAGTTGTATTTTGAGGCAATGGTGTTGTTGAGTTTAGTGAGTAAGGTTTGCTTGTGGCTGTCCAGTCTATGTGAAAAGTTTATTATCGGGAAGTGAATGGTGGCATTTGGGAAGGTGGTCTGGCTGGTGCTCCACATCTGCTGTGCCTGTTTGGGGAATGTGGAGGGTTCATGTTCGGAAAGGCAGTTGTTGAGTACGACGGAAAGGATGACCTGGGTGACGGTATGTTGGGGTTTAAAATGACGGTGATATGGTCAAATGTGGCTCTGGAAAAACTGTCGATCTGGATGTGTGGGTCTCTCAACGTGGGTATGTGGGAGAGGTTGGAGTCGCCTATGATAAGTACCCTCTTCCCTACCTTCAGCGACCAATCCTGGATTTTACGGAAAGTGCGTGGGTATGTGTGTGGTTCTTGGGGGTTGAGGGAGTCAGGTGCATCCGCAGAGGCCCCGGTTGGGCAAGAGGTGGATGTCTCAGATGTTAGAGTAGTGTTCAGCTTGACTTTCATTGTACCCTTCATCATCATCGAGTTGTTATTCACCTCAGTAATGTGGGGGGTGTGAGCGGGGAGGGACCTGGCAGAGGACCCAGCTGGCTGCGTCCCCAGGTGGTTGAGTACAATTCGGGGGATGGGGTTGAGTTGCACTTTTACTTGTCGTCTGGGGTTGCGTCTGGGCAACTGGGGCTGCATCGCTCCATCGGGTGATTCTCATCCAAGACACTCTGCTGCACCTCCACTTTAATAGAACACAAGAAGGTCCTACCGTAACCTCTTGTCCTCTGGGCCTTGAAGAGTGTTTAAGTCACAGTTTCCACATCCTCTTGCTTTGTATAAATCCTGTTAAACCTTATCAGTTGGGATTTGATGATTCCCCTGAAAGTGTGTTAAGGATGGAAATTATTTCTATGTAGCAAAGCATGGATATCTGTAAGTGTAAAATATACTCTGGTTCCCAGATTCCACTTTTCAGTGTGTTCCTTCATGATGAAAACTTGCGTATCTAAAAACTCTATTTGTTCCCTTTGTAGGTTGTACTTGATTTTAATTAAATCATGATGATTATCGTCATTCAAATATCATGTATATATTGTTTGGAACTTGAGGACACTTAGGAAAGACTGTTCGTTCCCAGTCAGCCATGTAGATGTTTACGTATGCTGGGGCGAATTTCTTTCCCATTGCTGTGCCGTGTATCTGGAGTACTAGTAGTGTAGTACTTGGAGTCAAATTCAAAATCATTTCTTGTTAGACCTAATTCTAAAACTGAGAGAAGGGCCTCATCCAGTCTCACTGGATCTGGATACTTCATAAATATTTCCTTGACCACTTTTAGTCCCAATTGAGTGTTTATGTTTGTGTACAAGGTGTCTATATCGATTGTAAAAAGCATGGCTCCAGGTGCAACATTTATAGTTCCAATTTTATTAACAAACTCATAGGTGTCTTTGATGTAGCTATCATGTTTCTGTGATGATGGGTTCAAAAAATAGTCAATATTTTCAACCACTCTATGGGTCTGCCTGGAGGAATCTCATGTGGAAACGTCCACGTGCTGGGTTCCTTATGGATCTTTGGCAACAAGTAGATCTTTCTCGGAGGAGGAGGATCTTGACCAAACAGATAATATTTTTGTTTGGAAGAGAGGTGGTTTTTAATGGACAAGTCCTCAACAATCCTCCGGCACATGACCTGAGTCTCCAACTGTAGTGAGCGAGCCAAAGGTTAGGGTTAGGTTGGGGTTAGGTGAGAAGGTGGTGGTCGGTTGAAGTGGGGGAAAGTCCAGGAGGGATGGGTCCCCAGTCAGGAGATCCCTCAGAGTGGACAGGCAGGAGACGGTCAACTTTTGTCTATACCTCACCCTTCCCCTTTGGACTGCCCTGTCAAATGCTGGTTGATTGTAGGGGGGGACATTCTCCAGCTCTGCAGCAATCACCCGGTTGTAGTGGGCTCTAAGAATGAGCATGTTGTTGTGCATCCATATGTCTGTGTTGTGTGTAACCTTTTCCTGTGTTAAACTGTTGGGTGAAGCGGGCTTGATGAAGTCAAGTTGAGTCAGTAAAACACACTAAAAGTTACAGAGGGAACAGTGATTGGCAATTTAAAATGATGTTAACAAAATAGAATAAAATTAAAATGAATTTAAAGAAAATAAAAGAAAACCACACTCACCTTTTCAAGGCTTCCCCCTCCCTAAGTTTCCACCAAGGCCCCCGGTGGAACCAGTAAAAGCGGGTAAAAGCAGGGTCACAGTTCATGGAAGGCATTATTTCAGTGGTGAAATGAAACTTCTTCAGTGTGCACACCAGGGATGGCTGGCCCATAGTGGGCGATAGTGCACCGCCCTCCTAAAGCCACACGAAAAAAAGAGAGAAAAGAGTTTATTTTGCCGGTCTAAGTCTTAATATTATTGTCCAATCAGCAGCCTGAATATTGCTGTGACATTCAGCAGCCTGAATATCACTTTCCAACCAGAAGCCTCACCCCCTTGGGGCAATTTCAGTCAGATTGAAAATCGCCCCAGGCGCTTACATGTTGAGATTTTTTTTTTTTTTTTTTTCAAATTTTGGACCCTACAATTCATTTCTATGGGCTCCGGGAGGCTTGCCCCAATGTGATTTCATCATACGCACTGATGCGTGCTCGGACGATGAAAAAGAAGAACATCCTTTATTCGTCACAATCAACACAACATGCAGAGTTAGGGGGGAAACTGCACACGCCATGCATATGTGAAATTCTTTCTCCGCTTTTGACCCATCCTTGGTCAGTCCTTCCTCCGCGGCAGACCAGGAGCGCTGGGCTGCCAGCCAACTGGCACCCGGGGACCATTTCCAGTTAAGGGAATTATCGTTCAGTCGTCGAAGTAATGTTGATAAATTTTCTATTAAAGAATTGCGACCACCCAGACCAAATTTAAATATCAAGCAGGTTTCAACAAAAGCTGGGAAAATATACAGTCACAGATTTTCCCGGAGCTGGTATGAGCAGAAAACA
Source organism: Chaetodon trifasciatus (assembly GCA_037975065.1). Classification (NCBI taxonomy): domain Eukaryota; kingdom Metazoa; phylum Chordata; class Actinopteri; order Chaetodontiformes; family Chaetodontidae; genus Chaetodon; species Chaetodon trifasciatus. The sequence continues at coordinate 10,367,051 of JBBMOE010000014.1, read as the reverse complement.
TGGCTAGCAGGGTGTGAAGTGGCTAACGCTCTGTTCTGCTACCCGTGTCCTAATTCACCCTGATGCCAACACGGACACCGCCTGAACAAAGACAGGTGTCACTGATATGCACCATCTCTCGGAAAAGGTGAAGAAACACGAAGCATCAAAGATGCATATGGACAGCTGCCTAAAACTTTCGGCCTTTGGGAGAGTAAATACTGCAACACAGTTGGATGAGAGCTACAGGATCGCTGTGCGTCGTCACAACGATAAGGTGAACAAGAACCAGCATATCCTAGGCTGTGTTTTATTTTAAGTGTTTTATTGTGGAACCTAATTTATTGTATTTGGGACATTTAACTTGATATAGCTGTGCAAAAATACTGTACAGTATGTACAATTCATGTCTGGTGTTAGGGTTAGGGTTATGTTGCCATCTAGTGGTTGAACAGAAAACCCAAATTAAGCAATACAATGTAACACTGTAAAGTTAGCTATCTGACTTTTATTTATTATCATTTTACTCATTGAACGGGTCATCTTAGCCATCATTGCAACAGTTGCCCCCGCTGAGAAATTTGTGAGGAGCTGCCACTGGTGCACACGCTTTTTGTTCTTGTTCACTGCCCACTTCCTGGTCGCTTCCCTTCCCCGCTGCCACCTGTCCAGGTAATGTAGCAGTAGCTGCCTGTACTTTTGTGGGAATCAGGCTGTTTGCCTCACAAGTTTGCCTGTTTGTGGCGTCCCATATGGCTATCCTGGGCTGAGGTATTCACTCACGTGCCATTCCCCCAAGCTGCCTGGTTGTCCTCCTCCCGCTGCTGCACAGTGCGAGCTTTCTGCTCTTGCTCAGGAGGTCAAACACCACCTGATTGGTATGTTGGCCTGATGGCAATTGTCGTCGTCCGCACCGTCAGTGCGTCAGTCCGTAGCCATCAGTGAGGCTTTAATTTGGTTTATTTGGCACAGGTGCTGTGGAACGGAGGCAGCACCAGGGACTGCTGCTGTTTTGCTTTACGCTGCCTTGCTTCACGTAACGTTGCCTTGCGTGGCTATGCTTTATGCTGCTCTGCTTTGCACCACTCCTGCTTCACTCAACGTCGGCGACTATTTCATGCTACATTGCACCACGGGGTTTGCTAAGCTTTATGGTCTGCTGTACCTGGTGCTGACCGCTTCGCCTGTACGGTGGTGCAACTACAACGCTGATGGGAAGAGCCCTATTTTTTAGCGTAGTTCCGTGGGTAACCGCTTTGGTTTTAAGTGTGTGTGTGTGTGTGTGTGTGTGTGTGTGTGTGTGTGTGTGTGTGTGTGAACTGTTGGGTTCACCCTCACTTTATTTTGTTGCATTTCTGATTTTTCTTTGTTATGTTTCTTTGAGTATAAGACAGTTATATATTGTTTTGGTTAAGTTGTATTGTGTTAATTTAATTCTTGTGGCTGTTTATATTATTTCATTTCTGATTTCTGTTGAACTTTGGGTTTGTGTGTTAACTAACTTGCTGTTGGCAGTTTATATTTGTTGTTGGAGTTTGGTTAATTTTGAAATTTTTGGCTGCCAGTGGTTGGAGTTTGGTGTATTTAGGGTTTGTTTTTGTTTATTTAATTGTTGGATTATTTTTACAATTGTTGTGAGTGTAACCCCATTAATTTTATTCCCCCCCCCCCCCTTCAGTTGCTGAGAGCCAATGGTGGTGGTCCTGGTGTCCTAGGTGGTGGTTTCCCTTCTTTTTTTGGTGTGCTGTGCGTCCCCTGGCCTGGTTTTCCCCTCACTAAAGTGTGCGTGTGTGTGTGGCTGTTACATGTGACTGGGGTGACCTTAAATTTCTGTTGGATCCCTCACACCCTGGTGGACCCATCTCCCTGCCAGTAAGTCTCAGCACTGGAAGGCCCCCCTTGTTCTTACACTCCTTTGTGCATGTTGCGTCTATTGTTTTTTAGTATTTTGTAATAAAGTATTGATTTTTGACCTTATTTGGAAGCACGTCTCCTGCCTCATTGTAGAGTGAACCTGAGTGCCTTAATTTGGGGTCTTGTTGCTCTATTTCCTTGGGCGAAACTCCCAAGGTGGCGTTGTCCGGCTTGTCCTGATTAGAGTTAATATCATATTAATATTCACTAAACAACTCACCATTCACTCTCCTTCTGCCCTCGTGTTGCCACACAATTTTAGTATGGGGGTTAAAAATGTGGGGGAGCTCGTGTGCTCCTACTTAGGTTTGTAAGCACCAGGATATCGTTTAAATTTTTATTTCTTCGATAGGGGGAGATCATGCGGCACCCCCTCAACGACTCACAAGCTTCCCCCGCCCCCCGGAAACTCCCTCGGAGAGATGATATTAATTCATTTGTGCTCTCTGAGTAAGTTATCACTAGGGGGACAAGGGACAGGTCAGAGGGTTCAGTTACGGTGTTTCTATTATCTTTGTTGCTGTTAAAGGTGCCGCTGAGCTCAATGCACTGAAGAGGGTGCTGGTGGCCTCCTCCACATGCTCCGGGAAGGTGCATATTCTGTGGAAGCAGAACAGCTGCGATTTTATCAGACCTCTGTACGTGTGCCTGGGGTGATAACTGGACTTGTGGAAGAGAGCGTGGCGGTCTGTGTCCTTGAAAAAAACTTTTGTCGCCAGTAACTTTTCCTGGTCGCTGGAGTTGCAGGTTTTGTTTTAATTTTATTTTAGGTTGGTGTGAGTTGAGTGTGTCTAGAAAGGAGAGACATTCCTGTTCTGTTCACCCCAAGAGGCCAAATGTGTCATCTAGGTACCGGAGATATAGGAGTGGGTTTGGTCTGTTAGGATTTGATTGCTGTCCCTTCCCAGTGGGCCAGATAAATATCGGCATATGGCGGTGAGTATTTATGGCCCGTTGCACACCCACACAGCTGGAGATAGTGTTGATTATTAAATTGGGAGTCGTTGTGACTGAGTGTGATTTCAAGTAACTGTAAAATTTTCCTGTCTGGTCTGGATGGGTCTGGGTGTTTATTAAAAATGTGTTTTATGGCTGTAAGGTCAAGTGAAGTCTCAATATTGCTGTATAGTGAGTCTATATCTATTGTAAAGAGGAGGGTGTGACCAGGTACATGCATGTTATTGATTCTATTCACAAATTGGAAGGCGTCTTTGACATGACTAGGGTGAAGTTTGGAAAGTGGATTGATGTTGTTATTTCAGGGGAGATGGTGTCTGAGTGTGGTTCCCAGTCCCCAGATGGTCCAGTGAAGAGCACAGACTCTCACCTCCATCCTCCCCAGAAATGATCCCTTAATTTTAGCCTCCTGTGAAAAGTGTGGAGGTCCCTCCTAAGGTCCGGTCAGGTGGGAGGGTTGGGTGTGGGAATGAAGGTGAGTCATTTTTCCAGAATCTCCAGCTGTGAGGGCGTCAGGGGAATGGAGAGAGCCTGAACAACATCTGGGCCATCTGGGGGGTCCAGTGGATGTGATCATTGGGGTCAGTTTTGAATAGCTGGGATTGATTTCTGGTAACAAGTTGTATTTAGCTGTAGTGGTGTGGGTAAGTTTAGTGAGTAATTCTTTCTTCTGGGGTTCCAGGTTATCAGAGAAGTTGATGACAGGGATGTGAATGGTGGCGTTGGGGAAGGTGATGTGACTGGTTCTCCATAGCTGTTGTAAAAGTTTGTAGGTGGTTGTCGACTGGTGTTCTGAAAGGCACTTTTTAAGGCCAACAGAAAGAATGACCTGCTATGTTTGTGTCTGTGGAGTGAGTTTTTTTTAAGAATGTCTCTGATGTGGTGAAAAGTGGCTTCAGGATAACTGTCAATTTGGATGTTGTCAGGGTCTGCAAAGGATGGAATACGGGAGAAGTATGAGTCTCCGATGATCATGGTTCTCTTACGCATCACCAGCGACCATTCTTGCAGCTTTCTAAAAGTGCGTGGGTGTCTGTGTGGTTCTGATCTGTGTTTGGAGCCAGGTGCTGCCACAGAGGCCCTGTGGGGGTTGGAGATGGAAGGCTCAGATGTTGTGAGGGTTAGGGTACTGTTTAGGATAAGTCTTCAAGAAATAAATATAAGTCTATGTAATGTCCCTAAAAGTGGGGAAAACCTGACCTTCCTTTGATTTAAGAGTGATCTTTTGTTATTGAAAAGGTGTTTTGGTATCCTTCAACAAGTGAAAAGGTTTTTAAACATGGACGCATTAAACTTTTGGTAAACTTCATTATTTTTTTTAGAACAGAACTTGAAACACAAGCAAAGAATCAGTGGAAGACAGATCTAGAGGGAGCAGTGGTGAAGTTCTAGCCTCTGACACCGGACGCTCTTCCCCTCTCTACAGAAGACTAAAGCCAACACTCTCTTCCGCTCTCCAGAGATCAGCTTAATCCCGAGCTGCACTGAGTGCGCTGAAGACATCCAGCTAACTGAAAGGCAGAGACCTTTTTGAGGACTCTCAGTCTGCTCAGCGCCTTCATTTCTAACTGGATCAAAGTTAGAAAAGTGGGAAGTGCGACAAGTTTTGTCAAAGCTGCCCCTCTTCAAAACAGTCAACATATTCATGTTTTTAAACATAAATATACATTTTAAAAACATATTAATGATATAACTAAGACCTTAAAAGCATTTTTTACCTATAAATGAAGTTCACAGTGAACCAGACTGCTTGGTCCTCGAGGATCACCATGTCAATGCTGAGACTGGGAAACAGGCTCTAAAATGTGATGCACCACACAAATGGAACGACCTGCAGAAACTCTTTAAACTAGACAAGCTGATCCCTGTTAATCACTTTAAATCTCTTTTGATTGACAGAGTGGAGGGAATGTAGGTGTTTTATTTGAATTCATGTTATCTCTCATGTAGCTGTCCTTGGCCTGTTTGTCATAGATGTATTTTATCTGTGTTGTTATCAGAGCGTCATTGTAAAAGAGAGCTTCCTCTTGATAGTCTTTCCTGTTTATTTAAAGGTATTTTATACGTAGTTGATCCAAAAAAAATGATCACTGATTTAACTTTGATTGAAAAATATTCAATGTCATGGAGAAAAAGTAAATGTTTCAAACTATGTTTTTAGAAGCTTTCATTGGATTTTTTGTTTTTGTTGCCATACTTACTGTCAGACAGACACATACTCAGCTGTACATTTCACAAAACCTCTTTGGATCTGTGGTTATCTATCAGTGCCTCCACATTGGTTGTCCAGTATGTAGTTAATATTTAGAGACCCTACAAGTTACAGTTTGGGTCTGAAGTTTCATTTTAATTGAAACTCTCACAGAATAGCACAATATAGGCCACTGAGCTTTTCCTTTGAGCAGAAATCTGTCAATTTTTCAACAATGAAATATGTTACCAGCAAGTATGGAAGCTTCTCAATAGCCTTTTATAGCCTTAGTATGAAGTAATGCATCTCCACAACCAATAACCATTTTCATAGTGAGAGGATCACTCAAAGGTATCTTTAAAGTGTGACAATATCAACATGCCTGGTGGTAGATTAAAATGTTTATGAGGCTCGCTTGCTATCGTCCTCTCTGTGGAGACGGGCCAGTATCCATATGTAAATGCATCACGCTCTGCTCCCTCTCCCTGGCAGTAAAGTTGATTAAAGTTCTGTACCATGCCTCTACTGAGGGATTGCCCCAGTTCAATGCAATTTTACATGGCAGCAGATGAACGATCTCACTCACTGCTGGAGTTACGCAGCTCTGGCAAATTCATCATGCTGGCTTGAATATAGACATCCATACCAAAAAGAGAGAGCGGCAAGGTTACGGTTGCCGGCATCCTCAATCACATGGTGAGAAAACACTCCTGTCTCTATTTTTCTTCATCACGCAGATGCAAATAAAAGACATCTATCAAGCACATGACAGCCTTCAGCCGATACTGCTAACTGCTAGCATAATCATTAACTCTCAAAGCTCAGACTGACTGTGGACCTAAAAACTCACTGCCGGTTAGCCAGCCGGTCCCTGTCTCTGCTGTGTAGGTTTTTGTGTGTTCACCTTTTGCACCTATGGACAGGACTAAAACAAAACTAAGTCACCCATGCCAGCAGCTGAAGAGAATGCAGTACATTTTGGAGGTATTTGGTTGTAAATTATTATATTAATATTATTATGTTGAAAAAAATGCTCAAGGAGAAAGTCACAATAGTCACAAGACATCATCTGTTGATGGGTACCAGTTTCATTCTTTTACAACACTGACATAACATCCTTTTAAACCTCTGCAAGGCAAATCCAGTGATGACAATACAGATTAAAAACCTTGACTTGGAAGCTCCACAATGAGGGAGCGCAAGGAAATCGAGTTCAGATTCTTTTGTGAATAACAAACTTTGAGCCAGAAAGGTCATTTTTCAGATGAATTTTGGCAAAATTTGACATTACATCACATCGAAGGGCACTTCTTACTGGCCCAACTTTAGGTTCTTAACAAGAAAAAAGAAAAAAAAGAAAAACTGAAAAATGGATTTAAATGAATATCTATGTATGTATAAACAAAGCACAAAACTGATTCTCTGCTGCAGCTGCTCCCCCCTCTCACTCTTTTGGCTCTAGCCACAGGCTATCTCTTATCCCTTAACATTATTAGTGAGTTTACAGAGAGAAATCTAGAAGTTTCTCTGTGCTCTCCATCTCCCCGGGAAATCTCTGAGGGACCAATCAGTGGCTCAGTAATCCTGGCGTCTAATGTTAGCTTCTGTCTTCTCACAGCCATTCCATAATTCCACCTCTCCTACAAACCACTCAAAAGCATTTAAAAGGGTGGAAAACCATTGTTTTTTTTTCTCTCACTCCATTTCCAAGGCTTGAAATATTTAAATTGTGCAGCAGCACAAGAGAGATGCTTATTTCACATAGAGCACCCTGCCCAAGGATTTCTCAGACATCTCTCCAAACATCTCGTTTTAAAGGGAAAAAATGGGACTATGGGAAGGATTGGTAAGCAAAGCTGACAGCAATGAATTCTAAATGGTTTGCTTGCCTCAGCTGCAAACATTAGCATGCCTGGCTAACTTGCTCGTTAACAGCAAAATTCACCGATGAATGGATTTATAAATCATGCTAGAAAAAGCTCTGGTTGATACTGTTCAAGTGGAAATCTTCAACAGCCCCATCGCATACAGTATGGATAAAAGAAATCCTTAATTGTGTCAATCTGGAAAAAATCAGGTGCATTAAGAATGGCTCCCTGCAAAATTTAGTAAGATGTGGGACCCCTTTTTTAAATATGTACAAGAACTGGACTTCCGAGAGACCCCGAGTGACTGATCAGGTAGCTTACCTGCAGTATTTGTGAAATAATGAGCAGCAGACTGACCAACTATAAGACTGTATTATTATTATTTATTTAGTTTATCATTATCATTTATTTATTTATATTAATTTTTATTTATTTTATTATTAACATTTTAGTATTGCTTAGTTCTTGTCTTGTCTTGGATTTGTGTGGTTTTATTTTGGCCTTTACATGTACTTTTGCTTTGTCACTATTATGCTGTCCAAAGGCTACTATATCGTTTGTATTGTTGTCATTTGTTTAACTCTGAAAATATTAATAAACATATTGTGAAAAAAAAGAAAAAGGTCTGGTTTGGACTGACACAACCAAAACGCATTTTTACATTTTTATCTCTAATATTGCACGATAATACAAGGATCAACAAGCTCTCCAATGCAAGAACCATGCTGCTGATAAACCCACAGGCTTGTCAACTGTAACGTCTTGAAGACCCACTGAATTTGCTCATTAGCAAACATTGTGTAAGCAACCTTTCTCCCACAATTTACATGACCTTGTACAAGCAGTTGCTTGTTTTTACATTTCTTCACTGCAGCACTAAACTTCCTGCACCATGCACTGAGTCACCTTTTCTGCAAATCACAACGAACTTCACCCCACAACTGAATTTCACCCTCATTTTCATAAAGTTCATAAAGTTTTTTGCATCATCACGGTCAGTGCCATGTCGTCTGGAATCCCGTATTTTGGAACTTGTAACCATTTAGATTGACCAGTCTTACCAAATAACGCTCACATGTAACATAATGTAGTCCAGTGTTCTGCAGAAAGTCAGTGCTGATGTTGTTTGCTGCCAGCTGGTGCACGACGGATTCTTTCCTTTGAATTTATCAAATATTTGTTGCAATCACATAACAGCAGGATCGATATGTGCATCTCCAAAATGAACTGAAATGAACACTGTATGCATTTTTAAGCAGGAACAGCAGACGAATTTGCATTAATTATTTATAATTCTGTAATATCCTAATATGCACACTGTATATTGTTTTTGTTCTGTCCTGTGAAGCTTATTAGCTTACAACAAAATATGGCAAGAAAAATGAAAACACATTTCATTGGGTCTCTGTAGCTGTTAGCTATTTAAGGTGCTGTATACAGTGCTGTGAAAAAGTATTTGCCCCCTTCTAGATTTCTTATTTTTTTGCATATTTGTCACACTTAAATGTGTCAGATCATCACACAAATTTTAATATTAGACAAACATAACACGAGTAAATACAAAAAGCAGTTTTTAAATAATGACTTTATTTATTAAGGGGAAAAAGCTATCCAAACCTATATGACCCTATGTGAAAAAGTAATTGCCCCCTGAACCTAACAACTGGTTGTGCCACCCGCAACAGTAATAACTGCAATCAAGCGTTTGCGATAACTAGCAATGAATCTTTCGCATCGCTGTGGAGGAATTTTGGCCCATTCTTCTTCATAGAATTGTTTTAACTCTGTCACATTGGAGGGTTTTCGGGCATGAACTGCCCGTTTAAGGTCACACCACAGCATTTCAATTGGATTTAAGTCCGGACTTTGACTCGACCACTCCAAAACCTTAATTTTGTTTTTTTAAGCCATTCAGAGGTGGACTTGCTGGTGTGTTTCGGGTCATTGTCCTGTTTCATAACCCAAGTGCGCTTGAGCTTGAGGTCACTAACTGATGGCCGAACGTTCTCCTTCAAGATTTTCTGGTAGAGAGCAGAATTCATGGTTCCATCAATCACAGCAAGTCGTCCAGGTCCTGAAGCAGCAAAGCAGCCCCAGACCATCACACTACCACCACGTTTGACTGTTGGTATGATGTTCTTTTCATCAAATGCTGTGTTCTTTTTATGCCAGATGTAACGGGACGCACACCTTCCAAAAATTTCAACTTTTGTCTAGTCAGTCCACAGAATATTTTTCCAAAAGTCTTGGGGATCATCAAGATGTTTCTTGGCAAATATGAGACAAGCCTTTGTGTTCTTTTTGGTCAGTAGTGGTTTTCGCCTTGGAAGTCTCCCATGGATGCCATTTTTGCCCAGTCTCTTTCTTATTGTTGAATCATGAACACTGACCTTAACAGAGGCAAGTGAGGCCTGCAGTTCTTTAGATGTTGTTCTGGGTCCTTTTGTGACCTCCTGGATGAGTCATCGTTGCGCTCTCGGAGTAATCTTGGTAGGCAGACCACCCCTGGGAAGGTTCACCACTTTTCCCAGTTTTCTCCATTTGTGGATAATGGTTCTGACCGTGGTTCACTGGAGTCCTAAAGCCTTAGAAATGACTTTGTAACCCTTTCCAGATTGATAGATTTCAATTACTTTGTTTCTCATTTGTTCTTGAATTTCTTTAGATTGCGGCATGATGTGTTTCTGTTCATGATCTCGCATCCTACTTCACTTTCTCAGACAAGTTTTATTTAAGTGATTTCTTAATTGAACAGGTCTGGCAGTAATCAGGCCTGGGTGTGGTCAGTGAAACTGAACTCAGCTTTCCAAAAAATGTGGTTAATCACAGTTGACTGATGATTTTTGATGATTTAACAAGGGGGGCAATTACTTTTTCACATAGGGTCATATATGTTTGGATAGCTTTTTTCCCTTAATAAGTAAAATCATTATCTAAAAACTGCATTTTGTATTTACTCAGGTTATGTTTGTCTAATATTAAAATTTGTGTGATGGCCTGAAACATTTAAGTGTGACAAATATGTAAAATAGTAAGAAATTAGGAAGGGGGCAGATACTTTTTCACAGCACTGTATATGTTAATATTTGGGTGCTATATTATTGTGTTTTGGGACTTCATAGAGGTTAGCTACTTCACACAGCCTTTCTCCCCTCATCTACTTAAAGGGTCACTCAAATTATAGCCAAAATCTTACTGTTGTTGCCCTGGGTAATGCAGTTGCCTGGCTTGCCTCCCACTGACTCCTGAGTCGTGGTGAGCGGCTGGCTCCCATGCTGGCCTCCAGGACCTGGAACCTCCTGACTGTCTGGGTGTAGCTTACTGTATGAGTGAAAACACTGAAAAGCTTGCAGCCAACCCCAGTGAGTCTGTCTGTCCCAATTTCCACAAAAATATAAAACACAAACAGACTTGAGCTGCTTCCAGATAATGTAGTACATCAGATGCTAGTCTGCTATGACGCCGCTGTCTCTCAGTGTTTGCCCGCCCGTATCTTCCAATATCTATTTCAGACATGCAAAACCGGCTTTCTGTAGCGCAGCAGACAGCTGGATTACTCCGTTCCTCTTTGGTGAATGAGAAACACATGTAGTGGTTAAATAAGCATGGCTAAACTTCACACACCAGCAGTGAGACACAGAGACCCGAGCCTGAACCCTGCAAAATGAATGTAAACAGTAACTGAAACGTACAAGCATGCAATTGAGATGTTTGTATCACTTTGACTGCATTAGGGCCGGTTGGCACAGGAACTGGGAAATACTTTGTGCATCTCGGCAAGTCTATTATCCTTTGTGGGGCCAAAGTGGATGGGGTGTTGCAGCTGGCACTACAAAATGAGATTTATCTCTTTGGAATGGAAAAAGACAGTCATTTTTCTACCACTTGCTCTGGTTGGTGGGGGAAGGGTGTGTGGAAGCAGTGAATTAGCTTGCGTGGAGTTGTGGGACAGAAAAGAAGTTAAGAGAGATGCACACCAGGGAAATTACTTTATCCTAATTGTAGGTTGGACAATTTAATCCTGTCATAAAAAAAAAAGCCCTGGAGAAGCGGTGAGGAGAGAGAACATTTTTATTGACTAAAGCCGTCTGATATCTGAGTAAATTAAACTGGACAAATACACGCAAACTGCTGCTAGAGAGCTTATTGGTGATTGCTTCATATAGAGAGACTGAATTGAAATAATTGGAGGCTCAAGCCTACGGGTGCTGCTGTCTGCAATCTGAGAGATATTCATTTTGAGGTGAATCTTTAAGTCTAGTCATTACCAGAACATCAGCAGAACAAACACTCTGAGATGTTTAATAATAATCTGTCAACATTTCCGCTCCCTGCTAATGTTGACTGATCATTTTGTATGCTTACCTCACATACAAACCTACTGGGATTCAAATGAGATAAATCTTAATGCCTGTGATCACTATTTAGTCATTTTCCACGTGAAAAGGTGGAGCTGCGCCACAGGGCACATCCAAAATATCTGCACGGCAAATCATCAGAGAGTGTTCTCTGTGATAATGGGCTCACTGGAGTGACTGGAGTTCCACAGTCTGGCTACTGGACGGACTATTGAGGAGGTGTGCCAGAGCTGTACAGAGCCAGAGGAGGGGGCTCACAGGCACTGAGCAGATGGTTTCACTATAAGCAGAATATTTCGGCACTGTACACAGCATCTATCCTCAGGCACCTTAATGTTGTTTCATGACAGAGGGAGCTAAAGCAATGACAGGCAGGCGTTTTGGATCAAGCTTTCATTAGCACAGAGTGATTAATGTAGCAGAAATCAATCATGAAGTCAGAATAAAAAAAATATTAAAACCTCCTACACATTGTCAACACTTAAGGTCAATTTATTATGGGGTGTAATGGTACACATATCCATTCAAACCAATGCTAGATGTTCAGGTGAGTATATTATTATTTTAGTTCATTACACCCTGTGACCCAAACAATTACTCTCAAAATCCTCCATTTACATCTACATACTTGCACACAGACATTCTACAAAGCAAGTTTTTTGCATTGCACCAGTTGCTGTCAATCAGCTGTAACATGCTCGTGAGCTTAGCTGGTTAGCCAGGTGAACCAAGGTCATTAAGTGTAGCTGCCATCTGAATGAGAAGCAGGAATGAGACACCAGAGCTGGAGGATCCTCCCATTTATATCCACTGTATGGAAGCATTACAGTTTCTTGGTGCGTGCAACTGGTTCACCTCCATTGAACTGAGAAATGCATATTTCCACATCACATCCATGTTTCAGTTGATGGACTCCTCTGTCCCTCCACATAAGCTGTCTGGAGCTGTCCATGGTACTGAAAGTGTTAAAACACTTTGCTCCAATGCTGACAAACAGGCATGTCGTAGTAAGGACAGAGAACATGGCACCGGTGGAGCTCATCAACTGTTAGGGTGGCATTCACGCAGCCTGGCTGCTGGACATAGCCAGGAGCCTCACTGTTGTGGTCACACAGACACCTTCTGTCTATCAGTAGGGGCACAGAATCGCGCTGCAGACTTGATCTTAACACAATGATAGTGGTACCAGAGAGCGCCCAGAACGGTGTGTCTTGGCTGCTGATCCTGATGCATGTCGCAGAGACACACTGTCATAGCTGGACGACGGGATCCTCCACCTCAGCTGTGGGTCAGACTGCAAAATGTGAGTGCTCGGAAAAGTTAGGACTGTCACCTGTTGAGGTGTGTATTATCCAGGGCATGACAGCCCCTTCTACCACAGCGTGTAATGCAAGTAGATGTGTGTGCAGAGAGCTTCAGATCCCATGCTGTGTCCTCTTCCTGTCATGTTAACCTGTCTTCAGACATTGGTTTAGATCCATCTATGATAACATGAAAAAACTGGCTGCACTTATATAGTGCTTCTCTAGTCTATTGACCACTCAACGTGCTTTACAACACATGCCAAGTCACACACACACCTGGGGTTCAGTATCTTGCCCAAGGACACTTCCACATGTAGATGGAGGAGCCGGGTATCAGAGATGATGTGGTAAAACCTATGAGCTGCACAGAGTGTGAGCGACAGAGAAATTCCATAGCTTGAAAAGACGATTGAAACACTGCATCAAATATGTGCAAATGTGCAATTCATGACTCTATAACAGCTTCTATAACAGGTGCTGAAAATGGGCAGATATTTATACATTACCAGGCACAGATTTGGCTGACACGCTGCCATGAGTGTGTCCTTACACTACTGGATCAGCAGCTGAGGCTCCCAAACCAGCCTCCCCTAATGACACTTCTTACTGGCTCAGCATCGCCGCCAGACCGAGGGCATCCACTCCAGCCAGGACAAAGGCTAATCCAGCAGGAAATCAAAGAAGAGGGCAAAACAGGTATAACCCACTGACTCTGAATGACGAAAGGTGTGGGAACACTATGCTGAAGCCAGGGAAGTTAATCACACCACTTACATTAAAGCTGACCACAACCAGAGAAATGCCTCCATTCTAGCCAGTAGTAGAGAGGGGACAGCGCGACACGTCATCCTTACACAGAGCCAGAGAGAGATGAGGTGCTGAACGTGCTGCAGCATTTGTATTTTTTTTTCTTCTGTTGCTTTGCAAGCCACCTCTGTTGGTCCCTGTCACCTGCAGTATATTTTGTTTTAATTATTGTGAGCAACACAAGCTTTCCAGATGGTTCCTTATGTATAATAATTTACAAAGTTTCCTCTCGTAATTTATCTGCATTGACCTGTTGTGGCAAAATGGTTTGGCCTGGATTCAGACAGCCTCTGCAGCCTCTGATGACTTCAGTACACTTTTTTCATACTGTCACATTGTTTGGCTGACATCATATTGTGCAGTCAAGCTGTGATTTACAGTGTTACAAGGGTATTATGAAAGTTTAGCATCACAGTTCTTTCTGGAGTCTGAGGCCTAGTCAGCCACCTTTGAAGTAGTTTGTGAAATACATAAACATGTCAAGACAAAGTGCTACATGTGCTTATATTCAGAGCTATCACTCAGTGTCGTACAATCAACTGAGAGCAGTAGGAATGTCAGTAATGTTTTTTTTTCTAATCAACTGTAAACAGACACTTTTGAAAAACTATTTTGAGAGGTGTTGAGATATTGAGCTGCCTGGAATGTCACTGTGGTCCTAACTGACTAACCATCACAACCTCCGTGAGTGTGATTTATTTGGCTCTGACGAATATGACTTATTTCTTAAGGTTATTTCTGACTTATTTTGTCTTATTTCATATAAGCTGAGCTACAAGGAGCCTGATGTGATGATGACACGTGAAATAATTCATCAGTGAGAGGACTACGCTGAACGGAAGTGTGAGACAAATAACAGGATGAAGCAAAGAGAGGGTAAAGTGGAAAAACTGAATATTTTTAACCCAAACATGTGCTCTTGTGTTTTCACGTTTTCTCAGTTAAAAAGTATGTGAATTAACCAACAATATTGTTCAAATTAATTGGAAATATTGATGAAATTTTCATTATGTCCCAGCAGATACCCATCTAGTAAGTTTGTGTTTGCCAAGATGCAAAGTGAGGATGCTGCAGTTCACACCTACAGCAACCCAGCTTGGCTTTTTTTCTGTCCTGGTTGAAGCTGCAGGGATGATTATGAATCCCTTAAAGTGTGATTTATAATGCAAACATTTAGCTCCATTAATTTGGAGTATGAACCAAGTTTGTGGCACCGAGAAAAACAAGAGACAGAAAAGTTTCTCAAAAGTTAACTTTATCTAAACAAAGTCACCAGTGACCAAGTTTGAGTGCGGATGAGTCAGTGTGAAGTCCACCGTGTTTCCGGGGGATCAGCTGTTAGAGGAAATGAATGAACTTCAACCTGCCTGCAGTGTGTACACATGGTCAGTAAATGTTGGTTCTGACTGCTTCCAAAGTCAGTGGCCGGGTGATTTAATCATATTTGTCCCAGACTGACTCAACACCACCAGCATCATCATCATTCATGTCCTTGCTGTCTTCTACATTAATATTCAGTGGCTGACATAAACAAAACCAGTTCCAGTTCTGAGAGCATGGACCGCTGTGCAAGCTGAGAAGACGTGCAAACATCTAAACGTCTGTACTTCAGAGACACATTTCAAAAACAACAGGGGTTGATGACACGGCGTGTCTCACAACAGTTTATGTGCTGAGACTAAGTGTGTTTTCTGGAGAAGATGAAAAACTACCTCTGTTTCCTCCTGCAGTAATGGATTGATTATTTATGAGAACAACAGTATTCTCTGATGCTTTCTGCCAAACTTGGTACACTCAGTGGCTTCCGCCAGTGTGAGAAGCCTCCGAAATTTCACCTCCTACTTTGTGTTTGTGTTTACCGTCAGCCATGGCCTCTCAAGGGCGCCTGCAAGAGAGTTCGTGTTGTTTTCTGCCGGCCTAAGCAGTCGTTCCTCTCTCAGTTCATTAAAAATCATCCTCAGCCTCAACCTCACCTGCTCACAGGTAAGTGAGCTGCAGCTCCTCACAACTGTGTGTGTCATTTTACCTGAACAAAACACATATCAGGAGAGACAGCTATTAGCACATTTCAAGCCTCCATAGCTTGGAGTTTGTTGGAAATGTGTTGAGACAAACCATGTCTCATATTTAAAATACTATACTTTTCAACAAACTAGTAATTTGATGCCATTTTTAGTTACATTTTTTTACTCATTACTTAAACAACTTAATCATAATGATAACATGTTACAGCATTAGTATTACTGTTGTTGATGTAGAAACCAAACTTCTCATTTCCATGTGATATGTAAGGAATTCTAAAAGGTAAATATTAACAAAGATATCATGAAGTACTATTTCTCACAATAACAGCATTATTGGAAGTCTTCCATAAATATTTTTTTGTCATAATGGCGCTTTCCATGACAGTTGTTGTTTCTAATCCATGCCTACTCACCTTTCAGCCAATCACACATCCACAAAGATAATATGAAATAACATTTGCATATATTCTCATACATGATAAAATGACTAATATCTTTATATCTTTTCTTGTAATCATCAATTTAGATTTAGTTTCATTAGAATCAAAAGGAATCCTGGTGATTGTTTTCTCTACAGTCATGGTTGCAGTGCAAAGCTTGTGCAGCATGAGGTTCCATGGTAGAGATTGACTAAAGTACAAATGCACAGTGTACGGACTAATGATATCTGGCCTCAAGGTGTAGCCCATGCTGTATTTGTTACAACCCCAAAAACACAATAGAAACTGTAATCTCAATTTCATAAAAAATGACCACTAACATGCAAAATAATGGCATGTTTGAGTTATCTTATCCTGAAAATAAGGATATATAGTAGTCAGTGTGAGTATAAACTGGACAAAAGTTGGGCTTAATATATAATATAGACACCAAAATTCTAATTGTCATTTAACATATTAATTTTATTTTTCCAAATATTTTTTTGTGAAAGGTCTGTGGAGCTTTTATTTTGACAGAATCTTTTTTCAAAAGTGTTTTTATTTCATTATGGTACTTTTCCCAGGGACATTATTGTTATTTCAAAATGCCACCAGTGTCTGCCTCCTGATGTTTCGGACCATCATGTGCCCCCCGGCCCCCAGAAAACACAGCTAAAATTGACTACAATCAAAGAAAAATGAACGAGAAACCTCTGCTAATATGAAAATAATAATAAGTAACATTTCATAACAAAGACAATTCCACAATTATTTGATTAATTTACATATTTGTTTTTATTAATATCATTATTTATTTATTTAATGTCAGGTATTTTGGAGCCCTCTCAGTACCCTTTTCATACCAGCAGACTACATTTATTCATTAAGGCTACATTTCTCATGTTTTCACAGCTCTTCATTCACTCGGCCATAATGCTCATGTGGTATGCAGTTTCCCATAACAAGTTTCTGCTCTACTTCATCCTCATTCACAACAAAGTGGGTTGATATCCATCATTTGACACATCTTAAGTGAGTGTCTCTGTCCATCCAGCCTCCTCCCGAGCCTGCATGGATCTGCTTTTTTCTTCCTGCGGGGGCTGAGGAGGGATTTCTGCAGCCAGTGTAGCCCTAGGCGTGCTTTCAGGGGGCTTTGGGCTCAGGCTTTGATGCAAGCTGTGAGGACCTAACCACTGCAGCCTTCTGGTTCTGTGTGTGTGTGTATGTACATGAGATTGTGTGACTCTGTATGCACATTCCTAAATGTGCGTCAAGACGCTTTTTCTAAACACTGTTGTGTCATATGTCCTTGTCAGAGATGTCTCATATTTGTCCCCACAGAGCCTTGCATTTGTCTCTGTGACAGATGTTGATTTTCTTCAGGGGATAGGGTAGATACTCACCTAAAGCAGTACATGTCAACAACATGCCTAATTCTCCAGAGACTGATGTTAGAAGTCCTGACGAAACAGCGTTTGGAGAGTATCAGGATAGGAAGGGGGACATTATATTGGGAGGAATTTGACTTGAAAGTAGAAAGCTAGATGTATCACAAATGAGTTGAATTCAGAGTTGGATGCTGGTGTCCATTCAATCTTACAAGACTACTCACCTCCTTTAACACCCTCATTACGTTCAGCCAGACCCACGAGAGCACCTTGAGGTCTTCATGGTAACTTTCCTCTAGAATCAATTATTGAGTTATTATTGCATTCACTAACTAATGTTACAGTTGATCTAAATACAGTGCTTTGCTATCTTGGCTATTGTCATGTTATATTAAGTAGAATAGTTTAGCAATTAGCCATAGCATTATACAGATTGAATGCATGCATACCAGAAACATATCAGAACACATAGGTTATTTGCTTACTGACAATAAAGGATGGATTTATCGGCAAAATAGGAGTAGGTCCTGCAACATAGGTGGGTGGTATACAGGTTTTGTCACTGTCACTGGTGTCACATTCTGCCACAATGTGGATTTTAGAACATTAAAAATATGCTTTAATGTGGCAGCAATAAGATGCAGATAGAGGGCTACTCATGTCCTTGTGAAGAAGAAACGTTTTTTGCATATATTCCAGTCTGGCATTTTTCATTCCATCTCAACTTTAAGTAGTTGATCTTCTCCATCTTGCTCCACAGACCTTAGCTTCATACAGTAAATCCAATGTTCCCCACTTCTTTCATCCCTTTACTTTATTCCACTGTGATTTTCTAGTACTGGCTCCATCCCCCTGTGACCATCAAGGATAAGTTGGTAAAGCTAATGGACGGATGGATGGACTGTGATTTTCTGCACTCGGGTTTGTCTGATTTTCATCAGTTTGCAGTTGGCAGGCATGTATTTCTTCCGTGAAGTGCATTTTATTCAGTCAATGAAAAAAACAGCTGGGCTACTATAGAGGGATCCCTCCCTCTATGTGTAGCTGACTGTACCAGGCCAGCTCTTAGATGAGATAATAAAAGTCTTCACAATCTGTTCTCTCCAGGAGGACATCTTGCACTGTACCACCTGAATAATAAAATTCTCTTGCAAACTTCCCCAACTGATCTTGAGCTTGAACAGGTGAAATAAATCCTCCTGTCTAATCAGAGTTTCAAGTTCGACTATTTTTATGCCCCCCCAAAATTCAAAGCCTCAACTGTGTGTAGATCTTGATGCCACTGAAATGTATATTAGTTAAACTGCTGTGGGTGGGCTCTGTAATGGAAAATTCATGTATTTGTCAAAATGTTATTCTCATTTGGTTATGATAAGATTTCACTCACCACCACCATTCACCCGAGGAAGAATAACACTGATTGAAGCAAGGATTGTGACCCTCACACATCAAACGCTTGCAAAAAATTACTTCAATCACTTGCCTTTGAGTCCAACCCACTCCCAACATATGAAGTTGCAGCCTGGAAATGCCTTTAGCTGCTGCAGCAAACTCCACAGTATAGTGGATCCACTTCCTGACCAATTAGAAAGCCAGCTGGCTGACCTGCCATATGTATGCATACTCATCTGGCTGTTTATAATAATGATAAGCTATATTTGTATACCTCTTTTACAAGCCCATTTCAAAAAGGTTGGGACACTGTTTAACACTCTGTTGCATCAGCTCTTCTTTTAACAACACTCTCTAAGCATTTGGGAACTAACGAGGCCAATTGCTGTCATTTTGAAAGTGGAATGTTTGCCATTCTTGCTTGATGTATTTTACGTTTCATAATGCACCAAACATTTTAAATGGGTGGCAAGTCAGGACACCAGGCAGCCACTTTAGCAGCCAGACTCTTTTACTATGCAGCCATGCTGTTGGAATATGTGCAGAATGTGGTTAAACATTGTCCTGCTGAAATAAGGAAGGCCTTCCCTGAAAAAGATGTCTATTTTGAAGAGGACAGAAGCTTCCTCATTCTAGTGTTAATTAAGCAGTGGATACCATACTTAATGCATTCACTGCAACAACAACTGGTTTAACAGAGCTTCACAGTTTGAACTCAAAACATAAATCCTATGAAACTGGTTACTTAACACATTTCATCCACATGGAAGAAAATGGCCCCAAAGTGCAACTAGTTCAGCCTTCCTTTGGTCCTCCTTTAAGTTCAACGTTGTTCCTTTGTTGAGGTCAGTTCAGCTAGCTTCAGTCACAATCGTGATTAAATTAATGAATTTTTAACTGTGCAGCATTTCCTGTATGGAATATTTGACCCATTCACACCTATCATGAATTATCTTTGGCTTTTAAAACATGAATTGTAACTGTTAAACATTTTAACCACGGGATTGTACGTTTCTCTTTGAATCATAAACTGAATAACATCACTGCATCATGCAACTTACATCCCTCACATTCAGTCTAGTCAAGGTCAAGGTTATAGCTCGTTCTGAAATTTACAAAGCAAAAGAGAACTTTTCAGCAAGTCGTTGTGGAGCAGTAAGGTTTCGGCACACAACAGAAGTACTCAACACTTTGAACTCCTTTGTTCTGAATTTTCTTTGTATTGTATCTGTCACGAACAAGACTTTGAAGTACCCAAAAATAATTAATTTTAAACTGAAAACCATTTTTCAAATTCAAATTCTGTTTCTAGAAATTGAAGTTCTTCATCTGTTGGATTTTGCTACCTGGCTTGTTCAAGTGAAATAACATCTTATTAGCTTTGATTTCATTCTTATCCTATGCTTATTTTAAATACTCTGAAGATGTGACAGATATGAGCCCAAACTTTAAGCTCACAATGTGTTCAACCCATGTCAAGAGTGATTGATTTGACATGAACTCAGGTGACGGTGAGCTCACGGGTTTATTGGATCCCTTCACTAGTCAGGGCCCTGGGAAGACACGCCTTGGACTTCCATGGAAGCAAAGCCATCCTGAGACAATCTAGAGGTGCCTTGTGGTTTTGCTTTTGAAGACATCTAACTTTATCTATGAGGACCCAGGTTTGCCATAGAACATGACTAGTTAGCTAGACTCCATTTCGGGTGTGTTACCCTTGTCCATCAATTGGATTTACCACTTAGTATGGAAGCTGATTTCCCATAATGGGATGAAAAAAAAACACCTTGCATGGGATTAAAATGAGAAACTATCAAAATAATGACTTGGTGTCTCAAAATAACAACTTAATATCTCACAATGATAAAAACTCTCAAAATACTGACAGTATATCAAAATGATGAGATTACTTTGACTGCAACTTTGGAAGATATCCACTTGATTTCACTAAATTGGAGGGCTAAGGTCATGCTTTAACTTCAGATAAATACAGTTAAGTGGACAATATTTTTATGTAGAACAAGGCTTGTGGATTTTGTCCAGCATGAGTTGCATTGAAAGCACATTAGTAAGGGTTCTCTTCATGTGAAGTATGCACAGGAAAGTGATTACATCAAGCCAAACCTCTTTTAACTCATTGTCTTCGGAGGCCAAAGGTTTCGACCACTTCTGATCGATGACGCGAAAACACTCGCAAAAAAATATCGTTACTTCCGATTGCCTCCAAATTTGGCCCACAGGAAGTTAACAGATTTAACCAATCACAGACCGAGTTTCATGCCATATAAAGAAGTGGGGTTCGCGTCAGAATTTTTTGAAAGTGGGAGTAAAATGGCGTCTGGTAGTAAGAGAACGCGCGATTTTATAACGTCGACGAGGTTGTTGAGGAACTTTTCAACGCTGAAAATGACGCTGAAGGGATATCAAGTGGAGAAGAAAGCGATCTGGACCGCCAGCTTTACGATTTGAGTGGCGATGAGAGGTAAGTGCTTCGTTGAAGTTTCATCAGTAGACGTTGAAAAAAAATATCTAAAAAATTGTATATTTGCTTCTTTTCAGGGAAATTTGGCTTGCAGTTGGCCTGGAAATAAAGCAACAGATTCATTTTTAAAATATCTTGCAAGGACACTTTATTTTGGACTAAATGGCGGCCATCTTGGATTTTTTTGCAGAAATTATGCAATTTTTTTCACTTTTGAATTTTTTTTGGAAAACTGTATTGAATGTATGGTGAACAATTAATGTTTTTTTATAGAGCTAATTTATCCCTCTTTCAAATGGGGTATAGCTTAAAACAATGCTGTAAATACCTGCAGAGATATTAATAAAAATATGAAAGTCGTCAATTTTGGCCTGATTTGTAAGCGAAGACAATGAGTTAATGTCTATATGGCCACCAACTGTATTAAGACACACTTGAAAAATTGTGAACTACGCAAGTTTTTGCAAAGACAAACAGCATATTACGTGGTTTGGTTTCATTCGATTAAGGCAAACAGTAAAATCAGTTCCAGGTTCAGATTTGACCTATCAAACCTGCTACACACAGTTTCCATTGGGTGCACTCATTTTCGACTTTACCTCCAAATATGTAGACTGGACGATCTGGATAAATGCTGGTTTGATTTGATCGTCCTGATTGACCTGATTGCAGCTGCGTTTTCAGATCTCAGCATTTACTTTGGTGAGCAGAATGTTATCATAACTTAAACATCAAAACAAACTTATGGACAAAATCTGAAAATAAGATCCCAGCTGTAATAAGGGAAATTGCATTTTTACCACTATTGAATCTGTAATCACCTCACTGATAAAATACATGAGATATGCCAACGTCTGACTTTTTAATAAAAGTTTAATACTTTTCTACATTAACAATGAGAAATACACCTGTTACAATAAAACTGCCATGAGACAGACAACTGTTTCCATGGCAACTGCTTTAGTAGATTGGCTTTTGCTGTAACTAAGCTGTGTTAGATGTAATCTATATTCTCGTGTAAGTTGCGTGTCATACGCAGCGGTTCAACACATATCTGCACACATACATACACTTTTCAACTTTTCACAGTAAATTATGGGGCTTTATCATCACATTTGACAGTGGGAGGCTGAGATCTGGCGCTCAATCAACCTCACCTTCATCCTCTTTTACACACAATTACAATTTTCAAAATAAGTGTCGCAGCTTTAAACGGCATAAACAGACAGCTTGTGCAGAGCGACTGCAGTGATCTCTCCGTTCGTTCCATCCACTGCAGCTGAAACCATTGAGTTAATTAGCCGATCCATCCTGACTTCTACAACTGTTTTGATGCCTGACTTCAAAACACAAGGCTTTACTCTGTGTGGTAGTTACACAGTGAAAAAACGTTCCACAGGCTTGTCATATCACACGTCAACCTGGATGCTGTGCAGGAAAAGCTGCTGCCTGAAATTGAAAATAGACAAATAAAGACATCCGTAATTTCCGCATTAGATAGCCTCATGTTTCACATAGCCCCTTTCCCACCGCTGAATTATTCATTTGCTGCATTATTCAACAAAGCTTTATTTATCCTTTCCTTGGGTTTTTAATCTTTGCCAGCAATGACTTTGTTCCAATATTAATGAAACCTGCCCTTTAACAAAGACATCATCTCTGGCTGTGGGAATGGGCACAGGGCTCAAACAACCAGAATGAGCAATGACTTTGTCACAACAGTTCACTGCTGCAAATCTTACCTGACTGCATGTAACACACACACACACACACACACACACACACACACACACACACACACACACACACACACAGGACTTTCCTACTTATTAGCTGACGATGGCTGCTGTCTTGTATTTCTGATGTCATTTCCTTGAATATTGATGTTAAATGATAAATAAGGAGTTTTTTGTTTCATGTCCTGCATGTCATTTTACTTTCTGCTGTCAGTTTTTTTTATATGGCCAGATTATCTGCTCTCAGTCTTTCTCAAAGTGGTTTTGAAAAGAGGCCATGTTCCCACAAATTTAATCACGTGCAGAGGTCTCAGTTAGGAAGCTCTTTTTCAGTTTTCAAAAATAATTCCTCTCCGCTCTCCTAACATTTTTTATCTTAGCTCTCTGGTGTCTTAAAGCTTCAATAACTGCTTTTTGGGGGGGCAGTGGAACATTGAGAACACAGCATTGAGATATGCCAAACTGTTGCTTCTTTACACATCCAACACACACAGAGCAAAGTTACCATTCATCATTCACAGGTGTCTTAAGGTCTTTTTGTTGATGAGCCATCTGCTCAGTCTTAATAAGGGCATGGTTATGCTGGGACGTATGTGAAACATGCATTTAGCACCGTTCATTCCAATGAAAGCTGCTGGCAAAGCACATATGCTGAACAGCTTCTCAGGCTGCTGCAGGCTTCTGAGTTTTTGGGTCCACAGAGCATAAGCGCGACGGTACTGCTCTGGTGGTTGAGAGCATGTTCATTCAAACTTCCACTGGCTGTGGCGGCTCACTCCTTGTTTGCATCACTTCTGTCTCTTTTACAATTACAGACTGCTATTGTCTGCCTGCATCATTCATCTGATTCTGTGTTTCTTTTTATTATCTTTCCTTATGACCGGTTGCAGCTGTGCTGTAATTAATTTTAATTTATTTTCTTTATTGCTTCACTTAACAGAAACAGGAAAAACACAGTTTCATTTGGATTTTGTATGAATGCTACTGACCTCTGGAGCGTACAATAAATGACGCCTCTTGCAGTGACCATGCAGCTAAAAAAATGGGTTTCATAATAAAAGATAAAAAGTGAATTGAGAGAAATGCAAATGAGCTGCTGAATATGTGCCAGAGGTAACAAAAAAAAAAAAAAAAAAAAGAGAGAGAAGAAAAAAAGAGGTTAAAAGTGGTGAGAAAGTTTGGATTAGACGTTGTGTTTTGGATTGTTTAATTTTGGATATCCATTTTTTTAATTATCCGTAATAAATAAAGTTAATGAAAAATGAATAAATCCAGTTTTTTACTTTGGTTATACGTACTGGTATGCACACAGCGTTGACACATCATCAGGATCATTCAGTTTTGTGCACGTATAGTAAATATTACAATTGTACTTACTTTTACATCGTTTTGAGTTTTCTGTCTCTGTGAATATAAAAAAGATCATATCAGTGGTGTATTATGGGCTGAGTTGTAATTTAATCTCATATCAAAGCACATTTTTGTCCGGACTGAGGGAACCTGTCTGTTTTGAGGAGGAGGGAGGACATCCTCCACCATCCGCTCTTTACAGCTGACATGTACGTGAGCTATGAGTTATGTGATGAAAAGATCTGATACACTGGAGTTGTGGAAGTGGGTGACCCACTTCTTCAAGTCTGTCTCACATCTGGGCTGAATTTTGCACACCGAAACCATGAGTTGCACTTACACAACATCTACATTATACCTAATTAAGGACAGGATGTGAGGATACACAAGAAGGGACTGCTGCTGCAGCAGCTATGCTTTTCAATTTGAGCTAATGAAGTGAAAAGCTATTCTCTTCATCAGCAAAGCAATCCAAAGCCAAGAGTCATTTTTTCATGTGAGCAGGCCAGTTCAAGCTTATTGGCTGCCTTCAATTTCAGTGGGCAGAGCCAAAAAACCACAGGCACCACTGGTTGGCTGACCAAGGCGACCGATGACATTGCAGTTCCTGAAACTGAGTACAATTTGGAGGGCCAACTCATGCCACACAATGTAAAGAAGAACACAGGGCAGGATGAAAGCATAATTATGAGGAGGAATACATGAGCTGGTGGAACTTCAAGAATGGCAAATGTCATTTGTCATTCCCTTTAAAGTAAAAAATGTATTCTTTCAACCTTGTCCCCTCTTCTCAGAGTCATAACGCAAACTGTTAACATGCGGACATCATTAGCATACTGCTGGACTCAGCACAATCTAATCTTTCCACTGGTATTTGAACGCCTGTGCTTGATGCCTTTAATAGAAATGGTCACAAATTTCCATGTTTCCATGTTTGACTTTACAGATATGAAAATGGATAAAATGTACAAGGTCAGACAGAGGAGGAATGATGACATGCAGACACGGACACGATGCATATATAAAAGAAGACAAAACAAACATATCATTATGTATATGGGAGTGAAAGAGAAAAATAAGAAGAATACATGCAGGAAAGAATAAATTAGAAAATAGGTAATAATAAGGAAGAATGAAAAATAAATAAAGAAGAAGAAGAAGAAGAACATACTTTTTATTATCACATTACATTACATATACATGCACCACACACATCACATGCACACGCCATGCTTTTTGTGAAATTAATTCTCCGCATTTGACCCATCCTCGGTCTGTCGATCCTCCGTGGCAGACCAGGAGTGGTGGGCTGCCAGCCGACGGTGGCGCCCGGGGACCGGGGACACGGGACCCATCCTTGTCGTCAGGATGGTGATCTTCTGCATGTTTTTAGTGGGGGTTATTTAAGGAGGAAACCCCGGGTGAACACGGGGAGAACATGCAAACTTCACACAGAAAGGCCCCTTTTTTTTCCTCGAGCAGCAGGCACCGAAGGCACGGTGGAGGACACGCCACCAGTGCCCACAGCGGGATTCGAACCGGGGACCTTCTTGCTGTGATTGTAATATTGAAATAGATTGTAACCAATTACAAATAGATTGTAACTGATATTTGGAAACATCAGTTTCGGGTTCCTGGCAGAGCTCTCTATGCCGCAGTTGAAGTATCTGGAAATTGGGGGCTCTGATGCCACAGGAAGTAGGGAGAGGATGTGTTTGTGTGTGTATGTTGTGTATGTACTGTATATTGGTTTGTGTTACACGGGTAGGCAAGTGATATTGATCAATAGAGCCCAACATTAATCTATTTGGTTGTTTTTTAATGCTATTGTCTTTCTGTTGGAATGTACTAGAATTCAGTAGAAAATGCCATTGGGATGGGAAGAGGTTATTTCTATCTTTTCAGCTTAGTAAGATTGTCTTTTTAGTGATTGTAAAGGCAGTCAGTGTGGGTGGTTCCTATTTCAGTGGCACTTGAACTGAGGAAAGATCTTGTAGTAACTATACAAATGGGGAGACTGCAATGCTGTAGCCTATGTCCAAACTGTTTGATCATTGTGCTTTCATGTGTTGCAAATCTGTGGAAATACAGACATTTTTTTAAAATATATATATATATATATATATAATAATGGTCCTAGAGCATTCACAGTACCACTCCCATTCAAAATGATGGCATTTCTCAGCAGTAGTAAAATAAAAATATGGCATGTCGAGCTCAACCATGAAGTGTCTGTGCCATAAACATGTAAATAAAGACACAACAGGGATCCAACATATGTAACTTGTGGTACAATCAACTGTTTCCTTCCCTGCTGACAGTTGCTTCGAGTTTTATTGAGCAAAACCTGAAAACAAAACCTGCAGGCTTCATGCACTCAACTCCAGTCTGCTGCTGCTTTTACATGCCACACTCTTCACACTGCAATATACGCACCCTTTGCATTTAGTCAGCCTACTAAAGCCAATGCCCTACTCCCTCTTTGTTCATATATATTTCATTAGACAGCTGACAGTATAGACCTGATGGGAGAAGGAGAAGGAGATAAACACTGGCAAGCATCAAAGGTGGGCTTGAACTGATAGGTTGCGGTTCATGGTGGGTGCCCTAGGAATCCAGAGTGATGCCACACTGCTCACCTGAAAGCTATGCTGTCCTATGCTCCTATAGCATTCCAAAAACCCTACCTGCAGCCCAACATCCACCTGTAGGATCTAAGTCTATCTTCCTTTAGGTGGGAATGTACTAACATCACTCCCCACTCCCTGCTGTGCTCAGCTCGGTGTTTCCTTGGTGGAAGTGTCGATGGCAAAGATTAGCGCTGTAATAATCTATTCTTCACAAGTTTGCTGACAGAAATTATCTTGAAGTCTGCTTTTGGTTCATTTAGTTAGTTTTGTCTATGCAAATATGCACAAAAATGCAAAATACTGAAAGAAAAAGAACAATTTGGTCACATCCACAGTAGTTCGTATTCACTAAAGTCATGTGAAAATGGTAGATATTTGTCTCCAATTTAAGTGAGCCACATTGTCAAAGTGCCACTCCTGTTACCTTTATCAAATATGCAGACTCCTTATTTTATTTTTGTGCTGCAAGTAGGTGATTGTGAGTAAAATTACATTTGTTATACTGTCCTGATAAACAGTAAAATACATTTCCTGCTGCCTTCATGATACAGAAACAAGCAGCCTTTATCCAAATACATTTTAAGCAAGTGATTTTCTCATGTGCAAGGAAATAATAATAATGATAATAATACACAATAAATGCAACAGCAGTAATGAAGACGCCTCAAAAACTGTGGAGGTCCAGGTGACACTAAAAGTTTCTTTGTGGGAAAAAATGGTGCCAACTCTTCACAAGCTTGATAACAAAACCACTTTCCATTACTTCTGTTTACATACTGTTTTATAGCTGTAAGGCATTAATAAGAAAAAACTTTTGTGCTGTCAGGTGAAAATCTCAAGTTTCTCACTTTCTCGTAAGCCTTCAAGCGTGCGTTTACAAATGCTAGTAAGTGATTATTAAAGGGCTCTAAACCATCAGTCACCAAGTGTCCTGTTTGAAGAGGATGAACACAAGCCACAGTCTGGAAACCCAAACGTGGTCCTTATTAACGCCTTATTGGTCATCTGTCCACATCAGGTGTTATTTTCTGTGGGACCTGTTAGCTGCAGGTCATAATTTATCATTCATGTTTGACAGAGGTGGCATACCTGAAAAATGCAGCATTTTCATGAATACAGACACAAAAGGGTAAGTTTCTGGCTTTCACAGCTGCCTAAAAGCTGGTAACTATAGTGAGCACATCCACATGATTATGACATTTTTTGTCCATTCAGATTGGTCCAGGTCGGCTCTTTTGATTCTGCCCTGCTGGCAGCCCGACATGGATGTGGATACAACCGACGAGCCAAATTGTTTTTTATAACCAGCACAGACAAAGAAGTGGCTCTTGACTGCCAATAAAAGTCTCAAGCTCAGACACTGACTGTTAGAAGTGTGCTCTTCCTCTGTCAGTAGTGCTCATCATCTGCAGACAGCTCCACTTCCCACAGCATGGATACATGTTGTGTAATAACATACTGCAGAGGAGGTTTCACCTCCAAACTGCTGGGAAACAGACCATCAACCATCTGTCTATCTGTCAATCTGCTCGGTAAACATGTGCATCAATGTATGCAGGTTAATATTATACCATTATTGTGAGACAACAAAAATTTCTTCTGTTCTTTAACATCAGAATGAATCACTTGTCTGGACTGTATCTATCTACTGAGGTGCTAGAATAAGTATTAACGATGTGGAAAGAAAGCCATAAGTGCACTTATCTGAAGAGGTGAGATGAATTTCATCTTTTGTCATGTCAAGACGAAGATGACTTGGCCAAAAAATCCATTTCTCAAAGAGTATGAATTACAAGCTTTGGCAGATTTTTATACAGTGAGGAAAAGCAAAACTCAGAGGAGAATAGATTTCACCTTGACTAACATCTTTATTGATGGCATCAGGTTTATAGGTCCAGTGTGTAGGATTTAATGGCATCTAGTGGTGAGGTTGCAGATATCAACCAACTAAATACACCTCACCTCACCTTCCCCTGGCTGCTAAAGCAGCGAAAAATGTTAAAAGCCCTCTGGCTGGATCGAAAGGGCTGGTGCTGGCCATGGAAGCACCTGACAGCATTATCGGTCAGCCCTGTGTGTTCAAACCCTGGATCTGAAACAGGTCATGCTCAGATATCACCATGAACTTGTGCTGAATGGTGAGAGGTTGCTGATATTATTTACAATCAGATAATGCACATTTGAAGTGAAGATGTATTACTCATGAAAATGTGAGGAAGTGGGCAGGCTGCTGCACTGTGTGTGTGTGTGTGTGTGTGTGTGTGTGTGTGTGTGGTGGGCCACACTTTGCTCAGCACGCTTTGTCTATGAGGTGGCTCAGCTGATGTTGACCAGGAGGTTTTCTTCACCCTCTCTACTTCCTTGAGTGGTCCAAAAAGCCCATTGGAGGATTTGGGACCATCCAGTAACAGTCAGAGAGGCAAGCATGAAGTTGATCCCAAAGAGTTGGCCGTGATGGTTCACACCTGCCATAGAAGGTTGTCTTGTGAAGAAGCATGGTAGGTAGGCTTTGCTCTGGTGGCAGAACTGAGGGAAACTCTGGTGAAAAGGGAAACTGCTGGCATATGACTGACAGACTGATACAAGGAGAGAGCCACTGCGACGGAGCTCCTCAACATGGCGAGGATGGGGAAAATAATGAAAATAGACAAAGTAAATAATGGATTTTAGGAGTAGAATGCAGGCCCTGACACTTTTATATACTGTACATGAGGACCTGAGAGAGACAACTGCACAGTGGCAGGAAAGAAACTCTATACAGAAACCCAATACAGACAACTCTTTGAGGGCAACGCCTGCACGACAAAGAACTATTCCAATTTCCATTTGGATAATTTGGCTTCTCACTTCTTTCACTCGTGTCTCTTTGTCAAAGTGGGCAGCAAGAGGGAGATGCAAGTATGGAGGAAATGTGTTTACTCCAATGTCATTATGAAAAAATGACAATTATTAATGATGTGCAGCATCTCAAATGTCAGATGTGTGGACGTCAGCTATCAAATGAGTAGAAAACATTAAGTTCAAATCAATCAAATCAAAAAAAAAGATCTGATGATGTCATATGTTAAGCTGCCAGGGCCTCAAAAAAACGTAACTGGATAGAAAATTTAAACGTGTATTACTGAAAGAGCAGAGCACCTGTGAGGGAAAAACAGCTCAAAATATTCCAAATAAAATCAATAATCTTATTGCAGCTATGGTTTCTCACAAAGTAATAAATCTGACAGCCATAAGATAATATTAAAGAACTAATAATAATACCTGTGATCCTGTGGCTGTGTATTTTGAAATGGAAAATAAGAAATGAGGAAAATAAGGAAAGCCTTCTGGCTGATGAAGAAAAAATAAATAGAATTGTAAGAGTGATTCATGATTTATTCATGATTCATATTCCACACAGGTAGTATTCTTTTATTTTATGACTGCATATAAATAACATCAGAGCTGCCGTCCACGCTGTCATTCCAGAGACATTTGCCTTATCATCAGTGTTACGGGTCATGTTGTTAATATTCCAATAAAGCTATCTGCACAACACCCAGCCGCTCCTTTTACTGTCCAGTCAGATCAGACGACCAATCAATTGAAGGCGTCCAGTAGAAATCTTCAGAGTAAGATTGATCTTTGATTCCTTGCTGATACCTCCTCCAGGAGCCTCCTCTCTCAGTCTCTTAGCTTTAGCTTCAGCTTTGTGATTTTACATTGACTTCAGCATACTACAGTTTTGAAGTCTGGACTTAGCTGTGTCATGCTACACACAGCAGAGTGTAATCACAGTAAATAAAAAGTGGGGGTCATATTTAACCTGCATGTAAGCAAAATTGTAAATTCATTAACAATCTTAACATTTCATTTAATCTGAGCTGCAATGCTTGAGTTGTACAGCTGTGCATGTCCATGACAGATGGTTAAGTGCCCTCGTAGAGAGAACTGTGTGCTGAAAACACCACAGGTAGCGTTTCTCCTTATGTTTCTCCCTCTTTTACCGGCTGCCTTCTGCACACTGGCTTTTCGGGTGACATGAAGACAGCCCCCATCTCCTTCAATGCCACTTATTTCACATTACAGCCATCATCTGTGCAATTGGCTGTGTAATGCCAGCGGCGGCTGTGGAAACTTCAAATGAGTCGTAATTGACCTGTAATAGCACTTTCATTTATCAGCCCTCTGCCCAAATCCCAACATTGTTCCTCAGTGATAACCCTCTGCCCCCCCCAAGCCC
>JBBMOE010000014.1:10178996-10326750 GCA_037975065.1 Chaetodon trifasciatus | reverse complement strand
TCTTGAAAAAGGCATCTGCTAAATGCAGTCTTATTGTCATCTGAAAGGACGAGTGCGTCACTGTTCGGTTCCCCGGCTGCATTCCAATTGACTTTTCACCCAGCCAGTCATCGTTTACTTTGGCTGACAGAAAACGCCCTACATGCACCCCTGAATTTGCTGCCTCCCACCTCTGGGATAACCAGATTGGCCATTTCAAATCTACAATGTGGGAAATCAGCAGAGCTCATCTTATCAGTGTAGGTTTAAGGTAAGGTGCATACTGAGGTTGCTAAAGGCCTAAAATGTGATCACATGTATCGTATAGAATGTAGTTTTGTATTTTCAAATCACAAATTACTTGTGCTTCTTCCTCTGTGCCATAAAATTCCATTGTTGTCAACACACCAGTGAGCCACAGTGTTGTACTGGGTGGCACGATCCTTCATTACCATGAAGAGACACACAATCCCACATACACACTCCTGCTGACTCACTAGAGCAGCAAATGTGGATTAATCTGCTGCTGAAAACTGTTGCCAGCAAATACGCTATTTCCTCCTGTTTGAATTACATTCGACAAAAACTACAGTTTGCAGCTGTTTTAGGAAATTACTGAACCTTCTTAGAAATGAAAATGTCTGTTTTTGACAGTTTTAAAGATAGATGTCTTAGCAGGAAGGAATGGGCCTGGGGGCCACAGACAGGGAGGCCGGGAAGTATTAAGAGACATTCTAATATACTCTTGATTTGGTCTTGTCATGTTTTTTTTTTTAACAAAAATAAAATATATTTTGAACTCCAGACTCATTCTTTAGATGTGGGAGCAGTACGTTTGCCTGCCAAAGGCTAATCTAAGGCTTAGGAAAACTCTGTACTGTGGTGTAATAACACATGAGATTTCCACGAGGTCATGGGAACGCTTCTAAAATCAGGTCGTCTTTGAAATGAACTCAGTCTGCTGAGAGAATTTTGCAATTTCAACAAAAATATATAAAGATTTCTTTGTGGCACGGAGAACAGTGAGGTCTGTTAGGAACGGTTCCTGATGTACTGGAACTGTTCCTGCATTGAAAACTCATCTTACTTGATACTCTGCTCTTGTGTTAGTCATTTAGGCAATCATTTCATCAGTAATAAAACTCTTACTCTACCCACCAAGTTCTCATCAAGTTCAATGCTGAGAGCTTCCCTAATCCCCCGGGGTGTGCTGGGAGAGTTGGAAGGGAAATGCACAGGGAGAGACTTGAGGCAAAGATACTGTGTGAGGTGAGAGAGGAAGAGGTGCTCTAAAAACAGCAGGAAGTTTGTGTAGCTTGGTTCGGTTCAGTATATACAACTCATGGAGGCTATTAAGGCACATTAGAGGCTAATTGCTGCAATTTGCATCAAAAAGCTCATCTCCTCCTAACTCCAATCTGCTTCTCAGAGCCATAACTTAGTCAAATCTGATACCATCTGGAAGAAAAAAAAAAAAAATCTTATTTAGAGTGACTTACACCTTCGAGGATATAATTATCTCTGAAGTCCATTTGTGAATGAGTGTCCACAAATTGTCTTAGAAACCACTGAAAATGGTGCTCCTTATAACAGAACCTGCCTGAAAATTTTACATTTTCTTTAGTATTTCAGCAATCCAGTGACAGTTGTCTGTACATCCATGGATATATTGCAAAGAGCAAGTGCAAATAGCTAATTCAGCAGATTTTTAATGGCAGCACATTACTTTTTTCCCCATTCTAGTCAATAGTCTCATTAACAGTGATATTCAATAACATCCCTTATTCCTCCATAAGAAGTCTTGATAGAAACATTCACAGGCTGCTCCCCTAAAATGTAACAACAGACACACTGTTGTGATGTAATTCATCCAGCATGCTCCATTCAACCAGACAGGACCTATCCAGCATTTCTGTGTCACAGTGAGTTGGGGGCCTTGGTGTAGAATGAAGACAAACTCTTCAGGCAACAGTGGCCGCTGCCAGCAGGCAGAGTGGCACAGCGGAGAAAACAACACACTCAGCTACAATTTTCATTCCACACACACCCTTATGAAAGTAGTTTGGAAGTGAAAGAAGACATGTGTGTGTGTGTGTGTGTGTGTGTGTGTTTGTGTGTGATAGAGTGTGTTTATGCATGAAGTTGTGAAGGAGTTTGACAAATGAGCAAGAGAAGAAAAAAAAAAAAAAAAACATTGGAGAGTAACCTCATGTCCCTGTCTCAGTATCCAGATACTTCTCTCAGAATAAAAGCATTTCTGTCATTTTTCTCCCTCAAGCACAAAAAATAAAAAAGATCAGCAATCCTGGTGCCAGAGGAAAGAAACTGGTGGGATATTTGGTTTTCATTAGTGGAACCTGACAATCAAAGTTATTTTTTTTGTTGCTGTTTGTTTCAAGATTTCTTTATCCATCAATGGATTCACTGGTTTCAGTGTTTACTGTGTATTTACTGTATATTTCAATGATGACACTTAAAATTTGGTTCTGTCAATATGAATTAATTGTGACATGAGACTACGCATGTATTCTCACCTCAGTATTGATACTTAATTGATGCAGAAACAGTCCGAGGCCTATGTCTTGCAAAACAAAGTCAATGAAACAACACGTTGCAACAAGCAAGACTACAACACTCAGGGGACATTTTATTCTTCTCTCACATATCTTATTTTGAACCACCTGAAAGCTGGAAGACAATTTAGGAAAACAGCTTTGACAGAAATGATACAACTAATACGATTGTGGCCCACTTACTACACTTCAGTGACTCGGGCTGGGCCCAATAAACCTGCAGCCAGCGTTTCCCAGATGAATGGACTCTCCTCAGTAAACTGTCTGTCCACTCTGTCTTGCACTTCTCGGTCAGGTCCTTCTCAAAAGCAAGGTGAATTAAATGAGCTTTCCAGGGGTGTGACATGCTTCCTCTGTGCTCATTGAACACATTTTTCAAAGTGGAAAAGAGTTCTCACAGCCTTTCACTGTAAAAGTTAAATCGGATGATGCGTGAGCTCCAAAATGTCTACAAGGGAAGCAGTCTGCAGCATCGCCTTGCACAGTCTACTCAAGCCAGGGTCTGTTTTGGGACCATGCACTGTCAAAAGTGCTCTTCTTCCCTGAAAAGAACCGAGCTGGAAAACTATCCAGGAATACATTCATTCATCCCAACAGCTGTCAGACTTTTAACTCCAGCATCATGTGATGCAGCACTGTGCTGATGCTGTTTTTTCCAATTCTACATCATAAACCTGCTGTTTTTTGCACTACTATTATCTATTCTGATGCTAATACATGCTCACATTATCCATTACATCTTGTGCAATTTTTATTTTGTTGTATTTTTTTTTTCAACTGTGCAATAACACTGTATTTATTGCCCATATTGACAACAATATTTTTTAGAAACTGTACATATTGTACATATACATACACTCGTGCAATTCAGTGTTTTTTTAAGCAAACGTGTTTCTCAAGCACAATTTCAGCACATGGCATTGGTAGTTTTTCTACTATTGGAATAGTATATTAATGGACAATAGTATTTTTTTGTGAAATTAGTATTTTTATAATCTGTACATATGTTCATATACGTAGTTGATTTTTTATTTTGTATGCTTTATACTATTTATCTTGACCTTTTGTGCTACTGGTTTTTACTGCTTTTGCTTTTTTAAATACATGCTGGCTGTAACAACTTAATTCCCCCCCTCAAAAAAGTTTTATCTTATCTTATCTTATCTTATCTCTCTGAACTCCTCAATGGCATGCCAACAATCCTGAGCTTTGTCCATTAGACGGGTCTGGCCCCCCGGGGCCCGTCCATAACTCCGGCTCTGAAAATCAGGTCAAGGAGACTGTGGACTGTTGCTCAGCTATAATGACTAATCATCATCAACCCCCCTTGCAACATAACACCTCTGCATATGAAGTGAATGCTATCCTCCTCCACATCTCTCCCTGGGGTTCTCTGATAAGGGGTAATTGCTTCTTTGCTTATCTGAGGCCTAAGATTAGCAGGACAGTAAGGTCCTGAGACTGGACGGTGAAACCAGATAACTTTGCCTCAGGGACAGAAAAGACAGCATGAACAAATACTGTAGACAGGGAGGGCTATGATCAGATAAAATGTTCATGCTACAATACAGGAGTCAAGGATCTGCATGCTACTGCTTCTTGAGGTTCAACCTTTACTCAAGATCAAAGCTAGATCTCACTTAGTAACTTCCAACCAGTCGAAATCATTATTTTCATCTCAGGCCCTGGATAAAGTTGTCTTCTAACAAATACAGCAGCGAGTCTCTTTACTGGTACCATGAAGAGAGACCACATGTCTCTGTTCACTGGTGAAATGTAGAACTGATTTTAAGATTGTCTCATTTGTTTAAATAGCTCTGCATGGACTGGCACCAGTTTACATATCTGTTTTCCCGTCACTGTCAGATCTTCCCCATCTGTCGGCACTTTTAAATCCCAGCCAAAGACCCACCTTTGTGCAACTGCTTTTGAGCATGTTTAAAAACTGGAAACTGCCACACTGTTTTCGAGCTGGCAGAACAGTTTTTAATGTGCAGCGGGAGACGTGGATGAGAAAAAGACGGGAGCAGGTGCACCTTCAGTGCTCTTGCTGCTAGCAATGATGAAGCCACCATTAACGTTTGCAACTGCAGTGGTATTCTCACTCAGGCCACTTCACTCAGTCTCTCTTTGTGTTGAGCATACAAGTACAGAGAAAATAGACTCGCACAGGTAATTATGGTAATGCATTGTTAGAAATGTGTAGAATTCTTCTGCTTTGCATGTTGGATGACAGATGTGGTGATGATATAGATACTGAGAAGCACAGCTGAAAATAGTGTAAATGATTGCATGATTTGTTTTGAACGAGGTAAGAAATGTCTCTGAACATGAGTTCATGATCCAGTCTGTTTAGTTTTGTCATTTCCTGTTTTATATTGAAGGTTCACCTCATGTCACAGTTTTCGCTTTACTTCCTGTGTTTTCCCACCCCTGTGATTGTTTGATTTGTTTCACCTGTGTCTATATAAGTGAGTGTGTTCCCCTTTGTCCTTGTCGGTTCGTCCCTTGTACGTGGCGTTCATGTTTCCTGTCAGTTTCTAAGCGTATTTCCTGGGTTACCTGTTTGTTGGATCTGTACCTTGTTGTTCCCTGGGACCTTGCTTTTGTTTTTTGATATTTGGACTCCCTTTTTCATTGTTTTTTGTTGACATCTTGCTTTGTTTTGACTCTCACCAGCTTCACCTACTGAAAAGCCCTTGGTTGCCTTATTTTGTAATAAATTATTTGAACTGCATCCTCCCATTTTTTATCCTGTTTTTCCCTGGACCCCTTTACAACAGTGTTTTTTGGAATCAGGGTTGTATCCTGAGGGGAACTCAATGGATTTAGGAGGAGTAGCTCCACCATTGATCATTTCTTTTGACTGAATTGTATTATTATTATTATTTTTTTTAAAGTATACTTTGTTCTTTCATGGATTACAGTTTGGAGGGATGCAGTCTGGTACAAAGCGTTAAAAGCGGGTGTTAATAGTGAATTCTTTGTGTATTTGTAAGATGTTTTTTGCAAGCCTAGCAGGAGTTGCACAAGGCGAGAATGCATTGTGATTTATTTATCAGTGACATAGAAGACCATCTATCACAGAATGGCTGTCAGCCTATTAATTTTGATGACACCATAACAGATCAGTCAAATCCATCATGGTACTGATGTACACAGATGATACAATTGTCATGTCTACAACAAAGGGATTACAGAAAGCATTAGACCATGTGTGTAAGAAATTAATGAAATGTTGTAGAAAAGCTGATTTTAGCAAACCAAAGTTTGTATGCAATAGAGGAAATCTAGAGATTGTCCATTGTGTTACACTTAGTGGTGTCATTGTGAATTATATTGGTTCATTTAAGATTCCCATTGAGGAGCTGCATAAGCAAGCCTGCCATGCAATGTGTGCCATTTTCTGTACATGTAGAAAACTTGATTCACCTGTAGATATCACACTGGATATTTTTGACAAGTCAGTTACACCACTGATGTTGTCTGACATGAGAGCGCTGGAATGAATGAAACAGCAGTGGTGGTCGAGCAAGCTGGAGAGTGAATGCGAGGGGGAGCGATGATAAGAGAACAAAGCAAGTGAAGGAGGGAAATAAAACATCACCTGCTGATTGTTTCATGGTGGTTAAATTCTGCATCAGAACAACTATCAAACACATTAAGGATTGATACTGTGATGAAAGGCACTCCAGTTTTTAGCCTTCTTTTCCACCCCTGCGCGTCTCCTTCACCTCAGATCGTATAACTATTTCGCCTGTTTTGAAAGATTTCCGTTGGCACGGTGGTATGGTGGTAACACTGTCACCTCACAGCTAGAAGGTCCCGGGTTCGATTCCCTCTGTGGGCGGCGGGGGCGTGTCCCCCACCATGCCTCCAGGAAAAGGGGCCTTTCTGTGTGGAGTTTGCATGTTCTCCCTGTGTTCACCTGGGGTATCCTCCACAGAAAAACATACAAAAACATGCAAGAAGATCACCACCTTCTTCTTCTTCATTAATTCAGTCACTACGTCTCAGCCAAACGTCAGTCAGTCAGTCAATACAAACCACTTGGTCTTGTTGTTTTCAGTGTACAAAATTTGCATGTCAAAGTCAAGACGCATGTCAAGTTTTGGTTGGCACACAGGGAGAATAACCCTCTGTATGATGGACTGTACCTGCAGCTTGGAAATCACTGGTGAATGAGCTAAACAAGCCTGAACAATTATTAATCTTATTCTACTTTGGTAAAACAGGGAATAAAAGGACAGAGAGGGAACACACAAAGAGAGAGAACAAGAAATAGATCAACAGAGACAGATAAGCATGAAATGGGGTCGTGTCTTTTGCCTACCCCTCTTTTTCATTGGGCCGCAGGGCTGAGGATGGCTGTAATGACCTGTAAATAAACAAAATAATGAAATTTATAATGAAATTTAAACAGCTTCCCCTCGGGGATCAATAAAGTCAATAAACTCTGATTCTGATTCTGATTCTCTGAAATAGCTGGAGACTTCACATCACAGCTCATTTCACAGCTCTAGTTCTTTGTCTCTATTCAAACCCATACGACACAAGAAAATACACCTCTGCTTGGCTAATATTTACATTAGAAAGTCAGGCATGTCGCATGGAAATCCTAAAGTGATGCAAGAAATAAAGTGAAAATAAATGAATGAACATGCACAATAAATGAAAAATAATAGCTACAATAAAATACTTTTATTTTTACTCTATTTATGGATTCCCTTTACTATTTTTTCTGTAATTATTCATTTTCCAACATATTTTGGGAGAGTAACCTCATGTCCCTCCACTATGACATGCAGGACATGGTCACATTGCGGTGAAAAACATGAGTGCTTGTGCTAGGGCTAGGTTTCTTACCATTGTTACACTAATTATCATAAAGGAGCAACAGACAGTTTTAACTTAATCTTATTTATCTGGACTTGGGACCGGGCTCAGGACCTGTTGGTCTTGACTGGTTTCGCCACACGTGGCCACAATGACCGCTGTTTTCCAAAAGTTATTTTATCTTTCTTTGAGGGAAAAGAGAGATTTTTGAAAAATAAAATTCTCCCTCATGGAGCGAACTGAAATGACGTGTGTCTGTGTGCAAATCACCAGGAGCTTTTTGTAATAATGGTCACAGTTTTAATAGTGTTAAAATTAAATAACAAAGATAATTGCTCACTGTTGGTAGGTTGAGGTTTAAACAAGCGCAGTGTGACCTGAACACACACACACAGACCCACACACCAGAGCAGAGGAATTACTTGATAGAGCAATCTAAATGTGAGTCAAAGCTGAGAGGGGTTGTTAGTCAACAGATCGGGGGGTGGGGTGGGGTTTATGAAGCAAAAAAGGAGTACGAGCCACCTCCATGCAGGCCTTGCAAGACTACATTGGTATGCAGCGACTGGTGGTGAACCAAATTAAAAAGGAATGTATTACACAGGATTTTACACTTGGCTGACCAGGCTGAAGAAAACTCATCAATCCACAGAGTAAGAGATAACTCCAAAGGGAAGGCGGTGAGGTGTGTATGGGATGGGGCGGAGGGGTCTTTCTACTTGTTTTCTGACCTTCTGAAAAACATGCAAACAAATCCAACTATATGCAGACATTTTCCATTATTTTCTTTATTTCTGGAGTAGTTTGACCCTGAAATGCTCAATATGTATTTTCCCAGTCCCACCACACTCATATATACACTTCAAATATCAGTATTGTATCCTTTGCAGGGTCCACAAGAAGTTTCTTTTTTTTTTTTGTTTGTTTGTTGGGACTTGACTCAGGACTGGTCTGGACTTCAGGCTTGACTTAGGACTGACTCTGCACTTGTCTGTCTTGACTTGTATAACCAGGCTGAAAATGTTAAATTCACCTATTCAAACCTACCTGTTGATATCAGTACTGTCACTTCAAGAGGCTGCAGTTTTTTGGATGTCAATGCTACACAGCTCTCAGTCTGTGCTTTCCTAACTGAGATAAGGGGATTGATGACCAGCTTTTGTGGAAGAGACTGCATGTTACAGAGCATTTCTTTTTGTAATTGACTTTTACAGAGGTGCAATCGCCATGCGATTACCATTAAAAGAGCAACCAGTAACCATTTGTGGTTTGGGCCCTTCTTTCAATCAGCACAGCCACAAAGCAGATCACACAGAAGTTAACGGACGTGCATCCAGCCAGAGATAAGACTGCTGCAGGCCAGGTGTGTATGTTACACTTGATATTTGACTGAGGACTTGTTGGTCTTGACTCGGGACTTGACTCAGGGATTGTGGTCCTTGACGTATATATTGACTTGATACTTGTCTGCCTTGACTTGGAATTGACTTGAGACATGTTCGTCTGGATTTGGGACCAAACTCAGGACTTGTTAGCTTTGATTTCAGGTTGGACTCTGGAATTGTTGAATTCGGAATTGTTGGCTTGGACTTGAGATGGCTCAAGACCTGGTCACTTGTATTTACGACTGGACTCTGGAATTGTTGGTTTTGATTTAAGATTTGTCAAAGACTTGACTTGTCAGTCTTGACTTCAGTCCCAACCCAAGACCTGTTCTTCTTGTCTTTGGACTCATTCTTATGAGAAAATGCACTATTAAAGCACAGTATTAACTGAAAAGGTACAAAGTGTAAAGTCACAACTTTTTAAGACCTTCATTATAACAAACCCCATTTTTGATTCTATTCATGGCTCGTATTGTTTCAGAAGCTACCATTTAGTTTATAATAACTGTACCAGAATCTGGATTGTATTTATTTGCCAATGCAAACCAAAATTTTCTTCATGCTGCTTTGTATGAAAAGCATTAAACTGGCAAATCACAAGATGGATTTTATTGTGAAGCAGCCATGGGAAATACCGGAGCTAGAGGTGCTATTCATTAACAATAGGTCAACACAAATCTGGCATTGCCATATTAATATTACCAAACACTTACACACAGCATACATTTTTCAAAGTATTAATTTTAAGCGGGTGGTTAGAGGGGTGAATAGTGGTTCACCAGCCCATTTTTGCCCCAGGGCTCCCTAATAAGTTTGTCTAACAATGGGCAAGTATTAGATCGATTGATAGACCAAGACGTCATTGAAAGTTAGTCAGCAACTCCTCATAGCTTTTGAGGTTAAATACTTTGTGTTGTAGCTGCTATAAATCAATTTCCTCAATGTGCCCTGAATTTCACTTCCCATTAATTAAAAAGGATTTGTGAGAATTAATTGGTGGGCCTTGTAAGCCACCTTATCAAATGTAAATTGCTTATTGAGGCAAAGTAATTAAAAGGAAACCCACACCCCAGGAGCTCCATCTGTTGTGCTAAGGACCTCTACACACTCATACAACAGGTTAGGGGCAATGCACAATGCAAGATTTTGATATGATGCCGACTCAATTAAGTCAGCCCACACAAATGGTAGGAGATCAGGGGCGAAAACTCCCCTCGCAGTTTTGCTTCAGGGTTGTCTCCCAGCTCCTTGATCAACACAACGACGCTACAATAGCAGCTTAATTAGTTGAAGAAATCTTGTAGTGTCAATCAACCCTGAGGGACAAATGAACAAACAGCTGCACACACACACACACACACACACACACACACACACACACACACACACACACACACACACACACACACACACAGAGTAATCACTGCAGTCAGTGTTCTTAAAGCATTCACTGGTGTATAAAAGTTCATCTGTAATAGTACAAATATTCATCACCTCCACATACAAATGTTAACACCTAAGATTTCTTGACATACATAAATTAAACAAACCATCTTCTAATATCTTTCACTATTGCAGCAGTCAGTTAAGTTGAGAGAAACAGGTCTAAAGATTCCAGGCTGACCAGCAAGTGAACATAACACTAAAAAAACAGATGCTGCACTCTGCCTGTGAGGAATCTTTAGGAAATGCAAAATGAGTTCCAGTTTTCTTGTTTGCTTAGACTTCTTATTTTAAGAAAAAAAAGCTCATAGTTTAAAGGTCTGTCTGTCCATTTCCTATCATTTCATTGTAATAAATGAACGTACATTTTAATACATTGATGTGATGTAAAGGAAACATAAGCGCACAGGCAATGTTCTATTGTCATTACAAAAGAGACATTTTACACTCTGTGTTCAAAGAAAGTTCATGTTCATTTAACAACACCCTCATCCTCCTGATCATTTTACCGCTGCTGTAGCTGCTGCTTCTGTTTGCTCCTGCCTGCTTCACACTGCTTTTCCAAGCTGTGCTCATTGATTTCTCACTCAATCACCCCCACCCCTATACTTGGTAATAGCACTGCTTACCTGATGCATTACAGCATGTGTATTCCACGACTCAATGACCCGAGTATGTTGGGATCTGCTCTCGGGCGAGGTCTGCTGTGATCCCCACAGATCCATCTGTTCATTGGAAGGATCCCTCAGGAGCTGAGCCCAGACATGAGCATGGACTGCTGCATCCGAAACTGGTTTGCTACAAGATGTTTTGCATCAGATGTGAACACTACTGGTAAATCTCAGCATGCACAGAAAAAGAAAAAAATTAAAAAATAAAATTTAAGAGAACTTTTAATGGCAGTGACCCAAATTCTTCAAAAACTGCATTTACAACAGTCTGGGGTCAGTTGAGTCAGAAATATTGGAATCAGTTTATGATGCACTCAGTAGGTTTCCGTCATTTAAAAAATATTACTGAATGAAGTTTTTTTTTAAATTGGCACTGCAGATGATTCATCAAAAAATGACCTTTCTTCTTATTTTCTAGAGGTATTCTTTAACCTTCATTAGATCATGAGGTGTTTTTTCTTAGAAGAACACCACTTGGAGGTGGAATAAAAATCAGCGCTAACCAAAAAGACAATTTATCCTCTTTTCAAATCCTCTGACCACTTTCACTGTGTGTCTGAGTGGTTATATGGGACTGTATAATCGTCATGACTGTGCATCACATACAGCTATTTCAGGTGATTTTTCAGTGACTCGAGGAAGTGGACCATTACTCTTTCACTCTGTAATGAATAACCTATGGAATGCCACTCAGCAATCGGCCTGACTGCTCAGATTTGTGATGGAGAGACATTTCACTAACAATTTCACTACTTGAAAACCCTGTATATAAGAGGTTTCTACACTACATGTTACATTTTAGAATATGATGCTGCATTTAATGACATACGGAGCCATACGCTGCAGCAACGCATATAAAACAACAGTCGGTTTTCAGGCTGCATTTCAATGTGATAATAAATGTTATGTAGAGTATACATGGTAGGCCCCATTAGAGATCATGAACATCAAAAACTCTGATGAAAGAGGTGTCCATAAAACCACATACAATATTGTATTCTGAGCAGTAGTTGTATAAAATGAAGCAGGGAACTTGTGCCAGCTCACAGTCCCTCCTCCATGAGAGCTGATGCTGCTTGAATGTTATGTGCATAATTAACTCCAAAGAAACCTGTTGCTTGCCTCTTTTATGATTACGCATAATTAATAATGTACTTCAGTGTGAGTTTGACTTTAAAAAGAAGGGAATGGAAGGTCAAAGAAATTTCGTGGAAATACGAGCACGTCCACTGTGGAATTATTCAAATATTCAAATGAACACTATTTGCCAGTGCAGTACTCCTTGCTGTTACAGTCTTCATTCATCATGTTCTCATCCCCGGATGGCAACGGTGGAATGCCCCCCAGGGTGACAGAGAGGATGTCATTTTCTATCATAAAAGCTGCCACCAGCTCAGTGTACATAATCTGTGATGCCTGCAGTGCTTCCTCTTTCACCCCTGCAGCATTGTTAGGTCTTGCCAAAGAAAGGCATATGACAGGCTTTCTCATGGGATGTGCAGATCACTATATATGATGTAAAGGAGTCCACTTCACTTTGACGAATTAAATTAAAAGGCTGTATATATATATATATATATATTTATATCTCAACGAGATAAATCATTGCTCACGTTGAAAGCAATTAGGAGGAGGGCATGGTGGTGGAAGGAATTAACTCACATGGCTAACATTTCCTGCTGAATGCCGCCAGCTACACTGAAGCTACGGAGATGTTCCTGCTCCTAACCACTGAGCCGAGGATTCCCAGTAGACCCCCAGTACAAGCACAGCTCATCGTGGGGCCATTCACTCTCCCAGGGCTGAGGGGTCATTAGTTAAAGTAGCCTCCGGCAAGTCTGCTTCCAGGAATTGCAAGGTTCACCATGGGCTTTGCTGTCACGGTCCACTCCCATTGTCTGCTTGTAACAATCAGCTTTGT
Organism: Chaetodon trifasciatus; assembly: GCA_037975065.1. Taxonomy (NCBI): domain Eukaryota; kingdom Metazoa; phylum Chordata; class Actinopteri; order Chaetodontiformes; family Chaetodontidae; genus Chaetodon; species Chaetodon trifasciatus. Next base: position 10,313,942 of record JBBMOE010000014.1, on the reverse strand, counting down.
TCTTCTTATTCTGAATATGTAAGCTGTGTGTGTATGCTCACTCAAATATAAATATTTTATATATACACACACACACACACACACACACACGTATATATATGTATATGTATGTGTGTGTGTGTGTGTGTGTGTGTGTGTGTGTGTGTAGAGTTGGTGGAGACCAAAACAGAGCTATTGCTCTGCATCTACTGGATGTGTTATGTCGACCAGTGATACATGATACTGAATTGTACGCTATGAATTGAAACTTGTATGCAGAGTGAGCATCCTGTATATTCATACGAAAAACAACCCTGGTTGTTTTGTTTCTTGGGTTTGACTGCGTGGGCAGGAAAAGACTCAGACAATACCAAACAATCACCATCAACAGGACCACTAATGTGCCATGCCTTTCTGTTCTATCTCGCTTCTGCAACAAGGACCTACAGCCCACACAACATATTGTTCATGTATAAGTCAGCGGAGGCAGTGACAATTATGGTGACGGCTGCCGATGTCCTTGGCCGGGGGTTCTGTTTGATCTGCCGTCCTGTCAGGAGGAAACTTCTTTCTGTTCAATCGCTTTATGAAAAATGAGTCAATTACCACATTTCTTTGAGAGGATTCCCATTTTAAGTGAGTGGATGGTCATTTATCATCAAAGGTTTGGAGGCACAGGCTAGCTGACCCTGCAAGAAATCCAAAACCGAACCGATTTAAAGTTTGGGCCCTTTCCTTAAAACTGTGTGCATCTCTGTCCATAATAGTGTGTGTGAGCCATAGCTTCCAGGTAACGTATGGTCCAAAGGCAATTTGCCATGAACTGAGCCCTTTCTCTATCAGCATATGAATATGTCCTGATGACTTACCTGTTTCATCAGTCAGACTGCAGCAGCAGCAACAGCCTCGGTGCTCCAGCCTGATTCTCCATGCAGCACATCCTCCACTCTGTTGCTGTTCACTGACCTTTTCTCAATTATGAATTATATTCCTTTGAGATCAAATATTATAAGAGAGCCCTGGCCCTGTGTGCAGCACATCACTGTATGGAATAACACAAGTGGCATCCATTAAATCTCTTTGCAGTCACTTTTAAACCAGTCCATTTGTTGTGCATATTAGCACAAATTTCCTTTAGTCTGAATTATATATATATATCTTAAGAATGAGTTCAAATGTGAGAACAAAAGGTAAGACAAGGCAGCTTTCACAGAGGCAAAAAAAAAAAAAGCATGAGAGAACGTTTGTTCCATGTGTGCAGAGTCTCTGTTGTTTCTGTTTCGAGGTTTCACCACTTGATTTCTTCCTAAAGATCTAAGGCCCAGCTGGGTTTAAATTCAGCAGGTCAGAAATGTCGTTTGTTGTTTATTGAGTGATTTATAAACTTGCAGCAGCACTTTAAAATCTATTCTTTAAGTAATTGGAAGCCAGTGTAAAGATTTAAGAACTGGAGGAATGTGCTCTCTTGGTTCTCATTAGAAGTCCAGCAGCAGAATTCTGAATGAGCCGAAGTTGTCTCTTGGTCTTTTTGGGAAGACCAGACAAGAGACCGGTTGAATAGTCAAAAGACAGGAATGAGTTTCTCTCAATCTTTTTTGGACATGTGACCCATAATTGTGCTATAATAACCTGATTCACATCAGTTATTGTCTGTTTTTCTCTCATCTTAAATGTGTGAATTATTGCTAATGACTGATAAAATAGTCCTATTCAGGAGAGAGTGAACTTAACAGATGCATGTTTTCATCTTTACAGTTAGGGTCACAATGTCACTTCACATAGATTTTCATTTGCAGTGGTAGTTGTTAAATAATGAAGACAACAACTCCCATGATTAGACAGTGCATCTACGCTATCATCAAACTATGTCTTTTGTCATTGTAAACGGGAGAAATTAGTGTTTAAGAAAAGGACTCCACAGGCAGCTTTTGATGTCCGGTTAATAACGATACTTGAGCTCTTGTCTGGCAATGTGCAAATATTTTTCTGGGCACTTAGTCATCATAAAAATGGAAGACCTTGTGCTTGGTTTTCTCCCTCAGCAGGCCTGGCAGATGCTATCAATGGGCCCTGAAGCCTTCTGTCATGGCTGCTGTCCATGGTGCTGATTCTGGAGCTGCCCTGGGTATTCCCCGTCATTCACACCAGCAAGCTGGAACACAGCTGATGGGGAATAATGGCCAATAGTTTGTCTGGACTGATGAGCCTCATCATTGGCCTGAACTGTTATGCTCACTGTACAATGCTGTCCTTGTTGTTCCTGATCCTGGTTGCTGGGTCTTGGAGACATCAACACTCAGATTGCCAAAGGATGAATTCTAACATTGTAACTTTGATGATCTAACTTTTCATTTATCATTTTTAATGTCTCCAATATTTTGCTTTGTGACTTGCAAAAGTAATGACATTCACACCGGCCTTAGATGCACTTTGTGTTTTGTGCTAATTTGCAAAAAACAGGCTAAACTAAGATAGTGAAGACGATAAACATTTCTTGCAACACATCACCTGTGTGAATTGCTGCTGCTGTGCTGACCTGCTGTTTTCATTATGCAGCCTGTTTAGAAACTGGGTAATAACTAAAAATCAGCATCAGAGTATTGGATTGGTGAAGGTCTTTGGAGGTGATATAGTTCCTGGAATCAAGAGGCTCCCAAACAAAAAATCCCTTTGTCCAGGAGGAGGTAACCCTAGACAAAAAGAATAAATAAATTGCTAACAATTGTCCAATCTGATGTTTGAGTCTGGAGTTTATGAAAAAATAACTAAAAGATCCAGTGGCATCAAAGCAGGTTGTTTACACTCAGACTACAGACAGCATCCAGACAGGTATTGCACAGGCGTTGCTAAAAAAGCTGATGGAATTACTCTAAACCGTCCATGCCCTGTGGTCAGCAGCACTGGTTTCAACTTGTTTGCCTGTCCCAAGAGCACAAACCGGTACTTCATCCTCTCAGGGATTGCTGGGTTGACATCACCTTCCCCGAGAATGCAGGGATGTGCCGCCTCTGCCTCCCATAGCTGAGCTCCCTGTCTCCCCTCCCGCTGTTCTAATTTCACAGTAGATGATCATTACTGTTGAATAAATTAGCATTGCTTATCATGCTGCGAGCTGATCCATTTAGCACTAATGTCATTCATTACTATACTGTACATGACTCATTTACAAGGTTCCAGACTGCGACCATTTTGTCGCATTTTGCAACCATTTATCGAGACAGCGTGCGGCTAAACTATATACAGCTTAGTCACCTTTAACTTGGAGTTAGTCCTATAATTCAGCTGTATAAGTAGGAGCAGTGTGACCTGCAAATATGCCCCCTCTTTTTAGTTTTTTAAAATCAACATCAAACATCATCATGTGAAACACCATGAGCAGTGTTTCTGCTGGTAATGTTTTGCCATGGTGGGCCGCCACAGCAATAAAGCAAAAAAATGCAGAAGAAATCAATCCACTTCCTCAATACATAGAAGTTGTTTTGCTGCGCAGTGCATTTGATAACCAATCCATCCCAAGGACAGGAAGAGGGATTGACACCCATGGTTTATAAGGATGCAGTTTAATAAAGATACAGTCATTTCATACATGAGACATATGCAATCAACACAGATTGGACCATTTCATATGAGTCAGCTGTCACTGCTAATCCAGTCTGCAGTGTAGCTCATACACTGACTGATAACTCACGTCTACACTTCTGTCTGTCCATATTCTCTGCCAATTGCTTGTGGGGAGCAACAGTGCTACTAGTCTAACAATTAGTCTGGAGCCCTGATTTATTAGGAGGCTCACTGGCCTGCACTCCCCTTCAGATGAGGCATTGGTTGAAATCTCAGCGGAGAACATGATGCGGGCTTTAGCAACATGTTCTCTCTGATTATACAGTGAGACTACAGCATTGACCGTTTGCTCAAACACTTAAAATGACAATTAATAATGAAAATAATAATAATAATAATAATAGAAAAATTCTTTCTAAAGCGGTTATTGAAACAAAAGTACAAAGGGCTTCACAGACAGAAAAATGAATAATTAAAATCATGAAGGCAAAAATTACACGTAATTAGCAAGAAATTAAAAAAACAATAAAATAGCAGGCTGCTCACATTAAATCAAGATATGCTTTCTGATAAAAGTAGCTTGTTAGAAGCGGCTTAAAAGAAGACACTGACTCTGCTTTCTTTCACTGCGCATTCCAGGGGCCTCAGGGCCATGATGGCAATGGCTCCGGAGAGCCTGCATTTACTACATGATTGACAGTCTTAATAGAAATCTGGGGTTGTGCTGATGGGCAGAAATAAGTTTAGAAAAATAGCAAGTGCTTGCATCTTTCACCATCCTATTATAAAGGAATTATAAGTCTTTCATAGCCACACAGTGGACCTGGACACCTGAATTCTTCCATCTACGCTCTGCTTTATTGTATTTCCTTTCACAGTTTTGAATACTATCATTTAACCACGGCTGTTTTCTAGTCTTTGAGTCAGATCTGTTGTTTAAAGGAGTTATGAAAGCTAAGATTGAGGAATGAAAAGAATTAAATCATTTGTGTAGCAGAAATCAGAACACACATTGTCAAGGGAATTAAACAGTGTAGAGAGTTTAGAGGCATTATGCTCATTAAAGACTTGAGTGTATTTAGAGCGGAGTAAGAGAGTGCTAGCAGAGTATAATTTACAGTTTAAAACAATGCACTGGTGCTCAGATACAAACAAGTCTGTGATTTCTACAGATGATATTTTGAGACCCAGACTGAAGGCTAGGTGGTGGCACCGAGTGCGACTAGACACATGTTGTTGAAAGTTAAAAGAATTAGTGATATTCTAAAAATCAGTAGCAAGAAAGACTCATCAAAACTCAGCAGGAAAGAACAATTCTGTCATATTTTAAAACAAGACCGGGTAAAAATTCAGAGAGCTCCATTAAAAAGGAGCCAGCTGGTTTAGGTGGGCGATAAATTACAGCATATATCACCAGGAGTGGGCCACCAAGTTGAAACATGAGCACTTCAAAGGAAGAAAAATCATTATAAGCTTTTGAGTTAGATTTGAAATGCTATAGACCAGGGGTTCTCAAACTTATCAGCAAAATGTCTGAATATGATTTTTATTCAAGGTCAGAGGCCTGGCTATAACAAATATCATTTAATTAATTAACGTCACATCTAGTTTATATTAATTTCAGACTCAGACTCACTCTTACAACTACTTTTACACTAGCTGTAGAGTGCTAGCACCATTCAAGGCCACTGACAGGCAATGAAAGATTACTCAAAATCGAAATGTCCGATGATTTAAAACTTTTATCAATGACAATTTATAACGGAGTACACACATATACACCTGAGCTGATACAAAGTCTTCCTGCACAGAGCCCGAATTATACTGAAAGACTCTCCATCACAAGTAAATGACATTTAACTCTACACTTACATTGCACTTAATGTGCACATTTTCTATGGGTATATATATATATATATATATATGTGTGTGTGTGTGTGTGTGTGTGTGTGTGTGTGTGTGTGTGTGTATATATATATATATATATGTGTGTTTGTAAGAGTGCATTTAAGTAATTGTATTCTGTTTTTATACTATTCTAATCTAAATATCTGTACATAGTGTATGCATATACAATGCTCTTTGTATGTGTTGTAACAATGAAAAAGCCTTGACGGCTTGGAAATTGCTTTTGCATGGCATTTGTTTGTCTAAACGTTTCAATCACACAGTATATTTGTATACTGAATATGACCTTAGCCTATTATTCAGGGTGCCATAATGGATATTATTTGTGTCTTAAATGGATATCCCCATAGATATTTCACATACTTGTGCTAAATAAAAGGACATTCTCCATGAAGGTCAATAATTGTACTCTATTTATTTTTTAATACACAGAATCAGCAACATGAGATGCTCACCTGTTCTGGACTTTGATAATATGGGCATCACATGTAGCTATCACTTTTATGTTCGGCCCAGTGTGATTCTTCTATCATCTAATGAAGTATGTTCTCGACTAGCAGAGCACAGAAGGTATCCAGAGCCTCAGGGTGTCTTCTTTGTTGCTCTCACACTATCTCTTTCCTCTTGAACCCTAATTGCCAGTTAAGACTAATTGTCCAAAGAGTTTGGCATGAAAAAAATCAATGTTTTCCCAGGACATGATGAAAAGCATCGATCCTATCCTGCCTGTAAGCCTGAATGTCTTGGTGTACTGTATCTGCTGGATGAAAGCATGCACACATGTACACACACATACATGTACACGCTCACACACAGTATAAACCTTTTTCCTGATCCTGCAAATGAACAAGTGAGGGCTCCCGCAACCCAATACAACAGACAGGCCTTCACTGAAGATTGACATGATGGCTATCAAGGGAGGACTAGTTGAATGGAATGCAATGAATAATTTAACAGCCAGACTGGGTAGTAAAGAGAGAGGAGCACCACGACGAATTAGTGGATGTGTTCTTTTTTTCATGAACTTGTTTTTGGTTCATTATGCATAGCATCCAAAATTTTCCATGCTCAGTGAAGAGTCCCTATAGTTTGGCACTCAAGGCCCCAAAAGCAGGCTACGTTTAATGAATGGAGGGGCTGGTGATCCACCGCTAATGAGAGAGTAGAGGAATTTCCGAAAGCGTGCTGAGCACAGCTACTAAAATCCATTTTTAATACGCTTTGAGAATCTATGCAAGTATGTTGCACTGCTGCTAGTTAAGGAGGGCTCAGAAGAAGTATCGGTACCTGAGGTCAGATGATTATGACAATGCAAACACTCACTCTACTTAAAATCCATAATAATATGTAATATAAAGAACAGAGCACACTAGTTGATTGACAGACTTTAATACTGTGAGTACACCAACATTTCAACTCTGCTGCTTCTGTTAAGGGCTGAGTGAAAAGCTGGACTTGGTTGAAAAAAGGATTTATTGAAACAAAAGGAATATTGTTCACTGGGGGAGACAATCCATGCAGACCCAAGAAGAAGTGGGCAGGCAGGTGAGTTGAGTCAGCAGGAGTGCCGGTGGTGGACTGGAGCTGGGCAAACCTGTCAGGAAGACGCACAAGAACACAGAATTAGTCAGAAGGAAGAAACAACTCAATCTAGAGCAAAGTACAAAGCACCAAAAGATCAAAATGGCCAAGACAGATTACCTGACTGGTGAGGATAACAATCCAGTTAAGACTGGTGAGGTGAACAGGGTGTGTATCCTGTGGCTGGTGATTGGTTGTTTGGCAGCAGCTGTGGTGGCTAACGAGGATCAGGTGGATGTGAATCATGGTTGAGGAGGAACCACCCAGGCCAGACACACACACACACACACACACACACACACACACACACACACACACACACACACACACACAAGGAGGGGACTCACAAGACACAAAGGGATTTCAAATCCAAAAAGGACAAATTCATAGAAAATTGAATTCAACCCAAAAGCCACACCCAAATGACACAAATAAGATCCCTTTAAAAATAAAACTTGAATCTTTAAAATAAACACACATTAGCAAAACTCTATCAAAATACACACCCTATTTGACAAATTGAATCCAAATTCACTTCTTCATCAGAGGCATCCAAAGGCTAAAAGTCACATTGGAGTCTTGTTAAGCGCATTTCCTGTTTTATTTTGAAGCACCCCTCTTTATGCATTTTACATATATTTACTTCCTGTCTTTGTTCCATTTCCAGCCAGTTTCACTGACCACCTGTTCTCAATCACTTGTCCAGTATTTATAGCCTGAGTGATCCACCACTTGTTTGCCAGATTGTCTTTGTCTTCCTCCAGTCTTTATCCCACAACATGCAGTTTTCTGATTTTCAGATCTGATGGATTATGGTGTAGCCTGCAGAGAATATTCAGGGTCCCCAGAATATGGATGATTCCAGACAGAGAGCTACAAAATCCACTGAATACATTCATTCTGCCGCAGAGAATGAACCTCTTTGTTTTTGCTGCACAGTATAAATTCCAGTACTTTTGAGTTGGCAGACAACACATTGAATGTGCTATTAGTTTGTTTGTTTCTTTATTGCACAGTGTGTCTGTGTGAGACATGCAGACTGTTACCTGTTGCTTCTTCCTTCCTTCCCCCTGATCCCACAGTGGTAATTGGTTTGACTGTGCACTGAGGTCTCGTCCTCCAGCTGTCACCCCGAGACCAAACACACGGATAGACAAAACATGTTCGCTACACTGCTGTATTGCTGTGAATCTTAAAGCAATAGTCCATCTCATCTTTTAAACATCAAACACTCATAAGGGTCATTTAAAGGCAGTTGTCCGTTCAAAATAATGACAGGTTCTCTATCATTTTGTAGAGTCTTTTTCCTTTCTGCACCTTCATAGAGATTAAAAGACACATTTTAATTCAATGCATTAAAGCACACACATCTCAAAAACATTGTAAGAGGATGGAACCCATCAAACTCGTCTTTTACGTTCTGCAGGAATTGTCATTCAGATTCAGCCTCTGGACTGTATTGCTAAGGCCATGCTGTCCTGTCAGATTGGTTAACTAAAGTGTTGGTGCATCATCATCAAAACCTTTGGATGAAATTTTTTAGTTTTAGTTTTTTTGATTTGCCTTCCCATAGTTTTATCCCCAGTCAGAATACACTGTAAGTGCTGCTGGCATGGAGTAATAGCAGTTTGAACACACTGAAGTAAAAGGTTTTTATTTTCACCTTTATTTTATTGTTGTGTAAATATGCATACACTTTCTTTTCAATTTATAAAGAATTTATAAAGGTGGTCCTGTTTTATAAATGTCAGTCATTTTAGAACTGGGCACATATACACAAGCCTTATCTCCACTCCCACAGTTAGTCATAAATGGATGTAGGTACACCCAGAAACATTGTTACCGGTAAAGGAAAAACACTTGCATGGGGAAAAGTAACAGCAGGTGTAATAAACATTAAAGAAAGGAGCAACAACAACAACAACAGCAATTATCTGTATCTGTGTGCCACAAGAAATGTCATGCAAACATGGCCACTGCTTGGTATGCATTATGTTAAAAATTCCTTTTTAAAGTACATACTCCCTCTGTATCCCTATTACAATAATGAGCCCTTTGTAAGGCCATTGCATATTTATCTCTATTTATTTATACATGCTTGAGGTAGAACTGAAAATTGTCTGTTCCATTTTACAAGCAATGTGATGGTTCATTAAAAGTTCATTGAAAACATTGAACACAATCATATCACATTAAAGCTGAAATAGAACTGAGAGCCAGCGCGCCATTACAGAACACCAAGACAATTATTGAATGACATTCGACGAAATTCAATTAAATCCGCAGCAGGATTCAAACCCAAGTCCTTCTGATTTTTCTTCCCTTTTCTCCCCTTCACCCAGTCTTTCAAGGACTACTGTTCCCCAGCGTGAGTTATTTCAAGGGTAACGAACAATTTGTGAATTTTAGCATTCTTGTGAGCAGTTCTCCACATAACAGCGGGACACAGTAAAGTTGGTCAGTTTGCTGAGGGGTTGGTGGTGTTCACTCTGGCTGCTAATGACTCTTCCATTACACACTACTGGACTACGTAAAAATGACAAACTGACAGAAATGAACTAAATGACTGTTCAGTGAACCCATTTCGTTGTCTGCACTGACCTCTGCTACAAACACATTGTATTTTCTCTGACTGCTTCCCGATAAAAGCCATCATGTGTTTCACCAGCTGAACACTTTCAGTGTTAACTTGCAGCAGTAGGAAATGTGTCAGCATTAGCAATAAGTTCACGCAGGTCTGATAGAGCTGTATGAGAGTAAACAGTAAACAGTGAGGCTGATATCAATGAGATCGTCGTTCGTACTGTTGAACCCACATCCCTGTCGCCTGACTGTTTTAAGGCCTGAAATCTCTCTGAACACATTGTACACAACCAAACAGCCATCTGATGAACATAGTGGAGCATTTAGCGGCTAAAAGAGTCGGTGGAGACCAAAACAAAGATAAAAGGAGAGCGAACACTGAGCTGGCATTTACAAACTCCAAATGAATGCTAATATTGCTGTGTTGTGTCTGAGGCATGTGCCAGCAGGCAACTATTAGCCGTATCAGCATCATAGAGTGATAATATGTCAGTGTATGCAGTTTGCTGGAATGCCCTCAAGTGTCCAAAAATTATTACAATTTATTTAAATAAATGATACTCCAACCTTCAGCTTCACCAAGTGTCCTGTCAGTTTATCTGTGTCTAATGATCCTCCATCCATGGCCACACCCCAGACCCCAGACAGAGTGCACGCACGCACACAGCCTCCCTCTTTCGCTTTCTATATGTATTGACTGTGTAACCCTCTTTCTATTCGTCTGTCTATTCCTCTGTAGTGTCCCCATCCCACAACTCTGCTCCCCCCCCGTCTCTCTTCTGCATGCCAGCACAGAGGAATCCCCCCAGACACCATCCTAATTATGCCATAAAAATCAGTGAAGTGAAGGAATAATAGAGAATAACCTCATCATGTCATCCTGCTTTAACGCCTCATAAGGCTAGTACCAGTGATAATTATGGCAAATTAACTAGACTGAAGCAGAGAGAGGCATAATGTATATACATACTAAGTATGTACTGTTAGTACTGGGGGAGCTGAATATGGCAGCCACATATACCTCCTGTTATGCAATCAAAATATGCTGAATGCTTCAAATACTCTAACTCACACTGTTTTGGGCCAGATGGTTTTATACAATATATAGAATGTTTTTTTTGGATCCAATTGCTCAAATGTAATCTTCTGCAACATTACAATTAACCGCTGAGATCTGGGACTGTGCTGAAGTTCAGCGGGGTAATATTCATACAGCTGTGTCATGTTCCAGGTTCATCATCGCTGCTGGTGCAGATCTGCAGCCATGTCAGGCAAGAAAGCATCTCAGTCATGGCTGAGTCATGGCTCACACACAGCTCTTTCATCTGTTCCATTATCTTTACAGACCAGGACCAGATCCTTGTGCTGCAAGACAAGCAAGGAAACATCTGTGTCACATCACAGTTTGATGCTAGATATTTCCTTCTCTGGGTTTGTCCGCCATGTAGAGCCTTTTTGAAATTAATGCAACAGGCTAATCATGTTTTGTATTTTAAGAAATATTGTCCTCAATTGTTTTTTGGTTTGTTTTGCTCTCAGTTAACTTCTTCAGCTCTTCAAGAATGCTTATGTTGCTCTGTCTGTTGGATGTGTAAATAGGCAATTGTTACTAACATGTCCCCCCAAGTAAAGCAATAATATGTGAATAATGTGGCCAAAAAAGTCAGCTGCACCCAGACCAGTCAACTGTCCTATTTTTCTGGGATTCTCTCCAGTCAAGTTGCAGTTTACTTCTACATCTGTCCAGACTCATAATGTATGCAGTGAAGACTTGGAGGGAGTTTAATAAAATATGGATGCTGCTGAAGAAAGAAACTGTAAAATGTGGATGCTTCACACACAGGCTCAACCCGGCAGCACAGAAGATCTATACTAAGGCACAGTGAAGTTGACCTTTGACCTTTTTTTTGTGGCCACAGTGACCGTTGACCTTTGGCCGGCAGATTCTAATCAGTTCATCAATTAGTTAGACATTGGTATGACATTTTGCCTTAATTAGCGAATGAATTCTTGAGTAATGGCCAATAATGTGTTTTGTGTGGTCATGGTGACCTTTGACCTTCAACCACCAAATTCTAATCAGTTCATTCTTAAGTCCAAATTTGAAGAAATTCCCTTTTACTTCCACAAAGGTGATTTAAATCATCTGGCCTGATCATCTGTTTCCTTTACCTGTGGTGACGTTTCATTGAGCCAAGATGTCTCTGTTATGTCTACAACATCACATCTTCTAATATTTTGCATTAATTGTTTACTGGGGAAACATCCTCCACATGAAGCCAATCTTTGTGTGAAGTGTGACTTCTATTTGCCTTTTCTCACCAGGGTTTTTATTACTTGCTCCGTAACCAGCCCGTGCTGCCCTAATTACTGTGATAAAATATTAATCTAATAATCTGAGTTAGTGAGTCTTGCAGCTTTTAGGGCTGTGATGAATCACTGCATATGCATTAACAGTCTATGATCATAAATCATCATTAGCGAGTATCAACAAAGAGAAAGTGTTTGACTAAATCTGTCAGCACCATTTATAACTCGGGCAATTATTCTGCTCAGATGTCTTCAGAATCGCTGTGGCTGCTCGTCTGCTTTTTGCTGTGCGAGCTTTTGCGCATGGGTTAACATGGACGTGTGTTGTATTTATGAGAGCCGGAGAGATATGCCTGTCCCTTCTCAGCTTTGAACTGCTCCCACCACTGAGCTGAAGGGTCAGACATGTGCAGGAATGCCCAGGGGCCATGGATACTAAGGCCATTGCATCTGAGACCTGTGATTGAAAATACCTGCTCTTTGTAGTTTGCAGGAGAGGTGGCTCAGGGTGGGAGGAACCTTTGAAAACGGTCTTGGCAGTTGATATGCACCTATAGAGAATATTGCATCCCTCAGCTGGAGTGCCTCTGTACTGTGGTGAAGGTCAAGAGTGAGGCCAGGCAGGGACAGGAAAATGTCAGGCTGAGGAACAACAATAGTGTCGCCTCTGACAGTTTTATAGTTGCAAAACTTAAGGTGGAGGGCTATGGTAAGTGTTAAGGGATTTCTCTGTGTAGGAAATATGCAGCTTGAAAATGGCTGTCAGTGTCGCAGACAGAGCTGTAGAAATGCCAAACTCCATCTGCTTTTGACAGTTTAAATCTATCCTACTGTATTTGCTAGGTATTTACTGCTGCTTATCTCTAATATCAGTTTCCGTCTTGAGTGGAAGCTAATGAAGTCCAAATGCTCTGTATCTCTGTGTCATTTCATCAGATTTCCTCAAGAGGCTGTAATTATCACCTTAAGGTTTCAACACAGAGAGAAGGGGCATCAGAGGAAGTGTTGCTCTGCCAGGATCACTTCAATTTTAATTCAGGTTTGACCTTTAATCTCTGACAGATAAAAGTCTTTTATGAATTAAAATGTCAGCAGACATGCACGGGTTGTCTAAGGTCTGACTCCTTTTCTTGCTCATCTGATTTTGATGAGGAAAAGTGAAAATTGTGAAAGAATCAGCACATTTGATGACAGCTAGTACTTGAATTGGACCAGCTCTCACCAGCGTGCAGTACAAATACTTCTGAGTTTTGCCCATGAGTACATGTACTTCTAATTACATTAAGACAGCATGTATAAGTTCATAAAAAACTAAATCTTTGTAGCCCTTCTGGATTTGAGCCAAGGTTTGAACTTCGCTCTGTAGATCTCTTTTTCATGTTTTACTAAATGATTTCTCTCACTTTTCATGTGAACAACCAAATGCAACACTGTGAGGAGAGACTGTCAGCAAATGTGTCCCATTATCCTCTTCTTTAAACAATGTCACATTCACCCCTCCCTTTGATGGCCAGCTTTTCATTCCACCTTGAAGTGTGGCTGCTCTGAGCAGCTGTAAACACTTGTGCCTTTTAAAGAGGTCAAACAGCGTGCCGCACAAACTACTTCTTTTTGGGCATAACCCAATGCTAAGAGTCATGCCGGCAGCTCTGTGAGGCTCTACTTATGAATAGCTGTGCTTTAATCTAACATAACATGCTTGCAATGACAGTGTTAAAATTTATAATGGCTGCTACCTGGAGCTGATGGGAATGTTATTAGTTTTGCAGGTATTTGGTCATAAACCAAAGTAAATTCTAACTTTGACCTCATGGTGATGCTGGGGGGGAATCAAGGGTGTCACTAAAGCTGGTTCATTCTCTTGGCAACATGAATGCATGCAAAACATTTCATTCAATCTGTCCAACAGTTGAGATATTTCACTCTGTGCTAAAATGATGGACTGACTGTCACCTGGCACACCGGCATTGCGATCCATTCAACCGCAGCTCTGGTGTGGCTAAAAAAAATGTCCCCCAATTCATTTATTCATTACTGACATACTGATGTAACTCCAAGTTTAGTTAGTCAAAACATCCTCCTGTTGGTGTAAGCACAGTCTATACTGTGTCCACTGGACTGCTATCATCCTGATTAAGTGATTCACTGTTGTTAGAGCAGGCAGCAAACTGGTTTACTGGGTTAATTGGTTCATCAGAGTCATATGACAAGTGGAGTGGGCCATGGTCATTTATCACGCCTACAAGTAAATTACCCACCTGGTGGCTATGGTAACCACAGCCATCTACACTACAGTAATTGATCAGTCACCGCTGCCTCCCTTACAATGACTTTTCCTGACACAGACTGTAACTGTAATTAATGAAGCAGACATTAAGTGCTTCCCGGAGTTCTGCACTGAGGCTGTTGCTTTAGCAAAGCTGTGGGAAATGTTTCAATTCATCCATTCGGCTGCAAATAATAATCTGTTTACATGAGTTGTTGTCATCTGGTTCTGATACACTACAAGCTGTTCTCTGTCCATCAATGAGCTTTACACACTGAAACCATAGCAGTATTGTGTGGCAGGATTATCCTATACAGTTTGTAAAGGCTGCATTGAAACCTGCCTTAAAGAGCCACTAATCTCCAGACAGAATTTTATTATTAATGGCTTTTACTGTTAAATGTCATATTATGGTGTACTTAGCTGCTGTTTAATAGGATTCTGTGAAAAATAGAAATGTTTCTCTAATTTTTGAGCATACATTCAATTTAAAGCTGTTTTTTTTTTTTTTTTTTTTTTTTTGTACTCCGGGTAGCGGAACAACTCTGACATCTAATCATTTTTAAAGTTTCTGTACATCTTAGAAAAACAGTTTATTTACACATCCAGCAAACACAGAGCATCATTGGCATTCTTTTGGAGTCGTATTAAGACCACCTGGCAGCCAGAGAGGCTGGTCCATAGAGGCAGAGGAGGTTGCTGTTCCTCTTTCTTTTTTTTTTTTTTTGGAAGGCAAGAGCTCCCTCTTGCCCTCAAAATCTAAAATTATATGAATTAATAATATTAAAATTACTAAAATTCTGGCAAAATACTTCAACAACACGGCAGAAAGGAAACATTTTATTTAGTTTTTTCATCACAGTCCGGATTTCCTTTTTTCAAATTCATGGTTGCCATTTTTTTCTGAGCAGCAGCTACTTGAGTTAGCCAATGTAACATCTTGTTGTAGTAGCCCTGAAGGACTTCAGTTGATGAGCTACACCGAGCTTAATCTTGGAACTGTGCAACAATTTCTAGCTGTTGACTGCATTGTATTCCACATAGTGAGAGCTGTTTCTAATGTTTTGTCCAGCCTATTAGTGACAATGAAGGTAGACTTGAATACTAGAAACACCTCTAACTATAATGTAGTACAATTCAACAACACACACAGCCTCCAAAATGACCATAAATGTAATGGGTTGTTTTCGGACCCAATTGCAGTCCAAGGAAGTCACCTTCACTGGCTTTGAGACGGATAAGCCGTAGTACAGATCAATGTCCCGTTCAGAACTATTGAGAGTCTCTTGAAACCTACCTGCTACACTGGGCGCGGGAGCAGCACGGACAGAGACAGGGAGAGACTGAACAAACTGGTTAAGAGAGCCAGCTCTGTCCTGGGCTGCCCACTGGACTCCATCGAGGAGGTGGCAGACAGAAGGATGTTAGCCAAGCTGACATCCATCATGGACAACTCCTCCCACCCCATGCACCACACTGTGAGGACCCTGCGCAGCTCCTTCAGCACAAGACTTTTACATCCCCAGTGCAAGAAGGAGCGCTACCACAGGTCATTCCTGCCCACAGCCATCAGACTGTATAACAGTGCGCAATAACATCCACTCAAATGCAAGTTGTACTGATAACCTGATCACATCTCACATTTTTCCTGTGTTTTAATGTGCAATCGTCATTTTTAAATTACCTAAGTGTGTATGTATTGTATATATTGTAAATTACCATAGGGTATAAAACACTTGTGCAGTATTTTTTTTTTGTCTTCTTGTCCTCTGACTTCTTGCACTCTGTCTTGTTGCTGCTGTAATGTGAATTTCCCCCATTGTGGGATAAATAAAGTTTATCTTATCTTATCTTATCTTATCTTATCTTATCTTATCTTATCTTATCTTATCTTATCTTATCTTATCTTAAATGTTTGGCAAGCCAAACATTCATCAGTCACAGGCTGGCAGAGATCCAGGAAGAAGACGAAATGTTATAACATTATTTCGTCTCGTCTCGTTTCAGTCAACGAAACGAGTTTTTATTTTGTAAACCACATTTAGTCTTGTTTTATTCATCAACAACATTGCATTATATATTTAATTCTAGTTATTGTCACATGAGATGTGACACATTTACGTTGCGTCTTGTCTCGTTTTTGTCACATGAAAAAGGTTCGTTGACAACGATATTTAGGGTATTTAGTCAGAATTTTCGTTGGCGAAAGCAACACTATCTACATCCCTCATAAATACTCTGTTTTCTGCATTAGGCCTATGTTTTACTGCTGAATCTTTCATTGAAAATAAGAAGGTAGAGCCAAGAGAAGTAGCCAACTACTGTAAAAAAAAAAAAGCTTTCTCCAGTTATTTGAGTCACCAGCCACCACTGATTCACACCACATTTAACATTGGGCTCAAAAATCAAAACAATGAGCTGAAAGATGCTGAAACTCTGATCTCATCCACACTGATCCCCGCATCTGCTTGTGCAAATGATGAAAAATGAAAATAATTTCTTGGATACTGGGCTCAGGTGAATGGAGTGAAAAAGCAAAAGATCTAGTTGACTCCATAGCAACTAAACTCAAAATGGAGCATGAATACATAGAAAGTGAATGGAGTCAAACAGACATGGATGTACTCTCTGTGGTGTGAACTGAGGTGAAGACACATTTGTTTGAGTTCAGATATTTTTAACTTGAGCAAAAAAGTGTTGGTTATCCCAAGTTGTTGGCGACACTTCATGAATGCACAAGTTTTGAACTCAGTCTCTTTGAGCTGTCTCCGTCTCTCATGCACACACACACACACACACAAACACACACACACACACACACACACACACACACACACACACACACAGATATTTGTTCCGCACACAGACTCAGTGTGCGGAACAAATATCTCTACCGTCAATCCATTGACTGTTTGTGGCCAAAAGACACATACAGCAAAAACACTCGGTCAACTTTGTGTGAATAAAGTGAGACAAACAAAATCTCTCTTCTTGATCTGAACAAACTTTGTTGTGCTCAGTCTTTTTAATGCGATTTGTCTTAAAAACAAGCTCCACACAATCACAACTATAGAATTCTAGTAGGAACAAACAAACCACTCACATGTGCAGCTCGTTTTCTATTCTGAAAGCGTTTTTCTCAAGGGACTCAAAATGTAAGAAATTGTACTAAACAGTACCTAAAGCACATACTTATCAAACGACACATTCCTTGATTGATGAATTCCTGATAAATTCCTATTTAATTCTGATAAAACACATCGTTCATATTCTGTCACACTGCATCTTATTGCCAGAACTCTGTCTGACAAGGAGCTTAGCTGGAGATTAATTTACTTGACAGCCTCCTGTGGAAGGAAGTGGATTTCAGACTTAGATCGTTGGCCAAACTTGCACATCAGAACTTTTTAACACAAAAAAAAATAAGCCTGTCCACATGAGCACTGACAGCACACATCATTCAAGAGAGATCAAGAGTAGGCAACCCTCGTTCAGCCACGGCCTGGCTAGAACCTGTCAAGAATGCTGTTTATCACATGCTGAAATCTCTAAGCCGTGTATTTCTGTCTATAAATGCACTGGACCCTGTTTTGATTTATGTTTGCTCTGATACTCAGTTAGAAATAGGGCAACATTTTCAGACAGCTGAACCATTCCTCATCATGGATTGGACTATTCTGAATGTGAAGTCTGAGGTTATGCCGAGCCGTATTGGTTATACAGTCAAATCCATATCTGGGGCCACATTCACACATATTTAGGAGCTTATCTTAGCACTAGGAGTCTGCCTTAATGGCACTAAAAATGATTTTATTCACAACTATACAGTCACCACCTCAGCCACACCCCCAGCACAGCAATGGTTGCAAAACCGCAGGCAGATCTGATGTGGAAACACAGCAGACAGTGCCTGCTCAGGCCTGTGAGAGCTGACCAATCAGAGCAGACTGGTCTTCAAGAAACAGGCACTAAAATGGAGTGGTTCAAACAGAGGGTGGATAGAGGTGCTGCAGCAAAGGACTATGAGCAAAATATGGTATTTTTTCAGAGTAGTGGTTCTCAGTTGGTCTGGCTTCGGGACCCATCCTCACCCCTTAATGGCAAGCCGTGACCCAAACTGAGGAAAAATGATGGCACTCTGCTGCATAGAAATAAAAAATATAAAAGCAAATAATTTTTTTATTAACTTTTTTTTTTTTTTTTTTGCCCAGGCAAAGGCCTGCGACTCACTGAAAACAGCTCCCATCAGTTGAGAATCACTGCTCTAGACCAGTGGTTGTCAACTGGTCTGGCTTCGGGACCTCCCATCACCCCTTAATGACAAGCCGTGACACGTATAGACGACATAAAAATATCCCCACCTTTGGGTCGCGACCCACCAGTTGAAAATCACTGTTTTTGAGCATTTGCAAATTTTTCTAGTAAACACTCAAAATAACAGTATGAACCTGAAAATGAGCATAATATTTAAAACCAGTTCCACCTTCAATATTTGCATATTTGTGTTTTCTCGCTTGTGTTTTTTGCTGTTGTGGAATTGATGAAAATGATCTCTCTATTTGCTATTTGCTTGTGTTTTCTTCAGTCGCAGTGTGTTCAGTTTTCAAAGTCACAGTGCTTACACAGTTCTTGCATCCTTTCAGGTTTCAGGTCACACTGAAGTGTTTGTCTGTCACATGACTATAGCTTAGCTCTGATGTCTTGCAGTAGACAGCCCATCCCATGTTCATCACTGAGGGGTGATCACTCTGCAGCTGATACAATTTGGTATATCGTTTGATATTATGCACTTATGGGATCAATAATGTAACTCCCCTCTAAACTGATCTTCTAAACCCCTTCACTGTATATGACCTTTTTTCTCCTGTCTTTTATGGTTTTAACACATTGTTAAATGTAAATGTAAAATGAGTTTTACTTTAAGTTTTAATTAAAAAAAACAAATAGGCATTGCAGAGAGTGAAGGGCAATAATACCGTGCTATGATATTAAATAAAACAAAAGAAAATTATAGAAAAAGTGGTTCCCAGTTTTGAATGAAATATTAAGGCTGTGAAAATAAACCCATAAACAAGCTTTTAACTCCTTGACACCAGATTTCAACCATTTTACGAAGGTTCTTATTCAATAAAATTCCTTCATAATATGAATCAGTTGGTAAGATTAAAGTCTATAATATATGTGCCACATGCTGAGTCCTTCACCCCATTTGGAATGCTAACAGAACACCACGATTTTCAGAGAGTTCACCAAGTCAGATTCTGAATGAAAACAAAGTCAGAGGAAGGTTCAAATGTGGGCCGATGTGACCCACATGAAAGATTGATTTTATCTGAGTGCAGGTTTTCCAGAGGATTGCCTCAATTGAAGAAATTCAAAGCATGAATGAAAGAGAGCACAAATTATTTAGTACTCCTCCTGGTAAAGCTTTGGTCTGCCTCGCTTCTATCTTCAGTTACATGATAGACTTCACTGTCTATGTGCCGGTCAACACATCTCTGATACGTGCATTTCCACTGCATGGCAGACGACCCGGAATCACACCACCTTTTTTAAGCTCTACTGCAGGGTCATACATTTCGATTTTCTGTGCGTTTTTCTATAATAGATGAGCACAGGCCTGGGTTTCAGCCTTGTGCAGCATACAATATGATGACAAGATAGAGGATGTCCTCTTGAAAACAGCAGCAGATGGGGAGCTGGCCCCTGTTAACCACCCCACCTGCATCTTCCATTGTCAGTGCTTTCTGTGTGCATCTTGTCACCTCAAAGTTCCTATTAAGTGAAGATTGCATTATCAAGTCTTATTTTTGTAATTCTGCCCATTGTGACTGTGGATCATGCTAATTTTGAACCCACTGCCTCCATTTTAAAGGTGATATAGATTCAGCAAATGCAAATCCATCCAAGCATATTGATTATTCACCTTGGTTGATCACCAAACCCTTGCAGTGAACTTGGGACTTTTGGGTCACTGGTGATCAGGAGCCCACTTTACCCTTTTGGTAACTCAGTCTGACATGGATGCACCGGGTGCATGAGTATATCCTCTTTGATTGAAATTTAAAGTTTTAACACATGTGCAGCAGTGCTGTCACACTATTCTGCCTTGCATCATCCAGTTTAGATTCATCCTGTGTATGTGTGATGGGAATTGTATGTACATAACTACAGAGATGACACCAGTCTCGAGCTCTAACACAGATGGCAGCCTTTAAAATCGAATCTGGATTCAAATGTGAGCTCCAAACTGCAGACTGCTCTGTGAATGTGAAATTGGGGAGAAAAGGCATGCTGGGTCAGTTCCCTGGATCCTGTTCCCATCAGTGAAGTGCTGCCAACTAGGCCATTCTCCAAAGCCAAAGCAGCTAAAGACATTTTGAGGCAAACAACTGGGACCTAACCCAGCTTCTCATGTTCCTCTAGTGGAATCATTAAGAAGAATATGCTCTATATACACAACAAAGATCTCAAGCATGTTAGCTTCTAATCCATCAATAACCTGGTGCTCTATTCAGTAGAATAGGCAGAAGATCATTTAATGTAAAATTACAATAAAGTATGGCTAAATTTTAAGTTTCAGAGTTTCAATTTATCATTCTACTGCACAGGGTTTATGCTACACACAAAACAAAAATAATATAAACGCGTGAAGAAATATAAATATTATAGAATTAAACTACTATTTATGATGGAGTGCTGAGGATAAATTGAGGAGTCTCACAGCCTGAGGAAAGCTACTCTGTAATCTGGTTGGACAGTAGCAGAGATGTTTGTATAACTTGCTAGACAGCAGCGGAGTGACCAGGCTGCGGTCAGGTGGGTATTGCCCTTGAGTATCCTGTGGCCTCTGCACAGGCACCTCATGGCTATCGCTGATGCTCTATTGATGGGTACCGATGATCTTATGGGCAGTTTTAATCACCTGCTGCAGAGCCCTCCTGTCCTGGGCCGTGCACAGCCCATGCCAGTTTGTGATGTTTCCAGTCAGTTAAGTTCCCTTAAGAAATATGGTTGTTTCTGAGCTTTCTGAACCAGGGTGGAGATGTGTGATGTCCATGCCAGGTTCTCTGCTGCTGATTCCTAAGAAGAATCTGTTTCTTTTCAGCTCCTCTGATGTAGACAGGAATGTGTGTCTTTGACTTCTTTTTCTCTAAAATCAACAATCAGCTCCTTGGTTTTGTTGATGTTGAGCAGTGGGATTCTCGATGCACAACCCTGCCAATAATGGTGGTGTCATCTGCAAAGTTTAGAAAAGAGTTCTCTCCATGTCTGAGACTGCAGTCATGGTGATACAGCATGAACAGGAAGGGGCCGCACCCACAGCCTTGGGGGGCTCCGGTGCAGAATACCAGAGTGGAGGAGGTGTGACCACCAATCCAAACTGTCTGGGGTCTGTTTGTGAGTAAGACCAACATGCAGCTGCAGAGTGTGGTAGTCAAGCCAAGAGTGCTAAGTTTACCAGTCAGTTTCAGTCCGCGTGATTGTGTTGAATGCAGAGCTGAAATCAACAAACAGCATCATTACTGTAAACATGAGGTCCGTCTTCCCTCATTTAATCTTGTATTCCCTCCACATGGAACACAGTCTGCCCATCAAGTGCATTACCTTGATCCAGGGTGCTCTGGAGGAGCTAGGTCTCTGTAAAGAACAGTCTCTGATTTCCCAGTTGCTCATTAGGCCTGAGTCAAATCCATTGATTTTCCTGTGATCGGACATGAGCCAGGAATAGGCTATGGAAGTAAATAAGGGTCATGAATATTTTGAGCTGGTGACGTTCATAAATAATTTCAAAGCTTGCAGTTTTGCATCACCTTTTTGTGTGCATGTGAAAAAAATCTGCATGCACATATCTGAATGTGTGAAAGAAAATCTCACAAATTAAGGTTTGTGAATGTGTAATGAAGTTTTGCAGCTGTAGAAATTTTTGTGCATGTGCAAAAAAATTTTGTGCACAAAGATAGAATTTGCACATATGCAAAGAGGTTTTGTTAGCTGTCTAAACTGCCCTTTATAGAATCTGATCTGACGCCCCTATTAGCAGGAAGACATCATGAACGATGAATTTAAGACCAATATTCACTCATCTTCGACCTCAATCCACCATCTCCTAAGAGAAATATTTGGCAGGTTGTCTACTGTTGGCTTTTGGAGCTTTTTGTCTCAAAACAGCTGTCTGCTGTTTGTGTCTGTCTGTGCTGGGTATATGAAATTTATCAGAGCTTGACTGCCAAAAACAGCTGCCTTCTGTGGCTGGAAATGATGTTGATGAGAGAAGAGATTGAAAACCCAAAACAGTGAGGTAAAAGAGGCTGAAAGGCTCCACAGAGATACCTTTCACATTACATACAGTCATTTCAATAAAACAAATATTTTGTGCAGCTTTAAAGATAAACTCCACTGATTTTACACATCAAGGTGTGTTTCCAGGATATGATACAGGGGTGGGCAATTTGACAATTTTAGATTGTGAATGATCCTTCACATGTCCATAATCTACCGTTCTTAGACTTTACTCAGAGATTGCCGTATTTAATGTCCCCTTACCTCTGTTTCCAAACATTGCCTCATTGACTAGCCGACCTGAGCTGCATGAACAAACCAATAGAGTGATGAAACCAACTAGATGGCTATGCTGATTGGACAAATTATTTCACATGACTCCTTCTTGGATGACACCTCTCTCTTTCCCACTCCCCTGAACACAATGTCTCAGGAACGCCTTGAAAGAATTTCTTCAAATTTGGCAAAGATGAATACTAGGAATCAAAGATAAATTGATTAGAATTTGTTGGTCAGAGTTCAAAGGTCAAGGTTACTGTACAAAAACACTTTTTTGTTTGTAGCATCGTTGAAGCAACATCCTTATTTGAAGCATTGTAGTCCACCACAAGCTGATTGGTTCTGCTGATATTGAGCTTCAGGTGATTGTTTTTGCACCACATGATGAAGCTGTCTCTCAGTCCTGTGTGCTCCTCTGTAAAATTAGTCTCTAAGTGAAGACAGCATTTTATCTCACTGGAAATTATTCACTGAAATCGTACATATCAATATAGTGAAAACTTCCATTTGGCCAAAAAATTCACTTAATACTTAAAATGGCCAGACATAGATGTAAACTGCAACTTGACTGGTTGGCAGAGACATACAAGCACAAGGCAGTAATGGTAGTTTTAGCTGTCCAACGAGTCTGATTTAATACAATTTCAGCTTTTTTTTTTTTTTAAACACTGCATAAAATCTTAAAATATATAAATACTGTTAACTTTCAAAATGCCCTGCTGGCCTAACCATGATTTTAAGGTATGATCTTTTATGTCAAAAGTAAACTTAGGGACACTGGGTTGGCACTCCCAGGGCTCTTGAACATAAGAGGCGAGCAATCTGATTTCGGAGTCATTATCAAGCTGTCCAAACTCACACTGATTGGAGAAGCCACTACAGATGACTTAGCAGGAACACCGGTGATAAAATCAAGACATGCATGTTGACCTGTCGGAGTCAGCAGGAGAGGAAGTGGAGAGACAATCAAATGTGCAGCGTTAATGGTGCCCTCAGTGAAGCTCTTTGCTACAGATAAATGATTTCTCGCTCCTCTCCATGGTGATGGGATGTCGGTGGTTGCTAGTGGCTTGTCAGGAAGTTCCCCATCTGTGCTCTTAGCACTCTAATGGAGAGAGTGACAAGAAACAGTCTAGATGACGGCTGTTTTTGATTTTAATGAGCGATGAGTGTTCTTCACAGAGGATGTGGGTGTGCTGATATCCTCCTTCACTTTTCTCTTTAAGAGAGAGAAGAGAGTCTAGACACTAATCCCGGAGATACAGTCTTGAAACCCTGCACTATTTCGCTCACACATGCCAAGACATGTAAATGATCTCATCCGTAACACAGATCCAGACCATCAGTGATGGCAAAAGAGTTTCTCTATGCCACATGGGGAGAGATGGATTGTGTTGAGACCAAACAAACACCACACTCATACGCAACGCTTCAGATTATGTGGTTGTCAGATTGTTTCATCAAGTCTGGAACCCCTTGCTGGACAGAAACTTTTTCTGTAAATCACACTGACTTTATGATTAGCTAGGTGCAGAAAGGTGAAAAAGCAGACAGGGCTTGAGGTTCTCTCTCTCACATCTTTTTTCATTCACCATGCATGTCTTTGAGAAGACACTGATTCATTGCATCAAGGCTTATGCCCCATTTGGAATGGATTAACATCAAAGAAGGAGATGGGGAATGAAATATTCACTGTACTCCTCAGTGATTTAACTCCATTCTGGGTGGTATTTTAACATTTAGCATTAAAATTACAAATATTAGAATGACAGGATGGTCCATATGGACATTCAGCAGGACCAAGACAAAAGCCTCCCCCATGGAAAGCTGAAAGGGAGGTGACATTTGAGTCACAAGTCGTGCTCATAACTCAAATCTGAATACAGACATGAAACACATTATTTTTAACACATTTGTTTTGGTGAACACTATTTAAGGCCTAATTTTTTGCTGCTGTTATATTGGCTCCCAAACAGGTCTCTTTATTTGTGCTTACGTATTTCCATCTATCAGATTAGCAAAGACACTTGTGACTTTTTTCATTTTCACACAAAATTCAAATTTCATACTGAGTGGAAAAAATAGTTTTTAGAAAGTAGAGGGAAAAGCAACTCTTTCTTCAGCTCTGAAGCAAACACTGGAAAAGAGAAAGTGTCCAGAGACAACCCACAGGGGGGTAAAAGCAACAGACGCTCTTTCTTACCAGGTGCTGGTGACCAGCCATTGTCATTTGTAGGTAATATGAGATACGAGATATGAGCCATCACCACATCACAGAAACCATATTACCACTTTGTCATCATGCAGAAACAGAATATGGGGATATTTCTGTCCAAATAGGAGTTTTCCCCATTTGACACTTCTGGAAAAGACTCTGTATCTGTTCCAGCTGTGCTTGAGGAGTTAACCCGAAAAGTGAATTCCTCTGATGTTTTTGACCAAAGAAACAGGCCATCAAGAGATGCTTCACTGACAGGAAAATAAACCCGTTTGTGTGTGCAAGTGTGTTGGAACTGTGATGCTATTATTAATCATACCGGTACTAGCTGTTGGCAAGTAACCAAACGTAAGTACTTGGTCTGAAAAAAAGTGGTGTTGGTGCATCCATATCTATAATTACTATTGAGTTGGGGGTGGAAAATGACCCTCCCTCAAAAAAATAAATCCAATCCCAAAGGGGCTTCCAACACACAATAGACTAAATGCTAAATCTGCTGTTTTGTCCATCATAGCCAACATCTGATACTGAGTAGGAAGGACACAGCCTGATCACTCTGCTGAGTCCCAGTCCTTTGACCCTCTGTGCAGTCTCCTCCTGCTCTCTGTGGTCACCTATGCTGTATTATAATACGGCCAAACTCACGATTTAGTTGTTCACATTGACATATTTTTCTGTTTCTGTTATCAGATAACTGAACAAGAGCAAAATATAGATTCTGTTGCAGGTCATCAATAATACCTGCTAACCAGCAGCACATCGATCACAAATAGTGGCAATATCACATTTTCCAAATGATTGTAGCTAGCTTGTTGCTGTTTTTTTTAACCTTTTTGTTTGTTTTTGTTTATGTGTTACTACCATAGGTGTGTAACAATATTGTTCTTATTTCCACTGTGGGTTGGTACTCCTAACAGTTTCCTGTGTAAATCAGAATCAGAATCAGAATCAGAAAAGCTTTATTGCCAAGTACGATTTTACACATATGAGGAATTTGCTTTGGTGAGGTTGGTGCATGACACATCTGTTAAAAGAAGCTATTAAAAAAATAAAAATAAAAATAAAATAAAATAAAATAAAAAAAATAAAATAAAAATAAAAATAAAAATATAACAGTAAAGACAGTTCAGTTGTTTTCCTTGCATTTGGCTTGTACTGCATTTTGATTGTTGTCTTTTGATTGTTCTAGTTTTGCACACCCAAGTAAGACTAGCGGGAATCCGAATAAAGAATAAAGAATAAAAACAGCCATGGACCCTGCAGGAGGTGAACTTGTGGTGGACAGGGAGAAACAGGGATCAGGTGAATAAGATCACTGAACAGGAAAAAATAAGAGGATCACTAGGTGTTATTCAGGGAAGATGGAAAAGAGTGTGGCAAATGGCACAGAGAGACTGCATGTCTCTAATCTTTGATTCTTTACAACGAGAAGCTTACAGTTACAGGCTAGGAGATGGGATTAAGCCATCTCAAGGTTATGACTTACAGTATCAGTACCTGCATCACCGCTTGAATTTTAAAAATATCCTGGAAAGTAAAGCAAGTAAACTCATTAGAATACAGTCCCTCACACACACACGAATGCACACATTTCAGACTCTTCAGTGCCAGCCATAAACCCGAGTTGTACAGGATTAGTATTACCTGGAAACATCCAGCAGTTTGTCAAGTTCTGAAGGTCATCGGTGATTCTCACCCTGACTGTATCTGTCATATGGCTATAAATTGTAGATAAAACCTCTCTCATAAATGCAGCAGTGCCAGAGGTCACTGACTGTTGTATTTTTGTGTTTTTATTATCGTTAAACCTTTATATAACCAGGTAAGTCCCATTGAGACCACAAAACCTCTTTCTCAAGGGAGCCCTGGCCAAGACAGAAGCAATACGTCAGATCTGGGAGAAGTCAGGAAGAAATTTTAAAGAATACTCCACTGTGTTTAATTATTTGCCTGTTTTTTATCAGTTGTGATGCAGTTGTAAATAACTGCCATCCACAGTATGAACCCACTGACCCTTATGAAGTGAGAAAGGTTAGTTATATAGTTTGACAGCAACAAAGGGCAAATAAATGTATTTTGCACCTGGATTTTTCCAACAGAACATCCATTCAAATTACTGGCTCAACATGAAACACAGAGTCCAAATTGATGCAACACATTTGATTTAAGGGGTTACAAAAAAACATGTTTTGCAAAACATATTTATGACAATTGTCAACAACACCTCAAATCTGGCATTCAATCACTGTGCATCAGCTCTGATATTGCTCGAGTGTGGCTGTAATCACTGTAATTCACAGCTCTGCTCTAAACTTCTCATTATACTTTAAACACTGAATACACAAAACCATAAATATTGGAATATGCACACTGTACTGAAACTCAATAACAGATTCTCTTTACAAAAATACAAAAACTACTTTATGTTTAATACAACTCTTTCATTAACTCTTTTACAGGTTTCCACACTTCTCCTCTGGTAGTGAGCCAAACTAGCAGATGGGTCATAGTGTTCTATCTTGATGGGCTGTTATACCACAATTGTTGTTGCCTCCATCTGTGCCTTCCACTACAGATCCCTGTGGTGGACACTACCACCACTGAAGTTCCCACAGACAGTGGAGGAAGCGAGGGACAAGGGCCCGAAGCAAGGTGAAGGCTGCCATGAAGAACTTGCTGCTGTGTTCAGACACCCTTTTTCTTGTCCGTCTTTGTCTTTTTTTCAATCACAAAGTTGGATGTACTAATTCATTTTTGTGGTATTTGGCCCCAACAGCTCCTTTTTAAATTAGTTCAGGGACTTTTTTATTCTCTATTCTCAAACTATCTAGATTTGTAACTTGCTGACTTTCACATTCATAATGAAGATGCGTCTGATAAATTTTCATCTCTAGTCTTTTAATCTCACTCTTAAAATGTAACAGGCCTTACAGCATCAGGCAGGACTTTTTATTCATAATTCAAACATTTATGTTGTTTGTTTTTTTGAGGATCTTTTTATTTCAGATCATAATTGTGTTCTATTTGACTTGTCTTTATTTATATTATCTATATCTATATTTTACCTTGTCATGAAATTAACTCTCACACCCTAAACCATTTCTTTTCTGCTGCCTTTCATAATATCTCTGTTATTATGTCTAATAGTGATGCTTATTCTCAAGTACAATATTTTAATGAGCACTTCCTTTCAGTCCTGGATAAAGTTTTTAAAAGACTAGATTGGCTCCTCTCATCATTTACTCCCCCTGGATGGATGACAAAATCTGTTCTTGTAAATGAATTGAGCATTTGTCCCATCTACAAGCTCACTACCAGTTTTGAAAAGAACTTTTAATAGACTTTGATCACATAATTGAGGAAGCCAGAGCTACTATAACCTTGTAGCAAATAGTTAGCATGAACCCAAAACCCTGTTTGGCACCGTTCCCAACATTGTCTTTGCATTAACAGCTGTTCCAAGTTTTTCAGCTGAGTGTGAATAATTTTCTCTCTTTCTTTGTAGGTAAAATAAATAACATATGATAAAACATCATCCCCACCCAGTGAAGTTCAAACATTCAACACGGAACAAGAAGAAAAACATTTTTGACTGGAGGGGGCAAATGTTATTGGTTCCATCAGCTTACAGCTGTCTTAGATAAGCACAACATTTTTGACAATTTTCAGTCTGATGTCCTTCGATTGCCTTTAATAGAAATGGTTCTTCTTAGAGTCTCAAATGTTCTGTTCATGCAGGGTGATGCAGGAGAGTGTTCTCTTTTGGTTGTTTGAAGTGGTTCTCCTCGTACCCATCTCAGTTCTCTTCACATGCCCCATCAACTGAACCTCTGCTTTGTGGTGTTCCCCAAGGTTCTGTCCTGGGCCCATATCTCTTTCCATTGTATGTGCCACCCTAAACAGGAAACTGAAAAGCTACCATCCCAGTGACCAAACTGTTATATTGTAAGTCACAGGGCAAGCTAACTTGTATTGTTTGGCTACATAAAGCATGTTGTAAATTTTAATGTTCAATTTATTCTTTTATCAGAAAATGTATTCTAAATCTTGCCATGTTTGCACAGTTAAATGTTTACATTGTGTTACTCTAGAATGTAGTTTATTAACATAAAAATACATTTTAATGAATGGTTTCTGTGGTTTCTTTAGGCTTCAGTCATCAGTATCAGGATACTCTTCAAACTGGCAGCATTATTAAATTAGATTTTATCAGAAATATCAATATTGATTAAAATGGAAAACAATATTGTGATTTTATTATTATTATTATTATTATTCACCATATCATGCAGACCTGCACTCAATAACTGTGGGCAGGCAAGCCCTCCACCCCAACTGCTCCACTGGAGCCATGTTATGATCAGACTGTGGTTGTACTGGGCAGCTTCAAGCTAGTGAATGTGTGGAACTGTGTGAATGTGCTCAGGGCGTTCCTGCAAAAGAGAGCTGGGCTTTCAGTGACAAAAAGAAACTGTCACAGTATATAAGCATATACTCTGAATTTTACATTGTACACCACAGCTTCTGAGTTGTGGGAAATCTGCATGGATGTGCAAAATAGTGAAATGAAAAGTAGTGTTATAAAACCAAAGAGAAATGACAGTTTGTAAAGATCATCTTTACAAACAGGAAATCGCCAGATTTATGAAGGTTTATGGGAATTTTGAGAAACATTATCCGTAACATAAGTACCATAACCACTAGCACGAGCCCACTGGATATGACTTATTTCAAAATTTCAACATTTGCTCTATTTAAAAAAAGGTAAGAGAAAATAATGGATGTACTTAAATTATATTGACAAATACAAGCTTTCTTGGATGTCACCAGAGGAAGACCGTGACATGCAATTGAAAGCTCTTGAAAAATGGATAAAAATAGTAAGCTGAGGTGAGAACTCATTAAGAAAACCTAATTCAAAGTCTCACTGACATTTGTAACTAGGCTAATACCAAATGATCAGATCAAAATATGTAGCGTAACTTGCTTCATATGCTTAGAAAAAGATGGTATTGTTGTTTCCTTAATAGTTCTGTTTTTAGAGGCTTTTAATGAGCACATTTCCCAGACCTAGACCTTTATGGGTCCGTGGGAGGTTCGTTCAGACATGTCATTAATAACAGCGGGAGACAAAGGACTGAATATTGTTGAAGTTTTCAGCAGGAGACAAGAGAGACAGCAGAGATTACAACAAAAGCTAATTTGAAAAAAAAAAAAAAAAAACTTTTAAAGAGTTTTGGGTAGTTTTATGCATATGGACCAAACCAAAATTACAATGACACAACTCTGCTGCACATTTAATCTTTGACGGCAGCTGCAGCTTTTTTCTTTGCTCACAAAGTAATCATTGTTTTGTTGAAATCACAAAGGCTTCAATTTCTAATACCAACTTCTGTCATGGATCTCCATGCTCCTTAGATTATGTAAACTCCAGGAATATACTTGATTTTTTGATCAACATATTGAATAAGATATTGCATTGAGTTAGAAATGCAAGATGGAAAGAGATTAGATGATTTCATGATGTTGCCTCTTTATTGGATCTTGAGTTAATATAGTCTTGTCAAACCACTGTTACCAAGGTCAATAAAAAACTTCAATGCTTACATATGTTTATAGGCAGCTTCCATCTCTCTGTAAAGCATTTTTCAGGTATGACTCATGTATAGAAAGTGACTTAAGACTGAACATAATGATTGTCCTATTATGATAGGCAATGGTCTAATTTGTGTATGCTTATTATAACCACAGTGTCAATCAATCTGTCAATGATATACTGATATTTAGTGTGACAACATTATATGACAGTGTGTACAGTACAGTGTGTTCTAGGATTAGTGTTATGAATAATTCTTCAGGGAAACTGTATGTCGTAACTGCTGTCCAAGATCCTGGTTCTCTCAGTGCCTTTATATGTGAGGAAGCAGAAACACTATTCATGTGACAAAGCAGTAGTCATATCCATTAGCAGAATTCAGTAGGATAATGGGATGTTGTATAAAGCGTTTTGAAGGACTGTGGAAGGTTTCTGATCGGTTTTTGCCTTCATATTTGCTGCAGTGGCATTCTATAAGTGAGCAGTGTTTCCTGTCGTTGTTTTTTTGTTCTGTTTGACAGTGTACTCAATTAATGAAGACGACAACTTAGTTAGCCTTCTGCCTGGCAGCAGTGTCAGCAATGTCATCTGCAGTGAGTCCGCACGTCAACATTAATACGGTTGGCTAAATGCAGTTAAATTGAGAGGAAATACTGTTAAGCAACAGAATACCACGTGAAATAATAGAGCCATCTGCACTCACACATGCCTGCACTTTGTTACTTTGACAGTGACTAACCCATAAGTGAACTTACACTTTGCTATAAATAACTAACATAAGAGTTGCATCTAATACAACATACACACACCACATCACATATTCATGGCATTTGGCATTAAGTGTACACAGACGGATTTTACATCGCATCCATTTAATTACCACAACAAACAAAAAATTCAACATTTTAAATGTGTTAATGCTTGTCTGCATTCTTTGTTTCATACTGTTATGCAGAGGCTATATGTAGCTCTTATTGTGTCATTATGCTCACTCTTTTGTACATCACTTTGATCATCAATTTAAAAAAATACAGCTAGATGTTTACTTTACTTTACAGTTTTAATGGTGTTAATATTCCAGATTGATCCGTGATTATTTCCTGTTGGTGCATTTGTGCGCTGAGGTGAATGTCTGACGATAGAGCTTTGGCATTGAGCTGCCTCACTGCTTTGCATTCACGAGGTACAGTGTTTGGAAACTACACAGTAAATACATGCCAAGCCATTCTGATTTCAGGGCTGTCTTGCAGGTAAAGCTGACAGTAAAAGGTTGGTCAGAAAAGCAGTGTTGCTATATCGTTGATTTTCTTGTGAGGACAGTTTCAACATTATACTGGCTATGATCTAGACTCAAGAACATCTCTATCCGAATGATTGCCTGATTAGCATGAAATTGTTTTTGCAGGAATATGTCCCGGAAGTTGCTGATGAGTGAAGACACTCCATCCTAACAACACAGAGTTAAAGGTGCCACATATCCTAGACAATGTTTATGCATACTCATCTTAATAACAGAACCATGAATGCCAAACAGAAGCCTTTAACTACTTGTTGCCACAACATGATAAATACCCTGACACCATCCCAGCCTCCATCTGTCTTGATTGTATCAACTTGAGCCTTCAGTGACTGGTGCACATGTTGGCTGAGCACATGAAGAGGGTTTTTGCATTGTGCTCCCTTTGTTGTGAGATGGATGTGAAACAGATTAGGTGGGTCATGTGTCACGAGTGTTCCTGACTGAAGGTCTTTTCATTGTTCTGACAGGACTGTCTTCCTGTCTTTGTTCACTGCATTGACTTCTCTGTCTCCTCCATTTCAAAGACACTCTTCATAGTGTCCATTTGTACCTGCAGAGGATAACAGCAGTGTACTCGAGGACAAGTGGAAAAGTTTCCACCTGTGGTCTGCGTCAAGAATGTGCCGCCGTCTGGAAACGTCTGAAAGAAATGATCAGTGGATGTTATCATTATTACAGACCAGCAAACATGATGCAGTCATGTACTCATGCCGTATCTGCAGACATTTTGCTCTGTCTGCATTCAAGTATTCAGAGATGATTGTGCACAGTATCTCTGTACTGTGTGCACATCCATCCTGTGCCATACTGTGAATACATCCAGCACTGATGACATGCTACCTTTACTGCACAGCTGCTGTCGGCAAGAAGTGAGACTGAATGGGGTGAGAAGCTGTGCTATGCCATGCATTTTCAGCCACTGAGGTAAGAATAATGTTGCCTTTGATTTTTATTTACACTTAAGAGCACTGATTTGATTGGTGCTCAATTGTAACATCTATTTTAGGATAGAATGTTAATAGCTATTTGCATAAAATATAATTCTATTAATTAGAATTAGAATCATTAATACTTTACCTGAAATAATATGGAGAACTTGTAAAAGACAAACTGTATGTAGCCTAAAAAGCAAGACTCCACTCTGGCTTGTTAATGAGTTTATTGCAGTGAGCCCGTGGTAATAATTGAAGAGCGACTGAGACCTAGATGAGAATATTCAACATTTTTATCAACTCTGTCAACTCCTATCTTCCCTTATCTGGATTTTTGGTTGCCAGACAATCAGAGGACATTGTGAAGAAAGATTTTAGGAAGAAAATCAAGTTGAAACTCTAAGGGCTTGCAAAAATCGAGAACTTTTATCAGAGGAAGTAAATCATTAATTCAAAGAGCTCTGTTCTGCTGTTTTTGCTGGTTGGAGAAAGAATCAATCAGTCAGGGCTTTGTGGATGTGAACATCATCTTCCTACATAGCTGGTGTGGATGAGATCGATGCAGCTGTATGAAAAAAATTGACTTACAGGAACAGCTCTTAAATCGACATAAGTTAATTGGTCCTAGCAACAGCCACCACAGCGTCCACGTCAATTGAAAATGATGTCGCTCTGATAAGTATGTCATGATCAAGAGGCAAGGAAGTTAGCCAGTGACAGGTTCGCCCTCTTATAGCCACGACAAGTGCTGATGACCTCCCAGTTCCCAGTTGTTTGTACTGTCGGCTATTTCAAAAGTTCAGAACACAAGAACCTGTGAGCCTTGACGTCACCATTCTAGCAAGGTCACTGGTCAGAGGTATAGCGATCAGAGGGAGGAGGAAAGAGCTGGAGTCTCATAACTCCCTTTAAAAGTTCAAACATAAATAAGGGTTTTACAATGAATGCATGTGTGTGTTTGCTTATAAGTGTCATTGATGCTTGATCCATGAAATTGCTGCTTGCATCATCCAAATGTTATCATGGATCATTACAACCAATTATCTGATCGGGACACATGGATGAATTTACTGTCTATGTTGTTATCTGGTAACGTTAAAGTAGACCAATAGAAACCTTTGTGTATCTTGAAAAGAGAGGAGGAACACAATGAAGCCGTGCAGACCAAATGATCACTTTGTAAGTCTGTATGACACACTGTGGTCTCATTGTTGCTGCTCCCTCATTCAAATATTGGATTGGTCTAATTAGCAGGCTCATCACACTCTATTGATCTATGGATTAGTGTCTGATGGGAGCACTGAGAGGCAACAATGATGCAACAAGGGGCAACATGAATGTAGGCCTCTACAATATAACAAGTACTCACCATAGGCTGCAGGCCAAACATTTAATATTGTACAAGGTTTTCTTAGGTTGTCCTTACTCATCTGTGAGTATAATTTTAGCAAGTTGAAATCTCAACTTAATACACATTTCTCTGAACAAATTCACTTGTAGATTACTTTGAGTTGTGTACAATACTCCATTTAAAATCACTGATGCATCGGGCAAGGGTGAGATTGGATTTGTCCTCAGTAAAGGTGAATGTATGTTTATGAAAATACCACTGCCACATCGGCAAATAAGCACGCCTCTTTTACATAATGATTTCGTAATGGAGGTGCACTGATGGAGTGCAGAAGACAGTTGAGAGAAAGGCCAGGAGGAGCAGATAAGGGGACAGAGAGTATGTCAGCAAAGGTGGGAGTTTAGAAATGAGTGATAGTTGCGCGTCTCTCAGTCAAGATGTGTTGTATCAGGCTCAGGCTGGGCGTCATAAAATTACATTTATAGCTTAACAAACAAGTAAACCATCAGTACTGTCAAAAGATGACAGGTGTAGCTTATGTCACCAATCATATACAATTTGAAAAAAGGCTTTGCATCACCTGATGAGATTTGCATAATTGTGCAACAGCAGGGGCAAGGAAATTGATTTTGGACCAAGTTAAGCTCAGCATGTGCATTAGACTCTATAATACGCTGGCCAAGCTGCAAAGGGACCTCTCATAGTAATTAATAATCCCTATGATTTCAAAGGCCAACAAAAATGAACATAGCCCATCTGCTACAGGGAGTCTGTTCGAAAAAGTACTTAAAGCTGGGCTTGTAAAGGCATTGCAACATGAGAGATTCCTTCTTCAGCCAACAGGGAAAAAAAAGCCCACATTTGCTTTTTCTTGCTTAATTGCTTGACAGACGCGTTTATTCTTCAGTCGATATACTGTATAAACATAGGGGGTAGTTGGGTTTTGAGTGCCAGCAGAGGTACGGTGTCTGTATTGACCTTTTTTTTTTTTTAAAGGAATACAACTATGAATCATCACATTGTGTATATTGGTGCATGTACTGGAGTAAAACAACAGGCCGATTGGTTGGCCTGCAGTATTACTGCTTGCAGCTTTCTCATCCAAACAACCTCACACTCGACAATGTTGTCATTGCTCACAGCTGGCTATTTGGCACCAGGCTATTTAGCAGTTTGAGACCAGGCTATGTCCAGGAACAAAAGCGTTCATTCCAAAAGCTACATTGCTGATGCTTGAAAGGTTTGAGTTTATGGAAAACAAAAATGGCAAAGACTTTGCTGAAATGTAACGGGTCCAGTCTCTCCTCTTTGGTCTATTGTTGGATCTTTTCTTTCCTTTTCTCATGACTGTGATATTTATCTGTCTCTTCAAAAAAACAGGCCTGACGTATAAGATTTGACTTGTCGGGTGCTTATGACAAAGCCCACAGTGCACCTGTATGTTTTCGTGTCATCATTCTCAAGTCAGTCTAATGTTTTTCTCCAAGACACAATGAAAGTACTCCCATTTCATTTATGAAGTAAACAAGCTTGCATGTGTCTGTCTGTATGTGACAGCTCTACTCACATTGGCACAAGGACAGACATGGGAAACTCCTATTCTCCACAGACTTTCATGAGTGGAATGGGACCACTAGCAAGACACAATAAACATATCACCTGTTGAGATTTGACATTAAACTGAGCGATGGACTCATCGTCTCTCAGGAAAAGATCTGCTTTTAGCAGGACAAAGGGATTTACCACAGAGCTTTAGTGGAATTAACAGGACCCAAACAGAAATAAGTCAAATGGCAATCAAAATTTCCACAGAATGAACATGATGACAACGTTTCACTCTTCAGTGAAAGAGCAATAAGACCTCACCTCTGATTGATAACTGGAGACAACACCGAAGTGTGAACTCAGAGCCTCATCATGCACTCCTACAGACTCTGAATTCCTTCTTAGTGGACTCAGAGCTAGAAGGACCTAGTGGGAAAGCGATCATAAATCTACTTGAATACCAACTGTGACTTGCAAACTACTACCTCTTCGTTCAGTACATCTTCGAATTAAGCTGAATTAATGGTTTTATTCCTCTGCAACCATGGCAATAATGTCCAGCCAGAGATCCCATTAAAGGGAAAATTATTTCCATCTTCATTATCCGTATGAGGCCCAACTGTTGTTGTATAGTGTATTTCTTCCACGTGACTATATTGCTGCTGTTCATTTATAATTAGTCCATCGCAATATGAGCATGTTTAAAAGCATAATGTGTCAGAATTGGCCAATTAAAATTTTCAATAAAAGCTTTATAAAGGAAGTATTCCTATTGAAACAAAGGTAGGAGACTCATCCACACACTGCAGGGTTTTTTTTGTTTTTTTTGTTTACGTCTGTCTATGACTGCCTACATGAGCAACCAACCCGTGCATCATTTGAGAAAGTCTGTGGGCAGACTTCAACTGGGCGAACAGCTTAGAGAGAAAATAACGTGAGAGCCATCACCTGGCAAGCACCCGTCACCTCAGGGAAAGCCACCCTGGAGTCCATCATGAACAGTTTTACTAGCTGCAACTTCCGCTTCTGTGGGTTCCGACCAAGAAAGCCTCCACCGATGGCCAGGCTGCTCAAAACCGCCTTACATCCTGCTCATTACTGGGTTGATAATAATAATTTAAACCCTCAAATTTCCCCATAGATTTCCAACTGTTAGTCATTAGCTCTCCCATAGGTAATCATATCCTCTCATTCACCATTGTCCAATTTATTACAGTTTATCATTCACAGATCAATATTATTTTTGTTCCACTTTGACGATTAGAAAGTGATTATCATTCATTTATCCTGTGTTAATAAATCATCACGCAGACCCAGTTGGTGTCCTGTGTATTCCTATGAAGCAGGGATGGAGATCAATTTAATCAAGAAGTCATGACTTTTGATATCAGACTGATTAAGTGGATTCACAGAATTAATTTAGTTATTGATTTTTCCTCTTGGAGATGGTGTCCCAAACGAGTGTAAAACAAATAAATGATTATATCCCTACACTGTTTATTAAAGGCTAGAAAAAAACTGTCCCAGCTTGTAAATTAACTTCAGATTCTAATTATTTTCTTGTGGCTACCATAATGTCTGAGATTTATATGCAGAGGAGACTTCAGTTGAGTCTGTTTAGCCTGTCACCATCAGCAGGTGGCATTTTGCATCATGTGTATTCAATTATTTAATAGACTCAGATCAATGACCATGTCTGTCACTGACCCGCAACAGTTTTGGCTTCAGTCAGTGTTACTTGCAGATTAAGGAAATTGAGCACACAGCATATGTCATTAAATAACATATACTGATTTAATACACTGTGATAAACTGTATTAATAAGTATTAAGATTACTGGAGCAGGAACATAAAATATTGTTCTTTCCATTTAAAGAATGTTTTATGTTAGAAATACTTAAAAATAACATGAAGTATCTGTGGAAAAAAATAAAGCTGAGATTGTTTGTTTACAGAAAAAAAACAAAACAATACAATGCAACACTAAAGCCCCCACAACAATGATTTCACCAATGGATGTGACCATAAACCATAGGTCCTCTCAACTCAATTTCCCCCAGAGAGCACTCTGTATGACAAACGACAACAAGGCCATAATTTTCAGCATCTCTGCTATCCCAGAGTTCAGCCTGTGCTGAAATGAGGCCAGCTCTACTTTTAATAACAAAGTCTGCATCTTCGCTTATCCACCCTCTCCCGGTGGACCGAAGGGAAAATTGGATTTCACTCTTGTCTTTAAGAGGCTGATATTATCTCTTTTGGGCCGGAAATCATGTTTTAATAATTAAAATGATTTTGAAAATGACCAATTATGCTTCTTTTCAGCTGTAAATGAACGCTTGTTCCCTGGCTCTTGGCTTTGTTGGAGGGATCGTGTCTCCCTTGAGAGTTTTGTGCTTCAATCACTTAAGGAAGTCCCCATCCTTCTGCCCACTGCCTCTCTGTCAAGACACTGAAATTATGAAGCTGTCCATTTCTACCAAGATGAAAAGATTCTTGTCTCCATTTTATGGTTCATACAGATAATGCAAAGTAGGACAGAGGTTACCCCATTCAGTGAGTTGATAAATGACTATTGCTGCTTCCCGTTGAATGCAGAATTGCTGCCCACTTTTGGACACATTTCCTTGGGTAATCTATTTTATGTTGTAACACACTTGTCAAAGAAGTCATATCTACATGTTGTCATGGAAAACAGATTCAGTGATTTGGATGTTCAGATGCAAGATGCATGTTGTTCTGACATTTTAGTCCACATCTGTAGCTCAGATCAGAATGGAATTCTATTTGTTGTCCAGACTAAAGAGAAATTGGTACTTGTTAACTGGTTGCCACATTCTGTAACCTGGTTCCAGACCAATGAAACACTCGTTTGTCTTTCCAGTGATTCCTGTAGGTCTGGCACTAATCAGAGCTTTTAAGGGAGGTTTAAGAGTGGAGGCATCATCTTCCTACTCATTATCCCTGGGAGTTAAACTGAGTCTCATTTTTCCGGATTTCACGATTTATGTCCAATTTGACTGTTCAGTACCAAAGCAGGAAGGAATGTGCTCTTTATGTAATGAGTTGGAGAGTAAGGGTGTGAAAGGCAGGGTGGTAAATAAGTATTGATATGGTCATGATTTAGGCGATGGTGGCTGTTTACCCACCAGGAGTTTCACCATGGACAGAGAGATTTTGGACATGCCACCAAGGACAGAGAGATTTTGGACATGCCACCAAGGACAGAGAGATTTTGGACATGCCACCAAGGGCAAGCCATTTTGGAGACACAAGACACAGCAGAGTGTTTGTAAGTGTTGTAGTTGTCTAAACATTGCAATATCATTGTATTTGCCATAAACCACAAACTTCTTGTAACAGTAGTCATACCTGCAGATATTGTGGAAAGAAATCATTTTTAAAAATGTTGACATTAAGTCAAATTCATTAAAACTCCACTCACAGTAAGAACAACCCTTAAATATTTATCTCATTAACATGACAAATGTTAACTCCCCATAACAAATTGGTGGATACATTGGGCAGAAAATGAAATGGCAATTCAGTCTGATATATCACATGTTAACCTATATAATCATATTATTCTGAACATAGAAAATTAAGAGTTTCCTTTGTTTCCTGTTGATTGCCACTGAAATTTATACGGAAAATGAGGGAATCATGGTTATCCCCACTGGATGACTAGGAAAAGACTGGTCTCTGAACAACGCAGCCTGGTGAAAGGGGTACCACAAGGCACAGCTCTGGGTCCCATCCTCTTCTCCCTCTACACAAGGATGTTTGCCACTGGCTAACAATTACATGGCTTTTCCTACCGCCGCTATACTGATGACAGATAGTCTTGTCATTCCCCTGATCAAATAGTCAAGTGGAAGCCCACATAGCTGCACTTACTGATGTCTTTTTTCTTTCACAAAATATATGTCTACTATAGTATTGGACATGATTAGTTTCCTTTAGGGGGGATAGAAGTACTTACAGTCCTTGATGACATCTAGCTGTTGTTCCTATGAGGGTTAAATCACTTATTGTAAATTGTTTGGGACCACTAACTATAGAGATATTGTATGTGTAAAAGCACTGGATGTTCCAGAAAAAGTTATTCCTGTATAAGGGATTCTGTTGTCGATTACATAATTTAAATTCTTTTAAATATATCCAGTTCTAAGAATTCATAGCCTCAAAATTACTGACCGTCCTTGTTTCTATCAGTATAAGACACTTCGCATGTGGTTGTAAAGCCATTTCTTTTAGCAGATTTAAACAACCCCCACAGAGGTAATCACTTCATCCCTGTCATGAAGGGGTTCAAGATGCTTGAAATGAAGTAGGTTGTACAACATACAAAGCTTGTGTACCTGTTCTCACTGGTCACACTTAAAGTCAGGGCCAAAAGCCTGCCCTCATAAGCTCCTCTTGGCTGCTTTCCACTCTCTGTTGAATGTCTTTGTAGTTGCATGGAGATTAATTGTACAAATGAGGACACCAGCACACACTTTTGGATAGTCTCTGCTCGAAGGCAGTCAGGGTTTAGCACTAATTTGTAGACGCGAAAAAAGATGGAATTAGTCATGTGAAGAATGAAACTAAAAGAGTTCAACCCTGCCAACTCTCTCATCCACACACACTGCCAATCATTGCCTGAGGTGGGCGCGTTTGTTGCATTCTTGGTTTTAGAAAGTTCGACATATTGCCAGATGCAACTTCCCAATTCTGGCTTTGAAAGGGTGTGGGGGAAGGGGTTGATAACCCTGAGTCACAATTTGTATTTGACTGTGATTGTATGATATTTTTGTGCTGTTCTCCCCGAGGGTAGTTCTGTCAACCCTGTTCTCTGTGTTTGTTCCTGCTCTGTTTGTTGCCGGTGGCAACTGGTGATTGGACTGGGGACCGGTGGTGCCTATTTCATAATGGCACCTACCAACCAGACGTGGCCTACTGTGCTGAACCAGACAATGCTGTGGTGCCTAGTGATTACCAACTTTATTTTCTTAAGCTTTTTTTTTTTTTTTTGCCTTTATTTGATAGTGCAGCTGGAGAGAGACAGGAAGAGTGGAAAAGACAGGGGAAGACATGCACTAGGGGGCTTTGGGTTGGAATCAAACTTGAGCTGCTGCAGTAAGGACAAAGCCTTGGTACAAGAGGTGCACCCTGTTCTCTGGCTTGTTGATCTCTCTTAAATTGATCTCTTTTGTACATGTTGTAAATAATCCTCTAAAAGAGCAGTTCTGGTCGCTGTGAGAGTGAGATGCCCTTTTTGTTGATTTTTGTTTCTCCTGTTCTTGTCAGGGAGGTACGCAGGTAAGCTGGCTGTATTTACTTTAGTTTTCTTTTTGCTAAGTTAGTTGGTAATATTCTAGATTGTTTGGTTTATTGTTTGGGCTGCAGCAACCCGACATCTATTCTACCTTGATTGATGAATAAATCCTTTGTTTGGACTGCGATTGCTGTGGTACTGGTCATACTTGGATGTAGGGGAAGAGAGGAGTCACTTTCACGTTCTGGTTCCCCCAAAGCCAGACTGAACAAGTGTCCTGAAACATAGTGGTACACTCACAACCTGGTAAGGTAGTAAGATGCTCTATAAAAAAAACACTGAGCTAACCTTTCATTTGAAAGCTTTAACTGAAATGACCATACTGACTGGTATTATTACTGTTTTGAATATCCTCCACCATTTAAACAGGCAGTTTTATTGTCAATTGAATGAAGCTGATTTAACTGTGGCACGGTGGTGGAGAGGACTCCATGGCTTATATCACAGAAATACTTAGCTTATGTTATTGTCTTAGAAATGGATACTCTCCTAATCATAAATGACACTTCCATTTGCCATGCTAGCGCTTAAATTAGATTTCTGTCTGTCACACATCACCATCCACTGCTTGTCAAAGCACTACTACATGTCCACATTTAATGGGAAAAGAAGCGAGGTCTAAGGAAATACCAGGAACGAGCTTCACACTCTTTGTCCGTTCATTTTGTGTTGTGCTTTCCTTGACTGACTCAGACAGCAGTTTTGGAGGCTCACTGTCTTGTATATTAATAATGATGGTAAGCAGGTGACATTTTCCCTGCCAATCCAAGTCCAAACATGCCACTGGTGGTGTGGTATTTGCCTGAAAGATCCCTAAATAAAGACTGTGGCTCTGTCATTTCATGTTCCCCAGTAGTAGAATTTTACTGACTTTGATTGATCCCTTGACATTTCCTCCAGCTCCATCATGAGGTTGGCATGTGGATTTTATTTGACATTCCCATCAGCCTCAGCTATGCTTTGTGTTTCATTCTAATTAGTAAATATTAACATGCTATTATGGTGAGCGTGGCAAAAATTATATCTGCAAAACATCAGCATGTTACCATTTTCATTATGAGCTCCTAACATGACTGTAGACTCTTGTTTAAACTGACAAATAGAAACAATCCCTGGCCATTCAACACAAATCTTTATTCTTATATCCATTTTTATTGTGAAAATTGTGGTTTGTATGCTTATGAATGTTATTTCACCTTATATTCTACAATATTAAACCTTCCTTTTAATCTGGAAGTAATGATCATACAGTCACAGTCAGCAGACATGTTGGTAAACCAGTGTTTTGAATGCAAAGATTCCTTGTTATCATCAGCCATGTTCATGTTTTACATATGACTACACAGAATATATTGGAGAGTAGTACAATAGTTCATGGAAATAAGATTCAGTTTCTGCACACATTAAGGAATAGCACTCTAGTTTTCACTGGGACACACATACGGTGACTCACAGGGCTCGTTGCTGTTATTAATGTGCAGTGCAACAAATGTCTTTAACTACTGTATCACTGCATGTTCTCTCAGAGTAAATCATGTCCATGGAGTCACAGAGTGATTTGTAAGATTTTGTTTTGCACTGCAATGTGATCTATAACCTTGCTTTAAAAACAACATTAATTTTGAAACAGGCAAGTCAGCGAATCATTACTAATACAAAAGCTTTTCCACTCCTATTGTTCCTATAGCTGATGGATCACATCCTTTTTCACGAGCTTGACAATATGCAGCTTGAATTAAAAATTAAACTGTAAAATATCCACCTTTTGGACTTGGAAATTGAACTCTCAGACTTTGGTCAAACATAATGATGATCATGCCAG
Source organism: Chaetodon trifasciatus (assembly GCA_037975065.1). NCBI lineage: Eukaryota > Metazoa > Chordata > Actinopteri > Chaetodontiformes > Chaetodontidae > Chaetodon > Chaetodon trifasciatus. Next base: position 10,271,108 of record JBBMOE010000014.1, on the reverse strand, counting down.
GTCTGAGACTGGGTGCAGTGCTGTTAGGGGGTGAAAAGTGCCATAAGAGTGGACTTCAAACCTCACTCATTTTCATGTGGATGAATGCAGTATACTAAACCTGCCTATTTCTGAATGAGTCTTAAAGGCGCTGCCATTGGAGGTTTATGCAAGATAGGTGCAGGGTCTGCTGCTTTTCACAGTGTAACACAGACTAATAGTTGTTGATCCTCACATCTTTGGAGGTTACATTTCTTTCTTAGCTGAAGAACAACCAACCTTGTTCTGTCTAACTCTGCAGGTAATAACACACACATATAAATTATTCATAGTTGGTGTATCATTTATGTGCAATGTCGAGCCTTAATAAAGCAATGCATTTATACAGTACATTAACACAAGAGTCTGGAGCTGAACCAGAAGGTCTGTGAGGCTTTACTTAAGTACAGTGGTGCTGTCCTTAGTAGAATTATTAGTTAATTATTGTATTTATTGTTATTTAGTACTTGGTCATAGACCACAGTTTTGAGTCAAATTGATTTTTGACCTGATGATGGTGTGTAAAAAGTTAACGGATCATTACAATTCATCCTGACAGGAACATGAATATAAATATAACATGAATATATGATATGATCCATTTATGTGACAGCTGTCAGTGGCAGTCATTTTGCTTACTAAGATTTTACATTAAAAAAAAAAAAGAATAATACGCTTTTATGATATAATGCAATACTATGATATACCCAGTAGTATATAAAGTATCTAAAATTGGTTCCACATTGGCAAACGGAAACATCAATATGCTCTTATATTGATTCTTTAGTGGTAAAACGTGAACAATAAAATGTACTCTAATCATATAAAACTATGATACCAAGTACCATTTTTATTTTTTTTTACTTCAGTCAAAGATCTGAAACTTCCACTCCTGTTGTCTGTAAATGACACCCACCCTACCCCCTTTAAATTTATGCAATCTGTTTGCAGTCTCCATATGACTGTGTTGAAACAGCAGTCCATCTTTGTCTGCTTTGTCTAACATAATATATTACACAAGATCTGTCTCTGTCAGAAACACTCCTTCTGACACTCTCATGTTCATCAGGGAGCCTGCACTGGACCAAGGACTCTGTGGATGTATGAGCAACCCAAATTGTGTGGTGACAACCTCTGACATCATGAGCCCCCCACGTGGAAGAGGCCTCACCTCCACCTCCCACATCAGGCCCCTTGCCAAGACTATTTCCTGCTCCGCTCTCGTAATCCACAATCGATAACTGACAAAATGTCAAACACATTTGTATCTGTATCCTCCCCTCGGCAGGATCTCTATCCGCTGGTTGGACTGGTGTCAAGGCTGCCAGAGCTGTAATATGTTACACCACACTCCTGATAGAAATACTACTGACAGATTTATGTTTTGGTTCAAGGGCAATCGATCATTCCTTCTCACATATTGTCTTCAAAGCAATCTTTTTTAATCTAATTTATCTCACTTTGATTACCCAGTGCAAATCATGCAGGCAACGGCGCCTGCAATATTAATGTCCTCATCAATAACGAAGGCGAAATGGAGACCAAGTGCTTGATCAAGCCACTGCTTAAAAAGAACTTATTTTCAAATAATACACATTTAAAAGCTATTTGAATCTAGCATCTCATATCCCGGAGTAGAGAACAATAAAAGGAATAATTTCCTCTTTAATACCTCCACTTCTTACTGTTGTGTCATTTTGTCAGTTTAACGGACTTCACACATAAATGATAAAAGGGGAAATGAAGGTCTCACATTTCAGGAAGCAATAACAGATGCAATTTAATGTAAATACTCAGGTGGTGCAGCAAAAACAGGTCACCACCTGCTAACTACTGCATGAGGCATTAGCAGCATACATTGAAGAATGCAGGAAATGATCATGGAGTTAAACATCAGTTTGCGGAGAATGAGTAAAACTTTTTTAAATGAGTGTCGGGATCGTAGATACCACTGACAACATGTTAATTTCCTAAGTACTTTGGGGAAGTCTGTTTGCAGTGGTAGCTAGAGTAAAAATGAACTAAAGTACTTTGTATTTTAATATTGTTCACATTATTCTATGCACATGTGCATGTGCAATGAATACTAAGTGTTAGAAACAGCCACTGCGCTAAATGGTTATTTTTAGGAAATGCGCTTTGCTTTGCATGTGTCTAATATAGCTATTTCTGTTTAACGCAATCATTTCACTTATTATTATTACTCTATCACCAGGAGCGTGTTGATAAGATCACTTTAATATATCATACTTGTTAACTGCTGAGCCTAGTATTATTTCGTGTACCTGTTGTTATCTTAATATGCACATAGAGCCAAACAAACCACTTGCTCGATATGAAGGGTGCTCCATATGATTTGTCTTCTCCAGTAGCACAGGCACCGACTACAATATGATTATTCCTAAAGCATCGAAGAATATGATCTATACAACATCAAGAGTTATTGTGGCAATAACATGGGAGCAGCCCGTTGTTGAATGACAAAGAGTAAACCCACAGTGTAAAGAGAGGAAGACCTGTGCTACACAACTGAAGCCCAACACAACTGTTGGACTTTGCTTTCTGAATAAATAACTGGCAGCCTTCTGAGTGAAAACCAAGATCAGTTTCATCTGTTTAACAAATTCACCATCAGGCAGGTGAATTAGAGAAAAGAAATAAAGCTAATGTCTATCAAAAAAAAAGCCATGCTCTGTGTAATTAGAGGATTCTGCTAATATATCACAATTAATCCAGTGACTGTCTACTGTAGAGGTTTATGCAGTATAAAGCCTACATTTATTCTGTATGGAATGAGTGCACTTGTAATGCACCGTTAATAGAGAGTGAAAGTGTTTCTGCCGGCTTGTTAAAGGCCGATGCAAGCTGCTTTCCGACAGGGCCACCAGTGATATTGCGTTACTGGCTTTGAGTTATGTTAGTAGAACAACCAACATTTAAATTAAAAAGGTATTTGCCTGATTTTCTCATTTCCTTTACATTTGAGCCCAGCTCATTATTATCTGGCACAAGCGCATGTCTCTTTGTACCACAGGGGAGCTCTCCTGAGTAACTGCACACACAGCTTGGATGAAAGCTCATTTCAGTTAATGCTGCAAAAGTCATAGTCGATAACAGACTAGTTTGTAAAGAGGGTGAGAATGGTAAATGTAACGAGTCACTACCCACCTCTGCCTGTTTTCAGCTCTCTTCAGATATGTACCTCATTATGTTATAAGTGGTCTCATAAAAGTGATGTAACACACACATTTGGTACAACTAAATGTGCAACTTTTCATCTGGCAACATAATCAGATCTCATATTTCTTTATCAAAACTAATGACGTTCTGAACAGCCTCAGCTGTGTTAAGTGCTAATTAGTAAATGTTAGCATGCTAATGATTATATGCTAATTAATTACACGTACACGGTTATTTTGAACAACAGAGACATTTCCCTTTGTTTGTGCCCTTCGTTTACACGCAAACGGAGAGTTCACCTCTGAAGACGATGCATTCTAAAAACTCCGTCCAGTGTGGAGATTTTGATAAACTTTGGTTGCACATTTGCACGTAAACTGAGAAAAATGGAGAAAAACAGAGTTTTAGGTAGCCAACATCACAGAAAGAGGAAGTGATTTGTTGCTGTTGTTGCTATTTTTGGGATTCTGATTGGCTAACGTGGGCTTGAGCTTCTCGTTACACTGCCACCTACAGTTTTGGAATGTCCTGACGGCATACATACACGGGTCAGTGTAAACGAAAACTTTTCTGAAAACGGACACATGTGCACAATGTTATTTTTGAAAACGGAGAGCGTGAAATGTCCGTTTATGAAAATAGCCGGCCGTGTGTAAACATAGCCTTAGATGGTGAACATAGTTAACATTATACTTAATTGATAATCAACTGCTAGTATTGTCATTTGTGAGCATGTTAGAATGCTGATGTTAGCCTCGCTGAGCAGCTAGCGAGGCCGTAGACTCTTAATCATCTTTCCCTTTCCTACAAGCTAGAATGTTTTACATACAGCATGTGAGCAAACAGGAATTACTTTATGTCCTCACGGGAAAACAAAGTCCAAAAAGAATTCCTATTAAGTTCCTCCACCAATTTGAACGCCTTCGTCTCGTCTCAGCTGTCTCTAATGTACATTGCTCCATCAAACAAGAGGCACAAAATCAATCCCTTGCTTTCTATTTGTGTGTTCCAGGACCTCCTGATCGATACACATTCAGGCTGGATGACAAAGGTAAAAAGTGTGTCTGTGTGTGTGTGTGTATGTGTATGTGTGTGTGCGCGCAGGCTGTTATGCAGTGAAGAGAGCTTCCTTTTCAATAAATAAAAAGGTTCCTGTGTGTGCTCATGAGCAGTTTAGCAGTACTTCAGCTTGTTCAACTTCTCCCTCAAGTACCCAAATAAGAAATTTACTGTCAGACTGTGAATGCTACACACCCAACCAAAATTACTGGAGAAAACAGAGCAATGCACTGCTATTTCTCCAAAATATATAACCTTGACATAGAAAACTGACATTGTTTGCTGATAAAAGATGTTTTTGGGACCATTTGGGACTTTCTGGTTTGGTGTGTGTGTGAAAATTTCTGTTAACACACTTCGTAACCATGTATGTGGACTACAGATGCATTTTATTCATGTTGTTTGTTGTCATGTTGTCAAGTGGCCTTATGTGTTTCTGACCACATCTGTAGGTGGTTTGTCTCATTTACTGTACATGTGGATGTTTTTATATGTCTTTGAACTTCCAGATTACATCTAGCCAGGAACTCTTCATTCAAATGACTTTCAGTATTCTATATTACTGTTATAGTCAATAAATGAAATGAAGAAACACAATGAACCACGCAAGAGCAATCAGATTTTAGACATAAACAGACACATTTGACAAGTGCAAACATAAGGTGGTGATATGTCAGGGTGTGTGACATTTTATTTGTATTTAATTGGTGGAAACATGCAAATAAATGTGTTGAGCATAGAATACATTTTTGTTTGCTCATCTAAAATGATGTTGCATGATAATAATTGCTCTGCAAAAGATAGATGATGCACGAGCAAACAGAAATAGAATCTAGATACAACATGAATGTGGGATGCATATTTCTGCATTACACTGAAGACAAACATCAGTCAGGGCACACCCATGTTGTGCACTGTGATGGATTCAGTCAATTAGGAGACTCCTGCCGATGCTCTGCATAGCAAGTCAAAACAGTTGGATACATCACAGTGACCAAGCATTCGTTTTTCGAGGGGTAAAGGCCTGGTCACACCTGCATTTATGCCGACTTCTGATTTGTCTGTGGACTCCAAAAGGAATCCCTAACTCTGTCTAAGTTCACCTTTGCCTCAACTGGAATGACCATCTATCACAAATCACAGCTAGCTAGCGTGCCAGAGGCCTTAACAATGAGGGATGGCTACTAACTTTGGCTGGTACGAGCCAAAAGTCCTGCAAAGCAAACTATGCCTCTATATCTCAAATGAAGTGGGCATAATGAAATTGCATTTCATTTCCACACATTTGAAAAAGGGTTTGAGGCTCTACTAACCACTCCAGCAACACACCGTTAAACTGTAGACTACATGTCCTCCAGCACTGATGAGCAACAAAGTGCTGTGCATCCCTTTGGCGAACGCTGACTGGGCCTCATCAAGCCTTCCGGTACCTCCTCCTCTGTTTCAATAACTTTTTCCTCTTCTGCTGTTCCTTCAGGAAAATGCTCCCTGCTTGTCCTTCATCCCTCTTTCTTCACAGTTACTGTATGAGCCGTCTATCTATGGCCACAGGGAGTCTTGCATGGGCTGCCCTGAGCCTCAATGTATGCAGGTCCTTGAATTGCAGCTTCATCAGACTTGGGACTTGAGTTGATATAAGACCACTAAAGCAACAATGTAATGTATTTTGTCTGATGCTACATATCTCTGCTTCACAACTTCTTTATTGTTTAGCTTCTTTATCAGAACGGACTGCCAGCGGGCTTTTATCTTCATTCTCAATCAACTGTGCATCATATTTTATCTAAGCCAACGGAAACCATGACACATGCATAACAAACTCCTGATGCGCACTCTAATTCAATTAAGTCCAGAAAAAGCCTGGGGCACATTTATCAATGTGTTCTGATAAAGACATATTCAAAGCTTCTCGGTGCCATGGAAACAGGGATGTTGAGAGACACTTCGCTTTTCTGCTGCTGATCTTGTGTATGGTCCATTATTTCACACTTCATTCTCATAAAATGTCTTCTCAATAGCTGCAGACTGCAACCAGTTCAAGGGCAATTACATCTGCAGGACAATACGCAGGGAAATGCACAATGTCACATCATTCTTTATCAGTCTTATCACAGCTCCGATCATGTTCATTTAATGTCTGTCTTTGGATCTAAAGTGACCTTCATTTATTCTGGTTGGAGGCATGACTTTAAAAAAATCGTAATTTAAGGCAGTGGTTCCCAACCTGGGCCTTGGGATCCCTGGAGGCACCCAAAGATAACACAACATGGGATAAAGGGATAAGACATACATTTTTTTTTTTTTTAAATCTGGAACAAAAAATATTTCTTTTGTCTCACTTTGTTTTGCTTCATATTAAGGATTGATAGGAACCACTGCCATGAAGCAGCTGAATTTCACTTTATTTCCCACGATTGTCGGGTCATTTGATTTAAAGAGCAGCTCACCATCTGTTTTAGCTTGAAAATGCCCCCTGCATGTATTCATAAAGTCCACTGAAATCTATTGCACTCCCCTCCCTAACCTTTGTATTCATCCTCTGCAGTCAATCAAGCTGCAAAAGAAAAAAAAAAAAAAGAAAAAAGAAAAAGAAAAGTAAATACATGTAAATGTTATTTTCTTTATTATCAGTTATGGAATTTATATACAATATCTAGCAAACAATAACTGATTAATGAATTGCTTATAATGCTTTCCATATAGATTTTACTATACCAAAAAAAAGCCATAGAAATTGCTTCATTATCACTTTATAGAGACCTGATGCATTTTTCTAAATAGTATTATTATGTTGTTCAAAAAATGTCTCAAACCGCTATTTTCAATGTCAATAATGAACCTTAAAAAACTCAATAAGTCGTATTTAATTTGAATCTTTACGACAAAGATCTCTGTCTTTTACTGTGTTATTTATTTAGAATTATCTGTAAATAAACAACCAAATTACTTTTTTACATGGGAAATGCAGAAGAGTTTTTTTTTTTTTTTTCTTTACAGGCACCATCAGCATCACCAACCTCCATCAAGAAGGTATGGCTGCTTGGATGTTCCTTGAAAGGCAAAATCTGATGCTGATGATACGTTTTAATTTCAAAGATACTTAAGGGTTGTTTTTTGAGTATTCTGACTAATTTGCTTATCCTGCTGTGAAATATCCATCAGCAAGGGTGGGTAGCAACACATTGCAAGTAAAAATGTTTGAGAACAAGGGCTTTCCATGTTGCTTTTTTGAAGCTGTACTATTTTTGTGCCAATAATTGACTTTTTACTTCACTCCATTTGCCATTTATACTTTTGTTACAGTAGAATGTGTGTGTGTGTGTGTGTGTGTGTGTGTGTGTGTGTGTGTGTGTGTGTGTGTGGGCCGGGGGTTGTTTGGAGCCTGCGAGGAGTACCTCTCCTGCAGATGCCAGGTTGCCAGCTGCCTGGAAGAAAAAGAAACACCACTTTTTACCGCAATGTGATGATAGCAGAGCAAAAACCAGGACAAAAGGCCTCACTTTCTACCAAAATCTAAAAAAGACAACAGGTTCACGATGAAGTGCTTGCTTTGGTGACCATTAAGGTTTGTAATCACTGTCTCTTTGATTTAAAATGTCAGAGCAGCAAGGATTGAGTTAACTAGTTCCTACATCAAGTGACTGTGATGAGGTGGTTAGAATCAGATACCTGATTTAAAGCAAAAGACTGTGAACGTCCCTGCATTATATACATGACGACACCAAAGGGCATCTAAATTCAACACTTGTGTACGACTTGAAGGATACGTACACATTACTTTCACATTATGTGTCACTTGTGATTTTGAGAGAGGCTAGAGGAGAGGGCGATTATGAAAATGGATGGAGAGATAGTATAAATGCAGTCATTGGTGGAGCATGTTCCTGCACCTCTGGGTGCACTTACGCTTGGCACATTTGTCTTGTTGGCTCACAACACTTTTACCAAGGTGTGATACACTAAAACCCATGTGCCATATTTTACAAAAAGCATGACAAAATCCCCCCATTTAGTGAGCTACTTGGACAAACTTTCAGCCTTTTCGGCATTTACTCCATCCCTGTCATGTTTATCCTTCTTTTTCTTCTGGTTTTACTGGCATGTGCCTTTTCAATGAATGACTCCTCATCAATTGATGTTACAGTTAAAATTCTGCACATTTCTACCAGCTGTGCCAGTGAGGAATGGATCAAACACAACAAATTGGCAGCTATGCTCCCATCACCATTACCGCCAACCTTCTTTTTTATTTGAGAAAGACTCAAAATACGGGGGATTTAATGTAAATACTGATTCTTACAATAAGCACATCTCTAGTCTTTAGATCTTCTCCTTCAGTGAAAGTAAGAACACTACAATGTAAAACTTTTAAAAGTGAGAGTCTTGCATTTACAATCAGTAGTTCTGTGAAATTTATTTTGGACTACCAACGTAAAAAAACAAAAAAAAAAATTACCCAGTATATACTATATGGATCAGTAATAATGATGCATAAAGTATTAGGAGCATGTTTCTTCTACTTTGAACACTGATGTTTTAGCACATATTCTATATGCAAAATCTTATTCTGCATAGCAACTAGTAACTATTGCTTTCAAATAAATGTAGCTGATTAAAAAGTACTAGATTTGCCTCTGACATTCATTCATTCATTCATCTTCTATACCCCGATTATCCCTTTCGGGGTTGGGGGAGGGCTGGAGCCTATCCCAGCTGTCAACGGACGAGAGGCGGGGTACACCCTACGCCAGCCGACTGCAGGGCAACACACATACACACATTCACTCTCACACTCACACCTAGGGACAATTTAGAGTCACCAATTAACCTAATGAGCATGTTTTTGGTCTGTCACAGAGAGGTCACAGAGAGAACCCACGCATGCACGGGAAGAACATGCAAACTTCACACAGAAAGGCCCCGCCTGACCCGGGGATCGAACCGGTGACCGTCTTGCTGTGAGGCACGCGCACTACCTGCTGCGCCACCGTGCCACCTGCCTCTGACATGTCGAGTTGAAATATTAAGTGGTATAAAAAAGTATAATGTACAAGGAATAAGGACAAACACCTACAGACTGTTCTTCCGTACAGTAGGAATAAATGTAGCTCATGTGCAGCAGCTGTTCCATGCCACAGACCAGTGAAACTATTATGATTCGAGTGGTGTTACGTCAGGAACAGCGTACGTAGATCTGGGTTCTTCTGAGGCACATTGATTCGAAACCTTCTTGAGGGCAGTTCTCTCTGATTTAATTTTTGAAGCATTCCCATCAATTATGAATCACCAGCAGACTTCTCCAATAGCCTCCCCACCCATCCCCCCGATGTCATCTGTCTGTGTACAGTACTGAATAAGTGAATACTAATGTTTTCATCAATTCCACAATAATTAACTTGGAATAGATTATTCACAGACAGTCATGCACAATATTTAAGAACTGCTGACTGTTACCCTCCATAGTCTGTCCGCGCCTGCTATAAATATTACTGATTGCCTTACTAAAGCTTATTGACGGAATTAACACCATTAATCACCTTTGAGTTTTTGAGTCTCATTTCAAATTCCATTAATAAGTAAATAAGTAATGGCTTTCAAAAGCTCCACCTGTTGCTCATTTTCTCCACTGTTACACAGAACATTTCTGTCTTTCTTTTCTTTCAGTCACATCTCAGATGCAAAAACAGTTCAAATTGACATTTTTACGCTCACTTTACATTTAGGCCAGAATGAGCCTTTGCAAAGCAAGCACTCAAAGCATCATTCACTGCATCAGCCTGCGTCACCACTTTCTACTCATCGACTTTCTGAAGGAAAGGCAGTTGTAGATTGTAAGAAAACACACTCACTGACGCACTGAAGTCAGTGTTGGAGATTCATGAGGGGAAAAAAGCTGTTTTTTCTCCCTATAATTTGTCAAATGTTTGCTGTGTACCACCATCATCTCCACAATCAAGAGTCTGTCCCCTAAAATCTGTGTTTGTACAATATGTACAAATATCTGAGTTACGCTAGAATAAATTTATATATATATGTGTGTGTGTGTGTGTTTGTGTGTTGTATTTGCAATGTCAGTGTAAAGTTCAGTATCATTTATTTATGGTGGATTGCAGAGGATGAGTTAGGGAGTCTCAGCCTGAGGAAAGAAGCTTCTCTGTAGTCTGCTTGTACGGCAGCAGCATTAACTGATCGATTTGGCCACTTGGAAACAGAAGAACAAGCTGAAAACACAAAATGATTGCCATAACATCTCCTTAGAACATTTTAGGGCAAAAATATTAGCTAAAATTGTCTATTTACACATCCAGCAGACACAGAGCAACATCATTGTTCATTGGAAGTCATAGTTTAGTCTATTCATTGTCCTCTGTTTGGGTCTCTATCAACTCCTGGATAAAATATGTTTTGCTGCCGACCCTTTGAACAGTAGTAAGTTGCTTGCACTCTGTGCCAGTACAACTATCTGCTTCTCCAAACTGGTGGCATGGCGAATGCCACCTAATGTAGACAGTACACTGATTACTGACAGCTACAGTTCATCATACAAGGGCACTTCAAAAAACCTGAACTATGCCTTTCATGTCTAAACATCTCCAATGAAAAAAATTGTGCCTGTCATCAAAGGAGACTGTTCTCGCTATTCAATCAAATTGACTCTAAATTGTCCCTAGGTGTGAGTGTGAGAGTGAATGGTTGTATGTGTGTTGCCCTGCAGTCGGTTGGCGACCAGCTCAGGGTGTACCCCGCCTCACGCCCGTTGACAGCTGGGATAGGCTCCAGCCCCCCCCCAACCCCGAAAGGGATAGTCGGGGGTATAGAAGATGAATGAATGAATGAATGAAAGATGTAAGCTCAACAACAAATATGAAAAGAAAAGAAAACAAAAAACAAAACATACAAAAATATCCATAGAAATTATTCATCAGCTGCCTCTTTCACTTTGCCACATGTGCCAACCGACTGCAGTGAACACAACATCTGTGTGTAAGATTCACCAAAGTTTCAATGTCGGGCTAAAGATTTTGCCCTTAAAAGCACATTCGCCATTTTGGAACAAGCAGCATTCAGTTGTCGCCTAATGAGATTTGAAAGGTGGGTCTGCACTTTGCCCAGGCTGCATTACGCCCACCACTGCCGAAAACTGAGCTTTTTTACATCTCGCTTGTGTGAGTCCCTCGTCCAATCCAAATTCCTGTCAGAGCCATTTCAGCTGCCAGACAAGCAGCCAGCCTGTTGACATGCTCTTTCTGAGCTTAACAAATTGACAAAGATTTGTAAACAACACAAGCCGTCATATCTCACCACCAATTTGACTCATGCTTGAATAAAACATCGGACCACACACAAATTCCCAAGCACCCCCCCACCGCCCTCGTTTTTTTTTTTTTTTTTTTTTTTTATTTATCTATTTTTTTGCATACTTCTCTGTACCCAAAACAATTTTTCAGTTCATGGTCCAATTTCGTAGCCAGTGGAGTGTGGCAGAAGCATGGACTAACATCAACACAATATTGTGGAATGCATAACAGGCTTTGTTACAGTTCAGAGCTGTTTATGCCAATCTGTGTCTTGTAGAAAATGGAGAGAAAGAGCCTCTAGGCTACCAAGGGATGGATGTTAGGAAATGGAGCATGATGTTTGTTTTCGGGTTTCTTTCACCTTTTTTTTTGCCATTCGCCGGGCATGGCAATTTTTGCTTACCGCAATGACCTTCTTGGGTTCAGATCTAGGAAAATGACTTACAAAACACTCAACACCATAATGTTTCTCAGAACATATAGCAGCTTGTGTGAAAGGCACACAGTGGGATATGTGAAAATTATGTGGAAAAATCACAATATACAGTTTGTTTACTGTCTGTAGATTGTGACTCAGGGACAGATGGTTCCTTTCTTCTTTCCAGAGAATGATCTTTTTCTGGCTTCCTCTTTGTTCTGCATGGCAAACCGAGCATATAAAATAAAAGCCAGACACACTTTTACAATATAAGGAGCTGATTTGCCTATTCAAACATTCGGTTCCATGTTATTGTCCTTCTATGTGCTATTTTATTTTATTTATTTATTTATTTGGTCTTTGTAAAGGTGCTTTTAATCAATATTTCTATACTGGATCAAAAACTGGATAATGTGAAAGCATCTGCTTGCAGTGAAAAACCCACAGAGAATTATCGCCAGCTCTGCAGTTCCCCTCATCTCTGCAGAGCTTTTTAGTTCACTTTTTTGTTTTATAAGCTTGCAAACTGCCCTCATCAACCTTGTTACTCACAGCAACAGGCCATGGTTTTTAGCAAGAAAGCTCTGATGAACCCATTGTGCACTACCTGCTCAGCACCAAATAGTAATAAGCAGACACAGTTAGAGACTAGTGGGCACGCCGAGTGGAGCATTTAGTAGCTAAAAAGCCAGTTATTTCTGCTGGATTTGGTTGTATACAATCAATTCTGCTCTAATCTTGAAAGTAAGGTTTTAGTTTCAATCAATATTGTCATATCAACAGTGGATTAAGTGGATGTGTAATGTGAAAGCTTGTAATGACAAATCCACCGAGAATTATTATATGATTCTGCAGTTCCTCTCAGTTCTACAGAGCAATTTTAGTCTCTTTTAAGCTCATTGTTTTGGTTTTATAGCCCACAACTTTACTGTTTTTGCTTACTTTCATTGCTCTTATCAGCCTCAATTACAGTAGCAGCAGACAGACGTTTAGCCTAGCTGTGTGGAGTGAAGCATCTAGCAGCTAAGCTAATTTTTCTCAGGAGCTAGTAGAGATCAAAAACAGAGCTCAAAGACAAGTGAATATTCAACTGTCTCTCTGGATGTGCAAACAGGCAACTGTTAACACACATTTTACAATTCATATAAGTGCTGTAGATTCAACACAGACACCTTGTAACTACTCCAGTTATCAGTTATTGGCTTAGTTTGTAGTTAGAGTATGAGCCTTTTGCACACCATCAAGATCTGTCAAAACATGTTCCTTGACAATTACATGCAATTCAGCAAATCAAAATTTATGTTTGATTAATAAGTCACCTTTTCTGTATAACAGTTTGTAGTCACCACTACTCTTGAAATGTTTCCAGTCCAGCTTACAAGGACAATAACCAGTGTGTGTACCTGTGTAGTCAGGCATTTCTCATAGTAGCAAAGTCTTAGCTTTCACACAGTGAGAATATATGAGTCATTGTTAGGTAAAGCTGAATGGAGAAGCTGTAGTTATCCCAACAGCAAGTGAGAGTAGCGAGCAGAAAATCTCACCATCAAAAGAGAGTAAAAAGAAATACAGCAAATATATTTTCCAAACCAGTGGAAATGCTATAAACATGTCTGTAATTTTGTTTTTGCCATTTCTCAAATCCCCTCTGGTAATCAGGGCAGATGCACTGCACAGCAGTCTAGGAAGCATTTGATGGACTGTGACTCGCAGCGTCAATCCAAAGCGAAAATTGTCACAATGTCCAAGAGCAGACAGGTTTAGAAATTGTTCAGAACTGATGTAAGAAAGATGTTTTGGTTCATTTTTGTGAAGTGATGCAGGCTGCAGCTAGGGTAGACCGAACTTTCATGTTGAACCTATTACTCGAGCTTTCACCATTGGAACAACATGCAGTACATTCAACATCAATATCTTTGCTCGGAGAGTGTATTCTATATGGATACATACTGTTTGCTCTGAGAGTACCTTGGACCAATGTTTCTGTAGTCATTGTTGGGTTTGTGGACTGTGCTATCTTTTTCTTTTCTCACATGGAAGTCAACAGAGGGAAAACCTGTAGAAAAGAGAAAAATGTCCACTCAATGCAACGCAGCTTGATTTTCTCGGACTATTTGGCTGAAGTGCTGCTTTCTCCGACAGCATTTAGAAAAATGTTCAGGATTTCTTGTGTCTTCCAAGACATTCTCTCTCGACTAGAATTTCTCAGTTGGTTTAAAGAACTGACTGTTCCTTGTTAAATGCTATAAAAGGAACATCAAGGTCAATCATAAAGAAGTTCTGACAGGGAAAGAACCTTCCACAGAACAACTGAATCCTTCCAGCTAATCTACCACGCCTGAAGTCAACTGAGTCAGTATTAAGAATATGTAATTGCATCCCTCCAAGGCTGTTTGTGTGCTTCCAGGACTACAAAGAGGGCAAAATTGATTCATAATTGGAAACCTGGGTTACACAGGTTAGAAGGCGCCTCTTGCCACATAGCCTTCTGCTGACTCAGTACCATCGGAAGCACTCAGTGACATGACCAATTTGCAAAGTCGGTAGACCGAGGAATTATTTTGGCCTTAATCTTTCATAAGGCCATACCAAGCTCGTGTGAGAGGAATAGATGAAAAAAACAACGTAATAATAAAAGAGAAATGTGAGGGAGAGAGCAGGCTGTTTGACAGGGAGGTAATTATACAGGGCACAAATGACACCAGTAATCAGCTTGTTAAAGCACAGGGATTTGAAACGCTCCATGTTTGAATTCAATAACAGCCCTTTGACATTTTAAAACCGAGATTTGCTGCTGTGACTCAAGGAGAAAGGTAGTATCAGCAGTTCTGTGTATGCATGCAGAATTAGATGACTAGCTGATACCCCTGGACTAGTCTGTGCACTAGAGAACCTGCACACATGTATAGATTTCTGTACTGTACTCTATACTCTCTCTCTCTCTCTCTCTCTGTCTATATATATATATATGTTATTTTTTTATTTATTTTTTTTCTCTGAAAGAACAGTGTCCCTACAACATTTAAACATCAATGAATGATTCAGATGCATCAGACAGTCTGTTGCTGTGTGTGCATGCTGCATCTCAGAGCTGAGAAGCTTAAATAATACAGTCTCGGATTTTCCAAGCGCCACCTGACCAGTGAACACAGGCCTGGGACTCTGCTGTTTATTCAGAAGAGCATTCAAAGATTAATAGCAACCAGAGCCCGACACGGTTACAGCAACAAGCTGCAGACGAGAAAGTTAGCAGGTTGTGAACATCTTAATATGAGAATCACTCCCTGCTACAAGCACATGCAAATGAATTTTCAAGTCATAATGCCTCAATGCCACAGAGCTATGCACAAAAGTGGAAAGATTGCCCTCTTTTTTCTCTTTTTGTTCTCTTTCTGCTATTGCAAAGAGCTATTAAATTGCTGTCATTGGTGTAAATGGATTGATGCACTGCTGCACTTTCCTTATGTTTATAGGCTACATTCAAGTCTTGCTGTAATGGCATCAAAGATTGTCCCTCCATACTGGCAGACCTACGCTGCAGATAATACAACTACACTGCAAAAGAAAACATGCCCATGACAGGTATGCCATACGTAAAAAATGAAGCAATTCTTCTGCCAAGAAAGATCTTGTACTCCTCATATGCGGAAATACATTATTAAAAATGAAATTGTGTTTGTTTCCTGTGTTCTATAACAAAGTCCTTCGATCACACCCCACAGTGAACACATGCTGTTCTGAGCTTTCATGTTGTGTACATGGTGTGCAGAGTGTGTTGCATTTTCCTATATCAGTACCGGCTTTGATTTTAATTGAATAAAGGGAAGTCACAACTACATGCCATTGTGGGCAAAGGTGGTTATTTTCATTCATTTGTTTAGGCGGTTCCCATGGAAACACTATTATTAGAATGTCAAATTTAAGCAATTAAGATTGAGATTGCTGCCCGGAATGACACTGAGTGCATAAATGATATCATAAACTCGAGGGGTTGAGAGGATGAAAAAATGAAATGGAGAGAGAGAAAGAGAGAGAGAGAGAGAGAGAGAGAGACAAACAGACAGAGATGTCATTATAGCAAGACTATAGAGGTGCAATGCAAATAAAAGCTTTCTTAAAATCTGAAATTATTATCACAATCATTTGAGACATAACAAAGTGGGGGCAAACAGGGCAGACTGTTTTAACTTCCAAAGGAACTATAGTCTTTGCTGAACCCTCTTCACCTGGTGAGACATGATTACAGACTACATGAGGTCTGCCATGATGTTGACTCAGAGGGCGGTGCTCAATTGATGTTCTTGATATTCTGAACTCTATTATCATCCCCTTGGGTTTTGTTGTATGTTGATGTCAGACCTCCTCTTTGTAGGATGTCTCATTGTTGGTTGTTAGTCTTACTGCGGTGGTGTCATCTGGAAAATGAATGATTGTGTTGGTGGGGTGCATGAGCGAACAGCTTTGAGTAAAGAATAAGAAGAGGAGGGGGCTGAGGACACAATGGTGGTTGTGCTTCTGTATTCAGGATCACAGGTGAGTTCCATTTTTGGATCTGTTGCTTACAAAGTCCAGTATCCATGAGCACAGTGAAGCCAAATTCTCTCATTTTGGACCAGTTTGTGGGGCAGTATCTCTCCACACAGCACAGGTAAAGCAGCCTGCAGCTGAAGGAGCTGCCCAGTGCTGAGTGTTGCTCACAAGCTTGATGTATTAGTTGTTATCACACAATGATGTTAGATGACATTAAAAACACAACTTTGGGTCAGACATGATTTCAAGAGGGCCTATTCTCACCAACAAAAGAATTCCCTCCTTCTCAGGAAAATGTGTGTGTATTCATTTCAGTACTCATTTATCAATTGTGCGTAAGATTTGGCATATATGGGGAATATGGTCTTCATTTAAGAAACACTCCACACCAAAATTTTCATTTGTTTTACAACAAACAGCTTCAAAATTATATTCATACACATTTTACATTCATTTTTTTTAAATCTGTTTTTATGTCCATTCTGTTTTTTCTATGTAAAGCATTCACTTGGTTCATGTGATTTCTTTCTGTAAAGCACTTTGAGCTGCGATTTGTCACTGTACCTTCCAGTCTCTTACCTGCTGCCTTGTCTTCTCAGCTGTTCACCTGTGGTGTCACTACTTTTCCACTCTCACTCCTCTTTCCAGCCACGCCCACCTGCCCACTCACCTGATCACACACCTCAGATTCATTCCCGATCAGTCAAGTATTTAAATTGCTCCCCCACACTCACTCAATGCCAAATTGTTCTTCACACTGTGTGACTCTCCAGCAGATTTTATTTTGCCATCTATCACCATCTCACCTTCTCTGTAAGCAGGTATTTTCAATATTAGTCAAAGCATGAAGGTAGGAGAGATCAACACAACCACTCCATGGAGAACCAGAAAGAGCTAGAGGTCACTGAAGGACACAGAGGTTCTGCTGGGGTCTGGGATTGACAGCAACTTTATGATGCTTGATTTTAAACAATTACCAAGTCATGTTTTTTGATACTATTCAAGTCGATCAAATTGTTGTTCCTCTGCATCGTCTGTAAAGATTTATGACCATGTAGATAACTTTATAGCTTTTTGCTGTGTTGTAAAAACCTGTAAAATTTGTTGATGGAAGCAAATGGAACACTTTGATTGAGATCCAATTCCTTTTTCTTCGGCAGCATGGAGTCAAATACATTTCCATATCTTGCTTTGTTCCAGATCTGAAATAGACTTCACAAGCACGGTTGCTCTCAGCAGCCATCTCTTATGAATGATTTAAAGTTCTTGCACATGAACAACATGTGAACTGCAATCAGCCACAGTTTGTAGATGCAGTCAAACCATATTTTGTCCTGCCTCTGAGTTTTTTTTTTTTTTTTTTTGTTTGTTTCATATCATTTTATTTATGATTTCCTGTTTTGTTTTGAACTAGTCACCTCTCGTCTTGTTTCAGTAACTCCACTTCCTGTATTGGTGTGTTTCCTGGCTGTTTGTCTGCCACGCCCTGATTAGTTTCACCAGTCCCACATCATCCTCCCCTCTATATTCAGTGTGTGTTTCCTAACTCTGTGCCAGTTCGTTTTTGTACTGTATGTTAAGCATTCCAGCCCTTTCCTAGAGTTTTCCCTCTGTGTTTGCACCTAGCCCACTTCCCAGCCACCTAGCTTCCAGTATGATAGTCCCTAGCCTGCTTCCTAGACATCTAGCTTCCATTAGGATAACCCCTAGCCTGCTTCCTAGCCAGCTAGCTTCCAGTATAATAGCCCCTAGCCTTCTTCCCAGCCCACCAGTTTCCAGCATGCTTGCCTCCAGCCTTCACCCTGGACTGCTAGCCTCCAGTCTGCCACTTTACAGCCCGCATCTCAGCCGGCAAGCAACAAACCTGATTTTCAGCTAACGACCAGTCAGCATTCGCACCCATCTGCCAGCTACTAGCCTCTATTCCTGCCCTCCATCTGATTAGGCTTGAGTTTAAGAGCCTGCAGCCTTCCAGTCCTGAGCCGGCAAGTCCACTACCTCCCTGTCGAAGATATGGTCATCATGACTCCCAGTGTCTCCAGCAGTCTCAGTTGCCTGGCACCCCAGAGCTTCTCAGTGTCCCATAGTCTCAGCTGCCCAGCACCACAGAACCTTAGTTGCCCAACACCTTGGCCTGTTCCCTGCCCAGTGCCACAGAGCTGCCACTGACCCTGTCAGGTCCCCAGTCATTGGCCTGGCTGGCCAGGAGACATGCTCCTGGTTCAGTTTCGGTGCCATGGTCGACACGTGCTCCTGGTTCCCCATTGGTGCCCTGGCCGACACATGCTCCTGGTCCCCAGTTGGCAGCCTGTTCCTGATCCCCAGTTGACCATCCCTATCGATGCCCAGCCTGAACTACCAGAACCCCAGGCAGCTGTCCTTACCAATGCCCTGGCTGAAAAGCTGTTGGCTGTCCTCAATGACATCCTGCATGAAATCCAGTAAATAGTCCATGCCAACCAACAACCAGTCCTCCACACGGAAATGGCTGAATCATTTGAACCAACTAATAGAAACAAATGGATATAAATTTGGTAAGTACTACTGAGCTGTATGTTTGTAATAAATAGGTAATCAGAGGCAGAGTTAAAGTGCCATTCTGCAGTAAATTCTGAGTTAATTATAAACAAACCATTACAAGCAGTATGCTAATAAGTATAATGTTCATAGTTTTTACTCTCTAACTATGACCCTGATTTATAGCTTTAACTTGTTTGAATGTGATCACATCCATTATCACAGTACCTTGCAGTCTCTTACCTGCTTCCATTTCCTCTCATCTGTTTCCCTGAGCAGCAAGTACTTTTCCACTCTCACTCCCCTTTCCAGCCACGCCCACCAGTTCTCTCACCTGATCTTCATTCTAATCAGTGAAGTATTTAAGCTGCTCTCCCTGCCTCCCTTTGACTTCACCTGATTTTCTGTTCTCCAATAAATACCTCTGCCCTGCACCTCCTGGATCTCTGTCTGTCTGTTACTGTTTGGCCAGCCAAACATTTCAAGAGACTCTTACTAGTTCCAAACGGGGTATTGATCTGTACACGGCTTATCTGTCCCTGTCACACCTGAGGTCAAAGTCGGTGAAAGTGACTTCCACGTACTGGTGGTACTGCAATTAGGTCCTAAACCAACCAGTTACATCAATAGAAGGGGAATAAAGGATCTTAGCACTTTCTGACCTTTCTAAACATGCAGACCAGAGGTTTTTAAACTGTGAGGCATGCTGCCTCAGTACAGTGTGAGGTGAAAGGGGCAGGTGCAAGCAGGTGTTCTAAAAACAACGGGAAGTGAGTTATTGTAGTTTGGCTGCTGATTTGGCCGACTTATTAACACAGTCAGCAGTAATATCAGCAGTAGTCACTGTGACACACATCATGGAGGCAATTATTAGTTTAAAACCCTTACTTAGCCTCTGATTGCTGCAATTTACATCAGAAAATACCCTCCCGCTCATAGTCATTACTCAGTAAAATCTGAACACGCTGATATGATGCATATATTCAGTTTCAGTGTGACCCACCCTTTAAGCAGATATCATTAAACTAAGTCCATTGCAAATAAAAGTTCCTAAATTCTCTTACAAGGGATAAAAGGGATGTTCATTGTATTTCCAGAACTATAAGGAGCCTGTGACCCAGTTAATCACAGGTAATCATGGTTAATCACCATTATATTTGCTGAAAAGCAGATTTAAGTCAAAACGTTCCCAAAAATAGTGAAAAATGTCAAGGTACTGGGCTGGCAGAACATCACTGGGAGAGACTTAAGACAGATGTAAATTATATATGATGACTTTAGTTATGTTTCTATATATTTTTCAATTACAAAAGTGGAGCACTGTGTATAGAAGCCAAAACTCAACACTTTATCCTCACAGCTCTTAGCATCAAACTTTGTCCCTGCAAATAATACTTTGACAAAATTCTCCTAATGCAAGGTCCATTCACTGGCTTTTCCCAGAGGGAAAAAGCTACTAAATTTACCTTATTAGAGATAGTTGGGTTTTATTTGTCAAAGCTTATCATCATTATTTTAATTTCCAATCCCTTACGTGCACTTTATTTAGCATAATTTCTGATCCACTACGTAGCCTTTGACTCAGAGTTATTAATAAATACTTGTTAACTAATTATTAACTAATTAACTCCTGATTTATCATTACTTGATATTTTCTTCTTTTCATTGAAAAGTAAACCAACTGCTTGATTTTGTAGTTTTTACAGTGTGTGCATGATGCTCGCGTAAGAGCACAATCCCAAAAAGAAAGGCATGACAAGGAAAAAAAACAGCTCAGTCCATTAATATCCGGCTCTTGCTGTGGAATTTGTTTTCTCTTGTCAGGCGGTTGTGGCTGTCACAGTGATGAGTGGGGCCGAAGCACCGAGCGCCTGTATCACTCTGACAGAAAACACAGAGATAGAGTGAGAGAGGAAGAGCAATGAAGAGTGAAGGAGAGAGGGGAAGCGGGTGAAGGAGAAGGGACAGGAGAGAGGAGATGAACAACAACATGAAAAAACAGAAAAACAAAATGACAATGTTGGAGAGCAGGAAGAGTGACAACAGCACTGAGTGAAGACTGAGACAGAGAGACGCGGTCTGAGTAGCAGGTTGGCACTCAGCGTCAGTCTCAATGTGCAAGCACAGACAGTCTTCATCAGACTGAGACATAGGAGCAACTCTACAGCAAAACAAGGATTGCCTTTCAACACACCGTATCTGTTGCGCAGCATGTCAACTCATGACACTTGTCAGATTGGCTGCATTTAGCTAAAAGACTTGAAGTGGCATCAGCAGACAGTCAGTCGAAGTTCCAGAAGCGGTTGTTTAAACTATTTGTTTCAAGGATGTTGCATGTAGATGTGTGTATGTTTGTGATAAGGGTTGCTTTTTTTCTCATTGCAGAAGCTACAGCAGGCAAATTGTTGCATACAGTACTGTTTTCTTGTTTGCGTCAGAGCCGAGCTGCAGCCACTTGGTGCCTGTGATGAAGTTTATCTCATGTTAATGTAATCTAATGACACTTTCTCAAGGTTAACACTTGTGATTGTAAGAAAGTGATTATGGGTGTTGTGCTTGTCTGTTTATTGGCCAAGAACAGTGTGATTCATTTATGCTGTGGATTTACAAAGGACCGTATTCTTTACCTGCAGAATAGTAGCTGAACAGAAAATGCTGAACTCAAGGAACACTCACTAGATTTCTTCCTAGTGCTCTCATGGCCTTCATCAGCAGATTGTCTGCTCATTTATCATCGAGAATTTGAGTTATATTACATGTGAAATAAAAAGTCACTCAATATTATTACATATTATATGATGAATAATTTGTAACTTTATGCACCAGTCATGATAAGCATTTAGCAATAAGAAATCTCTCTTTATCTGATTACAGCTGCTCTATATTGTACAGTATGTTATAAACCATTCATTAACTGTTTATGATTAAATGTTAAATGGGGGATGAAGACAGTACTTCTCTTGAAAATCAAAATCAAACTTGCTACTGCTATATTTGGACTTTCTTTACAAAAAAAAAAAATGTCTAAAGTCACACTGAAAGTCAAAGATTTGGATTAAGAAATCATGATTGCTTAATTCACCATCGCCTTTAATATCTGAAAACGAGCATCAGTCAGACGCAGTGCACACATCATACATCAAGTACATGTCTTGAAATGTAAAAATTAAATTCACAAGAATTACACCTTATGAGCACCAACTCGTAACCTTATGGGGGGAGCACTTTGAATCTCATATACTGCCACCACCGTAGACTGAATCCGTCTTCACCTTTCTTTTCTTTCTTTTTTTTTTTAAATACTCTGTACACGTATATCACCATGTTCAGCTATTCTTTCTGCCACTCACTGCTGCAAAACTAAGAGCTATAAATTATACTTCTGGATAATTATTGCCTGAATCAAGGCTATCATTTTCCAAGTTCCGCACAGGTGTGTGCTGTTTATTTGTTCAACTTCTCCTCAGAAAAGTCTGTGCTTTTGCAAATGTGCCTGAACCTGAGAAGGTCCCTGGTTTGATTCCCACCACGACCAACTTTGCTTTTGGTTACAGATGCTTTTTCCACCAACCTGCACAAAATTGCTGTCCTGATAAATAAAACTGGTTCATTTTACACAAGTTTCTGCATTTATGAGACTTGCCAGGTTACACAGATGTTTGGCTAATTAGACTTAATCCTCAGGAAACTGTATGCTTGTGCAAAGCAGTTTTCTTGGCAGCAGCTTCATCTCAGATGTTACAACAGCTTCCTCACAACCAAAAGGTCTGAGGTTCAAACTCTACTCCAGCCAACATGCATGTTGATTGATAAAGAAACTGCTACTACAGCCCACTACCAACACACAATAGCCTCACAATTTGAACTGGGTTAACTAAATTAAACATTTGTCTCGGAAAATGTTGCTGGCTTCAGCTTCACCTGTTGTGGAGAAACAGTAGGAAATGTGCAGTTAGTGTGGCTCATTTGTTCATTGATTGTAAATGTAATAAAGACAAACTTTCTGCTTTACTTTAAGCTCATCATCAGGAGGAGATACAGGGGTTGGGAAACAGGTAATATACTGCATACTAGGAATGCCAGCTGATTGCTCATCAATTATGCTGATGATGTCACCGGCCCATACAGTCGTGGTTTGTAGGATTAAACATGAGCTTATAGGCTGATGCAGGCAGACACACTTTCAGCTGTTGTGTGCAAATTAGATGACGTCACGCTGTATTGTCTATAACCAAATAGTGCCCATTCACACAACACTGCAGCACCAAAATCAGACAAAAAGTCTGAAAAACAGTTCAGTTCAGAGCATTGAATACTATTTCAATTACTCAAGGATATATATGTCATGTCATTTGTTCACAAAAATCTCTGATGCATTTTAAGAAATCAAAGTCAATACACCAAAAGATTCCCACTACACATTTTTTCCGGTACAAATGTGTTTAAAAAATCCTTGTACAGTGAAGTTGGCTGTGCTGTGCAATATGGCTGCTTTCACATTTGGCTGCGCTGGACTGCATGCAGCCTGAGACAGGAGGCGTTTCAGCAAGATCCATGTTTTATTTACTGGACTGTAGCCACTTGACTGCAAACATGTGTTCCTTCGAAAGCCTGGCTTTGTTAAAAGGACAGGCCCGGCAGTTGGCTGTTGGGAAGATGTAAGCTGTGAAATTCCAAATGTGAGAGGAACATACATTAAGGCGCTAAAGGCTAGTTCAATTCAGTGTAGTCCACAGAGGGAGGTTGAAGTGTGTGTGTGTGTGTGTGTGTGTGTGTGTGCGCGCACGTGTGTGTGTGTGTGTGTGTGTGTGTGTGTGTGTGTGTACATATATATAAATATATACACATATTGTGAAATAGTGTAGAAATGAGGTAAACTGATATGGCCTAGAGCGTGGAGGTAGAAACGAATGGAAGATAGAAAACTCATTCAAGCACACAGAGAAGTAAAATGCACAAATTGAAATATCTTAACTCCCAATTTGTTTTATTGGACATAATGTGCTTTTCTGACCATTTAATATGCCTTCTCCCTTCCCCGATAAAGACTTTCCCTCACCCTGTTAGCTTGGTGACATCTGTTGATGCCCTGATGGCTCACTGACATCTACTATTGAGCTCGAAAAGGATGTGCTAAATTGGATAATAGCAAGTTGCAAGTCACACCATCCTTGTGTGTTTGTACCCTTTCAAATTCAGCCTGTCAGAAAGCCAGAGGAGTGCTAGTTTACTCCTCTGTCCCTCACAGCAAGGCACCTCTTCAATCATTCAAAAAGGTGTTTGGTCAGTGCTGCTCATACCAGCGGCTGGCAGCCACCTCCTTCACAGTCAGTCACAAAAAAACGGAAAAGCTGTGTGTGCACCACAAACAGCAATGTGAAATGTGCGTGTAACCACAGGTTTCTGTGAAAAGAAATGTTTCTGCCCATGCAGGGGCATTGGTCAGGGGGTGGCACGGTCTCAGGGGCCCCTGGACCAGAACCTGCAAGCTTTGTGGAAATGGGCGCACAAGGACGAGCCTCTTTTCTCCCACTCTCACTCCCACAGTTATAAGCTATAAGTGGTTGTAGAAAAGCCCTTAAACATCCATTTGCATATCGACATCGATATTGATGCAGCCGCACAACCACTAAGACCTGTCAATGGAAACAGCAAAGAAAAAGTCAAATTTAACCATTTTTGTCACTTCATCTTGTGAGGTTCTACAACATAAAGCACCATTAAGCATGGCTGTGGCTATTTAAAGCACCCATACCACTAATTCATTGCTGTCACAATCATTATTAAATATCAGAAGGATTATTAATGATTCAGTGTAACATTCATATTGAAACAGACTCTACAAAGTGCTTCAGAATTTAGGATCAAATGAAAAGATCATTAATATGGAGAAATAACGGCTTTAACTGGAAGTAAAATGGATCATAAAATGTATCACTCCTAAATAATTTCAAATTAAGTTTAGAAATGTGTCTTTGGTTGAAATTTTACAGAATGCTGTGGCGATTGCAACAACAACAACTTGCAAACAGCCAAAAGACTGTTTTACTCGTAAGATTACATCAGCAGTGCCTAAACCCACCCCTGCTGTCCAGACGAGAGTGGCAAAGAGGTTTAACAGCAGTTAGACACTGCACTTGATGGGAACACGCATCCTCTTCAATTGTCGGCATCCAAATCCTCCTCAGTGTGATTCCCCCACTTCAAACAGGCCCCTGTCTCTCTGAACTGCACCCAAGACCAGAGATCACTGATGCTCTCAACAGTGTCCCGTGTCCTGCTCTAAATCCCCTCCTCTGTCTTTCATCCCTCAGTGTCTCTCTTTCTCTCTCTCTCTCTCTCTCTCTCTCTCTCTCTTTCTCTCCCTGCAGGAGGTGTGAGAGTTAGCCCGTTAGCTTTGAATCATGCACAGGTTCAAAGTGAATTCAAATGAAAACGATGTTTTCATGATGAGAAAAGATTCAGGAGGTATTTAGTTTCATCAGTCTCTCTCGTATCAGTAGAAAAAAAAAAAGAATTCCATTCCTTCTAATGAGCCATAGGTCACTTTCACACCTGGAGTTCAATTCAGTGGGTTGTACAAAGGCAAAAACAAAAAGAGTTGATTCTTTTTCGTTCTTGTCTGCTTTCTAATCACACTGACTTATTCCAAACACAACAAGACGACTAAACATGAAGTTAACACGTGGAAACTGCAGGAGGCTGGAGGAGCAGTTGGAGCACAACAACATCAATGAAGTCTGGAGGGACCTTCAATACGTCTGTGGTGACAATCCAACTCCCTCTTGTGGGTGGCAAAAAGTGGGGGAATGATCTTAAGTCTTCAATAGATTTGATCAGTCACCTGTTCCTTCCTCTGTCCAGACCTCTCTACTGCAACCTACATCATCTGCAGCCCCTGTGTCTCTCTCATCCAAATATGGTCACTTCTGGCTCCAATAAAACTCAAGGCTTCAATAGGGTCGAACACAAATCAATGGGTGACATCATGGTGGGTTTACATCTGGTTTAGGCGTTAGTTGTCTGGCAGTGGCCACACCAGACATTACATAAGAAGCATGGTTGCTGCAGGTTTTTATGTTTGTCTTGCAGGTATAATCCCGATTCCACAAAAGTTGAGATGCTGTATAAAACATAAGCAAAAGCAAGATGCAATCATTTGCAAACAAACTGAGTTTACCAAAAATGCTTTAATGCAGTGCTCCCAATCCCATATGGTATCCTTTATACAATCATGTGTTCACAAAGTGGTGAACCTTTTTTTTTTTTTAAAAAATATAAACGCAATTGATTATATAGTAAATATGATATAGTAAACCCACTGATAAATTAATTACATTTGATTTTATGAACATGTTTTATGGATTATATATAATTGTCTGTATTTGATCATTTCTAGGTGTAGAATGTAAAAAGCAAAGCCTAATTTTCCAGTTTTTGGGGATCTTGGGCCTCTGTCTATAAATCTGAAGATACTGTTCCCAGTTGGTTTTTTAGCCTTTCCTTTATCATGTCCTCATACACAGTATTATCATATGTTCTTATGTTTTCTGAATATGGAAGTCTATTTCTGGAGTGGGTAAATTGGTGGGATAATTGGCCAGTAAATCAAAAGGGCCACCCCTACTGCTCCCAACTACAGCTTCTCCACCTCTTTACTGATCTTGAAAATGAAACGCTCTTTCTTCCTTCTTGCTCCTCCCCACTCCAATGCATTTTTCAGAACTAATTTTGCGGGGTGTTCGCCTTGATGTCCCTTTAGTTTAATTATGTACAGCATTGCCAGTTTTGATCGCCAAAATCCCCAGAGGAGTTTCTCCCATCTCTACAACAAATAAAGCTGGCATTGGGGCTGTATGGAAGGCCCCACAGCATTCAGTGCCTTTGCTTGTACTACAGCCAGTCTTTTGAGCTGTTGTTCCACAACATAAACAACAGTAATCTAAACTCAATCTTATCGTTGTTCTGCAAATCATTAATTGTGTGTTCGGACCAACACCTCATGTATTCCCTGAGAGGGAACACATTACGTTTATCACCTTTTCACACATAGTCACAGCACTATCTCTGTGCTTTTTCATGTTAGTCCATGACATTCAGTTTTCTTACTGCCACATATAACATTTTGTTTTTTCATCTGAAATTTCAAATCCCCATTTGCCTCCGCAATCAGATATTTTAATTGGGCTCCCACGATATTTGCTCTTGAGAATTTTAGCTCCTTTTATTTTTCTAGAACTGAACTTTAACACTTTTGTCCTTATTTTATAGCTATGCATTTGTCTTCTCCCCCCTGGATGCACAGGTTGCAAAGATCTGAGTCAGATAAATAGGGAACTGGTGAGTGAAATTTCATCCTGACACCAAGTTCAGAACAATGATGTACTCCTGGTGTTACTTGCTCTTTTGGCTAATAAAGAGAGCGCCAGCTAGGAGACGAATCTTCCTTGGCAAGGTCAATCTGGCTCAGCCAGCCTAACTACAGTAGGCCACCTTCCATGTTAGGATGAGATTACTGGGAGGAGCTGGATGCTAAACTTTAGGCTCCTGTCAGCTCTACACCTCCTGCTGCAGATCACTGGGTTACTGTTGGAGCTGGAGAACAGAAGGGGTGGAAATCCTTCCATCTACTGCCTGCTGCAGACATTAGCTAGAAAACCATTTTATAGCATTAGAGGGGCTGAGATCCTTCTATTTGTCCCTCCTCTGCTTAATATTCTACGATGAATGATTTTTATAACGCTTTCCAGAAAGCCGTAGTTGTACAACTCAACTGCACTATTCCCACTACTGTTCTCCATAGGTCTGAAAATATGACTTTACGAAAGGATACCCTTTATCAGAAGACTTGGGTACAGATTCAAGAGTGGTTTAGGTACTGGTATGACAAATGGTACAGCACCAGCAGATTATCATTTCAACTGTTTATAATGTGAGTAACCATAAAGCCCAGTGTTGTCAGAATATCTGAATAGACAACTTTGACCATCAGTGGTTTGTTGGCTTCCAGATGGCGACTTGTTTGCCAAATTCTCTCCTCTGCTGGTATTAGCATCTTGTGTCATGTTATGAGACACTCTCATGCCCTTTGACCAACTTATTTACTAGCAGCTTGTATCATCCATCAAAAGTAGCACCAGGATGACTCAGCCATATGCAAGCCCGGTGCATGTGATACAAATGTGCAGGTCAGTGCTTGTGTCTTTATGTTGTGTTAAATATACTGTTCTTTGCAGCCTTCACAGTCTTGATGAGATTTGACAATAAAAATAAAGAGGTGTAAGATATAGCATATTCCAGTCTAACACCAGAACAAGATGACTAGGGAGTAATCACAATATACTGAACAGTCATGAAGAAGAGGCTCATAGTCGGGAATTTGTGTTCTTTCAGTGAAATTGCTTCAAAATGCTATAACTTTACGCCTTAAAGGAATTAGTTTTACATCTAATCTTTGAAAAGAAATATATTTGCAGAACAAGAAGGCACAATGAGATAATGTATTAAAAGTCAAACATAAAACAATGCAGAAAACAGGATGAAAATACAACATATTGTTTGTTTCAAGTATTCATTTGAAAAAGGTTCCTGTTTCTTATAATCGCTCCACACAGATCTGATATTATTATCCTGTCCAATGGAGCTGAAGCTTGAGTGACTTTAAAGTCACATGCTTTATGCACATTGTGATTTATTTGCTAAGTCTTTTTTGCCATTGCACTCTGTCACATTTTGTTGTTTTGTACAATAACCTTTTCAACTCAGCCAAGTGTAAAAGCTTTGTTTTTATTTGCTCTTTTTAAAATTTTCCATGAGCAAATCAACAAAGTGTGTTACTTTATTAATGTACAAATTTTGTGGACTGTGATCCACCGTATTCCATCATTTTAAGCAGCTGTTTACCTTTTTTCCTCATGAAATGAGACTGATTAATCCTCTTTATTTAACCTCCAAAACAGCAATTACTTCTCCTGCAGCACTACCTGAAGTCCTCTGTACTTGACTTTTCTCAATGTGTCACTGTGGAGAACAACTGCACCCATTGTGTGTGCCAATATCCATGAGGCATGGTACACTTGTAGAAAACACTAAAACAAAGAAAATGCAGCCAAGAGACCAACTCTGTATATGAGACAGTGTGCAGCAATTTCTCAATGAAAAATGTAATGGTGCAACATCTAGGTCAAATGAATTCTCAGTCCCCAAAAGAGCTCTCAACATAATATGAATTCTAGAGATGAAGAGAGGAAGAGAAGGAGAAATTGAACAGTAAAATTAGATAGACAAGTAGCACTTCTTTCTTTCTTTCTTTCTTTCTTTCTTTCTTTCTTTCTTTCTTTCTTTCTTTCTTTCTATCTATCTTTCACTTGTCCATATCAGCGCCCCTAACTGTTTAACCCCCATGTCACTGTACACCTATTAACACTCAGTGGGTGGATGATGGACCTCTGACTTGTCATAGCGACTCAGTGTCAGGGCTCCCACTGCGCTGTGATGCACCCTCTAAATTCACAGCAGGAACTGCCAGCAAAGGAAATGTCAAGGTTAAGTATTGAGAATGGCAGGATAATGTTATGGCCTTCTGAGGGGCTTTAGAGTTCGGCTTTGACCAGCGTAAGGATGATGCACTTTTCTGCCTTTTAATGAAAATTGGATCCAGGTCATCAGTGTTTTCCACCTCTAATTGTTGTTTATTGAATTGAATTAATAATTCAGTCTATTTGTGCTATTGCAAAAGCAGGAGTCCCACATAGTTGTACACCAAAATGTAGACTGCTTTTTATTGCACTTGTTTTTTTGCATTCAGTGGTTGAAGCTAAATACCATTTCAGTAAGAAAGATAAAACTGTGGCAAAGCACTGAATCTTTATTTGTCATTTCTACTCCTGATGATTATCAGAGACTTTAAGATGAGCAATAGAAACAAACTGGGATGTCAGTGTAAGCTCCTGGTATTGGTTGGATGAATCAGCCATCAGGATATAAACAGATGTGTATTTCATTCATAAGATACCAAATCAAGTCTGAACAGTTTATACCCCTGAGAGTCATCACAGGAGACATTTCACAGCTGCCTGGATAACATCTGTACAAACTGTACACTTTTCCTGAAGGTTTCACTAAATGGATGGCATGTTAAAGATGGAAGGGTTCAACTTCTGGTTAGCATTGAAGTGTACAGTAAACATCATGCTAACGTGCCAAATATCTATTAATATCCATAGTTATGCTAATGGAATGCCTCCAATGTTGTCAGTCAGTCCACCACTTTGCACCAGACTAAAATATATAGACAAAAAATACATCAATAAATAATGCAAGTATCGCTATTAAAATTTGTGCAGACATTCGTGGTCCTTAGACGATGAATTCTGATCACTTTGTGGATCCCTGGACTTTTCCACTTGCATTACCATGAGGTTGATGTTAGTGGTTTTACTGAAATATCTTACTCTTCTTAATGTTTGGATGAATAGGTATATTCAAGGTCCCCAGAGGATGAATTGTAGTAACTTTGACAATCATTTGACTTTTCGTCTGGCATCACCATCAAATCAAAATTTCACTCAATTTGGCACTTTGGTTTATGCCCAAATGCCTGACCCTGCATGACATTACCATTAACCTCAGCTGTGCTTGGTGTTTAGTGCTAATTAGAAAAATCTAGCATGCTAACATGTTAAACTCACATGATGAAAATGTTAAACTTAACCTGGCAACCATTAACCGTTTTAACATTGTCATTCTAGATATGTTATTGGGGATATGTACCATGCCAAAGCCATTAAAAGTGACCCTCAGAGAGACCAACTACAATAAACCATCTTAAGAAAGAATCAATATCTTTTTTGTTTGTTTGTTTGTTTGTTTTTTTGACCTCTTGCTCCAGAATAATATAATAAGACTACTATTAAACCAAGAGTCTACTTTTGAAACTTTCTCTATTTGCTGTTCGTCGTTCATTCGTATACAGTAACACAGAGATATGCGTTGTGCTTGTTGATTATTTAGAATGAGGTTTGTTGCTAATTATTAATGCTGATGTTGAAACAGCTTAGGCTGCAGTGCAATGTTTTATTGACATTAATTTAAATAGAGGGTTGTTCATGAAGGTTTGGTGCCTTTAAAGTACACCATATTTGCTGCAAACTCTTTGCGGGACTTTATAGTCACATTTATGACATTTCAGAATGCAGTCAGCGGGACGTGAGAGGTTAGCAAAATACAAATATGGCCACAGCGGGAGTTAATGTTGGTGGACAACAAAAGCAGAAAACATGAAATGTCAGATTGCCTCTTAAAGGATGCAGTGTTTTCGGTCTGAGCAGCTTCTTTTCCATCTTTTTCCTTCCAAACATCCCTATTTTATATTTGAAAAAACAAAACAAAACAAAACATGTATATTCAGTATACTGTATGAGTACTGCATTGCATATGTATATACTTTTACTGCATATACTGTACATGCAGTACAGACACAAATGTAAAGCACCATTCAATAGAGGGAGAGACTATAAACAACATCAGATGCTGAAAGCACCGGAGCACCCTTTAGAAACTCAAACTCAGTACTACAAACCTGGCATCTCTCTCTCATTCAAGGTCAATATACACAAAGAACCTTCATCAAGAGCTCAAACACTTGAAGGAAATTCACAAACAATCGAGCAGCCATCAGATGTGCCAGCTGATTTAAGTGCCAGGCCCACAATTAATGTGGTGGCAGAGTCAAACTGAGCTTGGTCTGAGACTCATGTTTGGATATGTCAGCATGGATGAGGGATACTCTTTGTTAAAACGGATGTTTATCAGTCAAAAATGCTAATCTGACATTGGTTACTGGCTATGGCTTTGAGTGAAAAAACAACATTAAGTTACTACTAACAGCATGTCTAACCTCAGCAGAATGAATGTTAGAGTGCTGTGTAGCTACAAGTTCATCCCAAGCCAGCGTTACTTACAGTTGCTGGTTTATGACTAACTTTCAACAAACATGTGAGCCATAATATTTTTTACCTGACAGCCACATTAAAGATCTCTTTCAGTCCGTGTGCATTTCAGACACCTGTATGGGAAGCACGATCAAAAGGCGAAACAAAAAGTCAAGCTTGATCTATGTAAATGATTTTTTTTTTCTCCCTTAAACTTTAATAAAAACCTTTCTTAAAGGAGCTTACTTCTTAGCTCAACACTAATTACTTTTACTGGCACTATCAAAGCAGTTAGAGCTGCTTCGGTAACATCCAATATTAACTCATTATAATGCTGAGCTGGAGAATCTCCAAGATAGGACAACAATTTGCTCCCAAAGAGATTAGGGCTAGTTGTGCATAAATATATGAATATAACAGAGTGCAGACCATTAGACATCCTCAACACATTCAGTGCTGCAAACAAGCCGGGAGGGCTGCTGTGTATCGCTGGTTCATTGTCTATACTTACTACTTCAAGGTAAATAGCAGGGGGATTCAACTCTGTTTAAACATAATGGCATGGAAATACAATGCAGTGGGCAGTGCTGGGTGGAGAGCTGTGATAAGTGTGATAATCATAATATGTCAAATTGGACCGTTATTTTGTCTCTGCACATCTTTGTGACACTCTCCTAAATGATGTTCTTCGACTGGTGGCAGTAGTAGTGTGGCAGTGAAAGTGTGCTGACAACACAAAGCCAGTTGTTCAGCAGCAGGCTAATGTGTCTTTGACAATTAATAGACACATTGGAGACAAAGCAACAAGGTTGTCTGCTTCACCGAAATGAACAATTCACAATAGTTTGATTGCATTGGCTGGTGGAACATTATGCAGGGCTGAGCATCAAACTCTGATAATAAATACACTAATACTGCATTTGATGAGGTTATTGACTGTGAATAATTCAATATTCTTCAATGCTAAAGCCTGGGTTTGAAATGGAAATTTAAATGAGATGTGGATATTGTCCATACAGTGCCAGAGAGAATATTGACTTTTAGTTGTCAATACAACACGCTCCCCTTTATTTCCTTCAGGATATCAGGAGGATATGTTTGGTGCTTTTCTCTCCTTAGACTGCTTGTTATTTATTAGCTGGGTGGCATTATGTTATGTGGTCAATGACTGAATGAGTTTTGAATACTTAATCCAATTTGACTATTGACCTAAATATCATTTTCAACATTCACCATCTGTGTGAAGCTCTGTGAATTCATCTTTCCGGCTGTTTCTCTGTCTCTGCTTCATTAAAATTCCACACCTGTCTCTGCAGTGCTCTCTGCAGTTTTCACCTAAAATACCAGGGAAGAGCATCCAGTCTCCAGGGGGTGATTTTTGTTCCGGCGTACACCGCCTCACCTGTGGTGTCACCTCATTGACAGTGAACAGAGAAAACAACTGAGTGGCTCAGGTAGTGGAGCACAGCTGTATTTGTCGTCCAAACTACATCCTGAAATTCCAGTGACAGTGAAAGCTGGCAGCTTCTCCCAGACTGTGCCTAGGGACTGTGTGAAAATTATTGTGCAGGGGAAGGGGGGCTTAACACTGTGTTTCACTTGTAAAAAAGCAAGACTCTTGTCAGAATTCATATTTTTCTTTTCTTTTCCCTTGACTTGACTTGATTGCTAAAACAAGATTGCAAATGATTACAAGAACAACCCCTAAATTCCACCAGGTGTGTAACATCCGCCGTCCGCGACGTGTTCGATGGAGCTGATTGCTGCCATTCTAGTCAATGCGTGCAATTGCAGCAGCCGTGTTCCATCTCCATTTCATAAGTGTCCCAGGAGCCAAGTTTTTTTGACGAATGGCGTGTCAATCTGCACAGAGCAGATTGAGTCAGACAGAATGTCAGACACAGGAACAGTGTAGAGAATCTGGTAAACACCTTGTGCCGACTCTGAACGTGCATCAACAATAAATTAAATTAAATTAATTAAAACAGACAATATAAGAAACCATTTAGACATTTAAGCCTACTTAAATCAAAGAGAAATGACCAAATCAATAAAATCTGGCTTGCAGCCATGTGGAGGACGGAACAAACATGCATCGCAGACGCGACGTCACAGAGATGCACCTGGTGGAATCTCAGCTACAGAAGCATGTCTGTGTACTTTGCACAGTGGTGCAGCATCAGGGGCGGGCTTGCGGACAGGCGAGCCAGGCAGTTGCTTGGAGCCCCCGGCCACAAGGGGGGCCCCGGCCACTTATTTACAACAGTGATTATTGATAGGCCTGGGCTTTTCAGGGACCTCTGTTGGTTCCTTGACCTCACTTTGAGAACCACTAATCAATTTTTTCAGTATTCATCTCAAATGTCCCAGAAATTGTGCATTTATGTGTGCAAAAACCAATTTTTTGCGGCATGCATGGGTGGGGTGGGGGCCCCAGGGATTTCTGCTTGGAGTCCCAAGAGACCCTAGCAACGCCACTGTGCAGCATGCTAACATGCTCAAAATGAAAGTGCCCACAGGTTGATATTCAGCAGGTAATATTTGCTAAGCTCATCATCCAGTGTACCCTAGCATGATAGCATCTGCTAATTAGCACCAAAAAAAGTACAGCTGATGCTGATAGGAATGTGATTAATTTTGGTTTGGCCATAAACCAAAATAGTGGACAAAACCAAATTTTGACCTGGTGATGGCAGAAGATGAAAAGTCAGAGGATCATCAAAGCATTATAAATCACCCTGAAGGGGATGTATGTTCATTACAATCTATCCAATAACTGTGAAAACATTTCACTTAAAACCACAAATGTCAACCTCATGGTGGGGCTACAGGGTTGGAAAAGTCACTATGATTTACCCTGTGGGAACCCTGAATATCTACTAAATTTTGGACCAATTCATCTAATACTGTGGATATTGACATATGCTGCTGAGATATAAGTGGACACAAGAGACAGCAGTGTGTGGCACTGTGGAGGCTGCTGGAAACGTGTGCATGAATGAAGCCATCTCATTAACATTCTGAACTCTAAATGGCCGTACTTTCAGAACTCTGAACACCGTCTGTATCAAGGTATAAAATGAAATGCCAATTCAGTCTGATTATCAGGTCAGCCATGGTCAGCTGAACAAGAAGTTGCATTATAGACGAACTTTTAACACACTTGTCTGGAGTTCCTATTAAGATGCAAAATAAAGTGGAGGTGGTTGCTGATGGAAGAAAATGTGAAAAATGATGTGCTCTCGAGAGAGATAACGTTCATCACCACAGCAATTAAATATTCATCTGTGTTCTGTGTCTCAAAAGTGACATATTGGTCCTCCTAACGAGTTGATTTTGATGAAGAAAATAAATTCCTGAGAGGCAGAGACAGGATGATTGTCTGCTGCACATGGCCAAATACGCCTCATGATGAATGGTGGACACAAAGTTCCCCTTTTTGATGCAATATTTGTAGTTATTATGCAATTATTTCAGTACAATCCTTTAAATTCCCTGTTAGACTGCAGGATAATGTAGCTGGATGCGGTTATCTTCATGTGTAGCACAGAGTCGCTGCTTCTATAAAACTGGAGCACTCAGTTTCTCCCATTGATACCCAAGTCACGCATTGAATGAGTGTGTGATCATTCCCCCCACTGCACTCTTTCTCTCTTCCTCCTTTCTCCATCCCAAATCGTCTCCTTTTGCACTTTCATCTCAATCAATAAGTGTAACTTTGCCCACAGAGAGACCCTAAGGCTCCTCACGGTCCATTGCAGAGTGTAAACCCTCATGGTTCGTCTGTGCATACACATTGCCAGGGTTTTCCCTTGCCTCTCTCTTCCGGCCCTCCTCCCTGTTGTTTCTCTCTCTCTTTGTACTCTTCTTTAAAAATACATATCCCTATCATCTTCTCATGCTAGCTGCTGAGAGCACCACAACGACCTCTGGCAGGTGCTTTGTTCCTTTCATTTTTAAGCTACAACACACTCACTTTTCACAGCAAAGTCTTCTAAAGTGTTCATGCCCAGCATTCATAGACAGACACTGTGATGTTTGCTGCTGCCACTGATAGCAAAATCCCAAGGATTAACCTCATACAGTCCTGCACACACCATTTTATTTCACAAAATTATTTTTTCTCATCAAACAGGGGCTCCTAAAAAGCCCTCATTAAGCTTCACACTTTAAGACTTATCCAAATAACACCAAATGACAACTCGAGGTGCGGACTCGAGCCAAAAATCTGACTCAACTTTAACTCAACTTTAACTTTAAAACCAATGACTCAGGACTCAGGACTTCATTTGAACTTTAGCTTTTGGACATGAAATTACCTCATACATCCAAGCCCAAAAGTTAAACATTGTCATAAACAGTGCATTTGAGAGTGTGAGAACAGATGGACAGAAAATGGACAAAAACATGTCAACTATTCATCTGATAAACATTGATTATTTCTGAAAATGTAGAATTCTGTGCCAGTGAAACAGAAATTGGAGAATCTTCAGTTTGCCATATGACATGTTTCCCACATGAAACTGAAACAATGATCAATCACATAGCAAGACAGGATCAGGACAAAAAAGTATTCTTCATTTCATAGTCCTTAAAATATAAAATATGGTAGAGGGAGCATTACAACCTGTCTAGGGGTTAAAACACAATATTCAAACAAGTTCGGATGCATATTCATGGACTTGTTGCTTTTTCTACTCACTGAAAAAAATGAGGCCTGTATCAGGATATCAGCAGATGTGATGCATTTACATTGACTGATTAAAGGACAAGCTTGAATAAATTCAATTAAATTCAAATCACTGTATTTGTCCCCGAGGGGCAACTGCCGAGCTGAGGGGCAATTGCAAATAAAGTGCATAATTTGAGAAATGAGTAGAGATGCTGCACGACTGAGAACATGCACCCACTGAATTGTTTGAGAGTGGAAATAATGTCTATTTCCTGACAATCCCTCCAAACTATGTTCTCAGTATGCTGTAAAATGCAAACACGTTGACCTTTGTTTGTGTCTGTACCATATGGCAATTAAATCACTGAGCACTCCAGTCATTCTCCTGTCAGTATGAAAATCACTAGCCATTAGTCAGGTCACATGACTGAACTTGTCTCAGATCAGCACTCTCTCTTAAGATAATTTATGTGTAGGGGTCTTGATCTTCAATTAGGACCCACTGTGAGTGACTCCAGCAGTCCATAATTGGATCTTTACATAGTGCTCCTACAGGGGAGAGAGCCTGAGCTAATGAAGATTTCTTCCAGGTTGTTTTATCTCACAATTGGCAACCATCATGCCCACAGCACTTGTCAGAGCCAATCAGGTTGGTGCGCAGAGCAATGGGAGCCAAGGCAGACAGTAACTTTAGGGCCTATGATTTATTTACCCCTATTTTCACTTAACTCCCCTCCTTTCTACTTTCCCATCTCAGTGTCTGTCCCCACTGATGGTTTCATCATAATCAACCAGACTAAAATACTCTCTGAAACGGCTGTGAATAGTTATGAAGGCTCCACAACAATTGAGAGCGATCAGTTTGAGAAAAATAATGGTCTTGTTTGTACTATGGCCATACAGCAGGAGAAAATGTTCAAAATTGCAGCATCAATCAAGCCAGTGCATGCTTGGAAGAGACTCCACAACACTCATGTACATGCCAGTTTCCCTCACTCTTTTCTAGTCAATCCTGTCATCGTTGAGGATGTTCCAGTGCTCTTATTTCTGAGGAGCAAGGATCCAAGAGTGAGGAGGTTTGAGAGAGGAAACATTAGATCATCCTGCATAGAAGTTCTGGAAATCTGTCAGTAACCTGATGCGGCAGTTCGGTACACTGAACCATCTGAGGAGTCGTCCTTGGTAAAGGGCAGGTACTTTCAAAAAATGCTTGGCAGGTGATTGGATGAACCATCTGTCTATCAAAGGCTAATTTCAACCTATCAGATCAACAAACCATTTGATGTTCTAAGAGACAGAAACACTTGCCAGTTGGGAGAAGAGTGAAAACATATTTTCTATCAAGGAAAACCTTCATGGCAGGTCTTTGCCATTATTTCAATTAAGAAATGCTCTCCAGCTCTGATATAGTACTGCTATAGCAGTATCTATGGTAACTTCCTTAGGAGCTGCCAGTCATGGCACCTAAACCACACCCACCTCTGGCTGCCAGTTGTTCCTTGCAGGACGCTGATTGGTCCAAAGAACTGTAATTTGGCCTCAAGCACGTAACTTGAAGCCTAGCATGTGAATGACGTGGGAATCATGAATCAAATTAGAGTTTTTCAAACTGTAACTGCAAACCTCATTATTATTATTATTATTATT
This sequence comes from Chaetodon trifasciatus, assembly GCA_037975065.1. Lineage (NCBI taxonomy): Eukaryota > Metazoa > Chordata > Actinopteri > Chaetodontiformes > Chaetodontidae > Chaetodon > Chaetodon trifasciatus. The sequence continues at coordinate 10,232,837 of JBBMOE010000014.1, read as the reverse complement.
ATTATTATTAGTAGTAGTAGTAGTGGTATTAGTAGTAGTAATCCTAGTGGTAGTAGTGTTTCCAAAAATGTTGAATTCCTTTATTTAGAACTAAAGTAAAGGGGAACATGGTGACAATTTAGAAAACTGGCATGTACTCACTTAAAAGGGTTAAAGGAAAATGAATAAAAATCATTCATGTTAAGGCTCAATAAACTCTAATTTAATAGCACTGATGTGGCCTGCTGAAGATCAACCATCAAAGTCAGTTGAATAAACTTCACTTACTTTTACATGAATGATAATCAGTGTTTGGGCAGCATATTGATCTCATTATCACTCAAGAGTCCAATTACACTGGTTGAGTGCATTTAAAATAGTTCATTTATTCAGCGAATCAAAACAAGAGGAGTGTTTAAAATATCTGTAATTGCATGATTTATCATCTTTATTGTGCTGCCTTTGCTACAGTAAATCCATTTGGTGACTGCTTCTTTGTCAGTCTGTAGAAATGATTCAGATGCAAATTGCCTCAAGTCATAATAGTCTCTTTAGATAATCTTAGGAGTTCAGTTTGCATGCAGAGTATGAGAAATTAAAACTTTGCTAAAACAAAAAAAATGATCATTTTAAGATAACTCAATTCATCCTGTCATATCCAGATCCAGTATGATAAAGGTAGCCATGATGACAAAACATAATCATTTTGTTTTAATTAATAAACTTGTGATATAAAGGGTACAATTAAAATACATCAAGACCAAAAAGCAGAACAAGATATTTCCCCCAAAGCAGCAGGTGCCCTTTCTGCTGTTTTTCATAAAATGAAATGATTTTCTGCCACTTATCATTTAAAGGGTAATGTCAAGGATTTGGCATTTACTACTTTATGACTGGAAGAAAATTATCTCTCAGACATCATTTTGTTGGATTAAACTCTTAAATCTTACATCACGGATCAACTGCACTCATATTTAAACAAATTGTAATTTGGCATGATGGACAACTTTGTAGTACAACTCTTGTTTCCAAAGTGTCTCTCACACTTGTTTCTATATATCTATTATATTTATACTTTTGAGATGCAGATAACAGCATTGATGCAGAGCCACTGATCAATGCTTCCTGATTGACTTCAGTGTTGCTGCTTTTTTTTTTTTTTTTTTGTACCCTTCTTTCTGTTGCAACCTGTCTTTATTTGCTTGTGCTGCCCACATGCAAGCAGGCCATTATTTGAGACAGTAATTATTTGAATATTGGCTTTCGTATGAAAATTTACAGTAAGCACTCATTAATGGTGACATTTTACACATTAAGCCTTGCTCACACCAGAATGTGACACAGTAAAGTTCATCTACACATCCTTATATGTATGGTATGTGATGCTAGCAGCTTGGTGAAGTAGACTAGTTTCAGGGCTACCGGGTAAATTATGTTATGAGAATTATCTTTTGTTGAACTGAAAGCTGTTTGTCTATTTGTGCTCCCAGTGATGAAAAATGCCAATCTCAAGCAAACACAAATGTGCTTGGATAAAGCTACCGCACTTTGAAGGAGTTTGGGTGCCCAACAAGCGGCTTTTTCAAGATCACTTTCTACAGTGTTGTGCAGGCAATTTTTGTGGTGAGTTAGCTAATAGCTAAGGAGCTGAAACCTCATTCAGAAGAAGAATTTGAGTGCCGTGTTGGTGCTGCAGCGCTTCCAGTATTAGACAAAGTAAAATTGTTCCAAAGTGTCAGTTTGTCTGGAATAATTCATAGAGATGAAATAGAATAGACATGGAACTCAGTGATAGTAAGATAGCAACTCCTTCAGGTATTTGGTGAGAGGTTTCAGGACATGAAAAGTGGGCAAAAGGAACTGAACGTATTTGCTGTTTAATGTGGAACCAGCTGATGAGCCTGACAGTGATGAAATCACTGAGCTGCAAAGCAACAACAAGCTCAAAGGTCAGTACAACAACCTCCCTCTGCTCAAAATCCTTAAACTGTATGTACGTCCTGAGGATTTCCTCATTCTGAGTTGACATACATTGAAATTTGCACCTCTGTTTGGGACAACCTACTACTGTGAGCAGTTCTGTTACACAAACTGACTGACGCAAAGACTCAGCTCCACTCAAGACTGACAGACCAAACCTGGAAAACCATGTTTGGATTTATTGAATGAATAACATAAGACACTCAGAACACACTGAGCATCACCTCTACAGGTCAATGCATGTAAACAGGAGCCAGTCACACAATATAGGTGTTGCCAAGTCCATATTTCTTTTCTCTTTCTACTGTCAAATGAGTGCTCGAGCACAAAAGCAGTTAATATTTGAAGACTGAATGAAAGTCCCACTCATCTGTGTGCTCTGTGCCACAGTGACTGGGATTGTTAAATTTTCATTTGTATTCAGACTTTGTCATTATTACTGAATATGTTGGTACAGTTGAGAATACTCCTATTCCTCTAAGGGAATGATTATTAGAAAGCCATGATAGAAAACACCATGCTCATGGTGCAGGACTGGAGAAGCCTTTGTCATGTTCCTTATACTCACAGCTGGATGTCTGCCTCAGTTCACTATTTATTACACTGCCTCAGGAGAACCCCTCTCTCCTCCAAGCTCCTTCTTTCTCTCCGCTGCTTTACTATACCACATTGATGGCTAAAAGAAGGAAGAATCAGTTAATTTAAATCACTTGGTTCCAGCAGGCTGGAGAAGAAAAAATTAACTCACTAAACTGGATTTCAGAAGCCTTTAGACAGAATGAATAAAATATAACCCCAATTTTTCCCTAAACTACCATGCCAGTGCTGATCTGAGGTGAATTTGACAGATTTGGCATGCGTTGCCAACTTCAAAAAGTGTGTCTTGGTATTTCTAATAAACCTTTATGTCCTGCTGTTGCTCTTCACACCGACAGTCCGGCTTCTCTCTACCTACCTATTTATGACCTTGGGCTGACTGTGCTTCTCTTCAGAGCACTTTGCTGCCAGCAGCTGGTAGGGATGGATGTCTCAGATGTCGGTGCTGACTGATGGGCAGCTCTTAGACAAACCCTGCGGGGCTTCTCAGTGCTGCTTGTGGCCTCAGAGACACAGACAAGAGTGATTGAGAGTCAGAGGTGGGCTGATTGACCAGTCTGCTATTGACACCTGCAGATTCCCCCACTGCTCCACCCTATGGTGGACTAGTAATTTGGTATTTTCCCAGTGAACCACCTTTGGGCCACCTTTTTTATTTGTAAAATTAAAAAAAAAAATATATTGTTAAAGTCTCTTACTGGGCCGATCTCACCCATCCGCCTCTGTCATTTGCTTCTCTTGTCAGATGCTGTGACTCGAACAGCAACAGCAACTGTCCAATCATATAACTGTAACTAGGGGAAAGCAAGGATGGTGTACTTGGTGTGGTCGGGAACTGTTTAATGCAACAATGGATTCATATTGAATAGTTCAATGTTATGTAGGTTTATGTTAAAATACTGCCATAAAATTATATACTTATTTACTGTTTATATGTTGTAATTATATTTTTAACCACTGAATCAGGAAAACCACTGAAAAACAAAGCCCATTCACTGCACTCGGTGGCTCTGGCTGGGCCTATTAAAGCTGCAGCCAGCATTATCCAGATGAATGGAATCTCCTCAGTAAACTGTCTTTCCACTCTGTCTTGCCCTGCTTGGTCAGCTCTCTCTCAAAAGCAAGTTGAAGTAAATGAGGTGAAATCAGATGGAAATAGCTCAACCGCTATTAGAAGTTTTGTATTGACATTCATGGATCCCAGTGGATCCCCTGAGTTTTGCTCTCATGGCATCAGTGGGTCAAAGTTTTCACTTATGTAGTGAAATATCTGAACATCTCGATAGAATGCCTTAATTGTCCCAGAGGGACATTTGTTTTCAGTAAGTGCATGTTCTATTTTTACTTGATGGACATTCAGAAATTTCAGGATGAATTGTAACAAGACATGGTCCTGACTTTTCCTCTAGCACCACCATGAGGTTGATATTTAAAGTTTTAGTTTTCAACAGATGTTGGACGGCTTGCCGTGAAATTTGCTAGACCTACGGACATTTGTGTTTCCTAAAGGTGAACTGGATTAACTGTGGTGATCCCCTGACTTTATCTCGAAAATATTTTAATTTATAACCATTGTCACTGTAACCATCAGCCTCAGCTGTAGTTTGTGTTAAGAGCTAATTAAGCAAGTGTTAGCATGTTAGCATAAACATGAGATGATGCAAGATTGCATTGAAAGTCAATGAAAAGACGTAATAATATGTGAATTTGGATGGGGTGCTGCGATTAGATGCAAATATGTTTGTGTTTTATGAATCTGCTTTATAAGCAAAGATGAAAAGGAGATACACTGAAGGGAAATAACAGAAAGGAGTGTCTATTTCAGTTCAGTCTCTGAGTTCAGTCAGAGGCTGAGCTGAACACAAACACACCTACAGAAACGGTCGGTGCATTTGTTGTTATCTACCTCATAGCGAACAGGTGAGTGAACACAAACTGCAAAAACAGTCCTGCTGTAAAATTTGCATGAATGACGTGGGATGAAAATTTGCTCTGCTTTTTGTCTGAACACACCTTTGGTCATGTTTTACAGCTAGAGATATGAGTTGGATATGGATTTTCTGGGAAATACAGATGCTGATACCTCCAAATTGTACATGAACATGATCCATTCTTTTCCTTACAAAATGTTTGGGGTCATTAGCTCCTAAATGCTCCACTATGTTCATCAACTACTTCCTGACGTCACAAAATGCTCAAATGTTCCAGAAAGCTAAGGGGAACTGCATGTCTTTCAGATAAAAATATGGATTGGTGCACCATTAAAGGTTTGTTTACAACCTGTCTGATGCTAAACTAGAAAACAACCCACGCTGCAATGAACCAACTTATTCTTTAAGTTTGACCAATTGCAAAGGGTTGGGGTACAGAGTTGGGCGTGTCATTCAGCACTGTATGTTAAAAAAGAAGGATTTAATGTTCTTGTTTTGATAAAAATAGAAAGACAATGCTCCCTATGACATTCTCCGCTGGTCCCCAGAGGTTATCACTGTCCAGCGTCTGTCAGCAGGAAGATAACACTATGCAGCTGTCTTGATTTGGTAGAGGCTGCTGATGCATTGATACATATCTTCTGCTTGTCTGTGAATCATACATTAATGGATGAGACAGTCATTATCTCCATGCATGCCTGCTCTCACCCGCTTTAACAAGGAAAATAAAGATGCAACTGTGCTCTGCCTGGTTTTCTGTCACACACATACACCTCGCACATTTTCACCTCCCAAACTCCTTTTTGTCTTTTTTCTTATACACTCTTATGTCAGTCCTTCTTATATGCAGCTAAATATAAATCATTTTTTCTGTTTCTGTGTGTGCCTCTCCCTCTTTCTCATCCTCTAATCTTACTTCACCCCTCTCCTTTCTTAGTCCTTTTCTTAGGAATCATCTCTAGCAACTTGTTACTCTTCAAGAAACCCTGCTGTGCTGCTCCTGGGGCTAGATGCTAAGAACTCTGTGTAGTTTCAAGACTAAAGACTCTGTGTGCATACAAAGGCAGAAACATAAATACAGACTCTGTTCATCAGATTTATAACGTCATGTGTGCACATGGTTCTGTTTTATACATCTCACTTATACATTATCAATTGCTTACTGAACTTCAGCAACTCCTCCCTGGCTGGAACTTTCGTGCTCCTCTCAAGCATGCTTATATTACACCATTACTTAAGAAAAATAATGTAGTCTCTTTTGTAATTAGTAATCACAGACCAACCTCAAACCTTACGTTCATCAGCATATTACGAGAAACATATAAACAGTTTCACGATAACCTTTCCAAACACAGTGTTTATCCAGTGTTTTAAATCTTGAATCTAGTTTTGCTTGCTCTCAGTGATTGATACTGTTGATCATGATGTTTTAATCAAGAAATTTCAACATTCAGTTAGTCCCACAGTTCCTCTTCAGAACCATAGGTGCGGGAAGTGTGGTGCTGATGATGCCTCTGCAAGGAGTGGGACACATAGTGTGTAGATACTTAGGTATTTTAGGTATTTTTATTGTTTTCATTTCTAAAAGCTCAAAAGCAACTAAAATAGAAACAAAACAGGATGGATGAGGAGGATGCAATGTCCAGTTTGTTGTACAAGTGTCTGCTAACATTACACCTGTTCAACCAGTCGAGGCAGGCGGTCACCCACACAGAACCCGGTACTGCTCAAGGTTTGTGCCTGTTAAAGGGAGGTTTTTCTCACCGCTGTTGCCAGCTCATGGGAGAATTATTGAGCCTCTGTACATAAAGAGCATGGTCCAAGCTTTTTCTCCGCTGGTGTTTATGAACTGGAACACTTTTCCTTCGCTAAAACAAGAAATAGCAACTTAGGCCATATCTGTAGCACCGACTGCTGGATTTGAGAAGCTATGTCAGCCAAACTTGAGCTTTCCAGAAGGAAGATTTGGGACAGAAATATTTGACTGATCATTTCAGCTTGACTGGTTTTTGAGGTGGCAGAGGCTGCACTGTGTGTTGGATAATAACTTTGTTTTTGCTTTGTTTGCTGTAAGACAAGAGGGAAGGGTTTCCACCACTTATCAGTTGCAATTGTTTTTCTTGGGTCATCTTCAAGTATATTGTTTTGATGGTGCAAGCAATATGACTGGCTGTTTTCCAGGTGTCCAGGCAAAATAAGCATAATATCCTACTGCGCTCTATGTTCATTGCAGTAATCATGCGCTGGATTTGATTTTGTGAGAGTTTCCTATAGAGGTATGTCTGGTTGTAGATACTAAATTTTATGCAGAGCCTTTCTGTTGCAATTGGGGAGTCATCAAAATGCAAGACACTGTCACTCTTTTGGAGCCGATGATATAGTCTGCAACTTACTGTCATTATGCCCAACAAGATGGACTGTGCACACAAAGGCAATCAAGTGTCCTTGTTCATCATATGCAGTGCTTTTTGGAAACACATAATGTGCTGCAGCAAAGACACATGGCTTTGCTATCAGGACAGGCTAGAATTTGACGCAAATCTTTGTGAGACACAGTGGAAAGCAAAGCCACCCTCAGCACCTGCAATTTAAAGTCGATTATTTTGGTGTTTTGTGTCATTTATGTATGATTGTTATTACTTTGGACTTGGACTGATTGTATTTAATTGTGGGTGGTAGCAAACTGTAACAACATTTAGATATTCACGAAATATATAGGTGAATGGACCTTGTAGCCTAATTTTTTAGTAATAGTACTTTTAAAAAAGAAAAGTGAACAGAACTTCATTAACTGGTATTGTTTGTTATTGGTGTATAGTTGTTGTCATTGTTTTTGTAAAAAAAAAAAAAGGAAAAAGGTAAAAGGTATACAAAAAATTGTAAAAATAGGTATATAGTGTATGTTTTATATAAGAAATCATGAAATTGAACTGAACTTGATTAAGTGAGACGTATGTACAGTATCTCTAAAACAAAGTAATAACAGACCTGAGATCTGTCCTTGTGACCACATCCAAAAGTAAACTGAAAAAGTGGGATGGTTATCTGGTTTATTGTCTGGTTTGTCTGGTTTTCAGAGGGTGGGCAGTTGTCATCATTGTTTGTTCTTTTGTTTCTTTATTTTTTAAGTGGGAGCTCTTGATATACTGATTGATCTACATTCAAACTCTCACCTATTGTCATGATGAGAAGAGTCCAGGGTGTAGGACCACCCTAAGCCGCAAAACTTTTGCTTCTTTGTATCAAAAGTCATCACCCTATGCCTCTTGGACATCTTGCTTAAGAGCAGGGGTCCTCAGCTACATTGGTCCAAGGGCCAGAATTTATTTATTTAGGGCTGAAAAGGCTATTATTGTTTGGAGTTTTTACTTTCTTACAAAACTGTAATTTTTATTAGCCTACACCACTGTGTGGTGGATTTTCCATAAAAAAACGTAGACACTGACCTAGAAAATGCTCTCAAACCATTGTCAAGGAGGTCGTCAGTGGTCAGTACAAAACCCACAGTTCAAATACCAATGAATGAGTTCTTATCTCAAAATAAATAAATAAATAAAGAAAAATCCTCATCTGGATCCCAGGGAGCAAACGAACATGCTGAGTTTGAGACTCAATGCAACAGCTGGCCAATGAAAATAAACCCAAGTGATCATCAAACAGACAAGCTTAGTGATTCTCCAACAGATCCGGAGTTGTCTTTCGTAGTCTGGCCATTGCACTGCTGTCGACTCCAGGGAATGGCCAGACTGGGAGCTGAGTGGTTTGATGGTGGATCCAACAAGTTCAGAGGATGTTGTTGGAGAATAATCTGATTCTGCTGAAGAGATGAAATATGAATTACAGACTTTTTGGCTCATTGCACAGGGTTGGCAAGCTAATTGCCAATCACTCTCAGGATGGATTAGGCCTCTTCCACTGGTGAGTAACGCATTTCCTGAATTAATATGCCGTGGGTTGGATGGGAAGCTTTTCCAGGCCAGATATAGCTGCAGACCACCAGTTGATGTACACTGCTAATCAACATTTTTTATATTAACAATGGAAAAATAGTAATATGACAGGTGTTGATCATAGTAACAAACCCACAGGAAATTATCACAGACTACAGTTCCCTTTTTAGCATCTCTTTGTTTTGGTTGTATGGCCAAAAACATTCTTGTTTTTGCTTCAGTCTTATGGCTTATATCAACCAGGGAGCTGGATAATTTTGCCACTGAAGAGATATTTCTCCCAGGAGTGAGGAGACCAAAAACAGAGCTAAAAGGAGAGAGAATATACTGCTAACATTCATCAAATAGACAAAAACAAAACTCAAAATTGCAGTGATGGAATAACTAGTACCTTTACTTAAGTCCTGTCCTTACGTACAAATGGAGGTACTTGTACTTTGACATCCAGTGTTACTTTATGCCTCTACTCCACTACAACCCAGAGGGAAATATTGTTCTTTTTACTTCACTAGACTTATTTGATAGCTTGCAGTCAATGCAGGTGAATAATTTACATACAAAATATATTGTGAGCGTATAAAATGTGATGCCTCCACTACTGCCAAATTATCACATATATGTGTCTGTTGGATGTTTAAATTGGAAATTATTTGTTAAAATTTGTCTCATTTCAACGTTGCAAGTTGACAACATATAATTGTTGTGTTAACAGTTTTTTGTGCTGCTCCCAAATGGCCATTCCAACTTTAAAAAAAAGAAAAAAAAAAAAAAGTGTCTGGTGGGCACATTCTTATTATATCCACTTATGTGGGGGAAATGGTTTATGCATGGTTTTTGACTGTATATTTACAGATCTGGCCTCTGGTGCATTGAGAAAAAAAAAAAAAAAAAAAAAAAACAGGATCCAACATTTCCCTCTACTCGTTTTCTCCTCTCCGTCTATCTCCCTTCTTCAATCTGCACCCAGGGGAAAGACATCTGACACAGAGAGAGAAAAGGCATTCTGCCTTCCCTACTGATATGTATGGTGAAAACCTTTGTATAACACTCTGCTTTAAATATTTTTTAACTTGTAACAATATTATGTACATCTAGGTAGACAGCAACAGGCCTTAAAAAAATGGTAATGCAATATTTGTGTAATATGTCAGAATGTAATAAAATGCATATTTGAGTCCAAAACTCAGTAAAATATGATAATGTAATTAATTGCAGTGTAGTGCAGTAACATCTGCTACTGCCATTGTCAAATAGAAATTACATACCCAATATTGCAATAATTGGCAGCTAAGAAGATAAAACTGTCTGGTAAATTAGGCCACCACAGCAGTAAAGGAGATAGGACTCAACAAGAGGAAAAGACAATATATGGGCCCAAAATAGAGTAGAAATAATCAGCGAACAGCGGGAAAATTTATAAAACACATCAATGAAGCAGAACTGGGTTAAAGAAAAGCATGTTGGTGGCAGTGTCAGCAAATTTTGTTGAAAATGTCAATTTATTATATGCACATTTGTAAAAGCATTATATCAACAAATTGCATCAGTCAGTAATAGCCACTACATGGTGACAACTCAAGTCACATGACTGAAACTCAGACCCAAAAACCTTGAGGAAGATATTTAAGATTAAGATATTGGATGGATCCAATGCAGTTACCACAAAGAATATTGATATTGTTTGATTCTACAGAACCATAGATAAGAATCAGTTGCAACATTTTTAACACACTGGTCAGCAGAGGCTTTTAACCTCTTTTGTTTTACCGTCTGTAACTGTTTTGGTTTCAGCGTCACAACGCTCATCAGTGCTGTTTTTATATGAAGCAGGATGTTTACAGTGAAAAGGCTCTGATTAAACCCATCTGAGGGCCTTTTCAGAGGTGCAGCATTTAGTTGAATTGGATCCTGGTTCATTTACGCTCTTGGTTCAATTTCTTTGGGCAGATCCGAACACAGCAGGAGTAATTAGGTGTGGACCAAAACAACCGCACCGAAACCCTTTTGTGGAAGTGGCTTCGGTCTGGCCACAAACAAACTCTGGAGAAGCTTGTTGTTGGGAAGGTGACCTCCCTAAGCACTGAATGGAGGTCTAATTCTGAACCAGCAGCAACATATGGTGCCTTCTTGATATTTGGACAGACTGACCTTCTTCCTTCTTCTTTCTAGCTACATCCATTAAGACAACAGGAGGATGGCGAGCGTACAGTAGATGAGATCAGTGTAGCTGCGTAGGTCAAATTCCAAATTGGCATATTTCGTAGACCATCGTGAAAACTGTTATCCCACTGCCACATTCCATGTCAACTGATAATGTCTTGGTGGAACAGACACCTCATTCACTACAGATTCACTCGGGCTGACATGAAACAAAACAACCACCCCCAGGTTACCCTCACATCAAGCACTCTACTTCCTGCATTGGCGCATTGGCCTTGGACTGGCATATAAAATTTGCCAATACGAGCAGGATTCCTACGGGGACTGGAGAGCTGAGCCTCTGAATGAAGGCTCTAAGTTTAGAGCAGGTTTTGTTATTCATGTCTCAGGAGAGTGTGATATCCTTTACATACATTTTTTTCATTATGTTTACATTAAATTCACATTGATTGAATGTTGTTGTGTAACTACAGTATCCGGTTTTACACACACACACACACACACACACACACACACACACACAAAAAAAAAACATTTTGGAAAAGTAATAAAAAGTGTCATAAATGTTTTTCAGCTTTCATTATTATTATCATCATTTTGATAACCTATGAACAGCTCCTCTGGCACTTAAGTTTAACTAATTGTTCTCAGCGCGGTGGCAAAGGACAGCTGCAGCTGTTTGCCCTGGTAAATGATCCAGCTCATACTTTTAAAAATGTATTGATATCTTTGTGCTTGTAAATATTTTGTTTTGAGCTAGTTGATTGCTTTAATCATGCTTCTCCTTGCAAGCCTACCCTGTGCTACATGTGTTTGTTCCTTACTTCACACTGGATCAGGGACCATACTGCCAACACCTGTCATCAATTTGTAACACCTCACATGCTCGCATGGGAGAGACTGAGGGAAATGGATTGACACAGTGAGAAAATAAAAAGAAGATGAGTCTGATGGTGGTGATGATGAATATGATAGTGATGACAATGAGATGACAGAAGTGATGATAATGGAAACTCTCAGACCCCATCAACATAAAATTAAGTGTCTCTCCAGTGTTCTACCACTGTGGCCTCTTTGGTGACTGGTCATATGTGGATCTTGTTTGAGTTATATCATGTTGTCTTAGAAAAAGACAGCAGATTGAAAGATATTCTATTGTATTCATATTGTATATTTTTGCTCTTGTCAACAAATCCCTTTTCTAATTCAATTCCCATGGTCCTATGCAGTATGTTACACTCAGCCCCCATTCCATTGGTTCCTACCGATGACTTAAATCTTTCAAAAATGGCTCACAAATACAGTTTCATTAAAAAAAGGGATTTTGTAAAACAGCCTGTCACTGTGTATTTTATTAAGCGTTACTCAAACAGGGGGACTTAGAGGATTTTGGTGTGTACTATTTTCAGCGGCGGATCAATCCATATTTCGTGCTCTAGAAAGTATTTGGGCCAGCAAGACAGTATATGTCAAGAAAAACTACAATATGTGTTCATGGTAATGAAAAACCATGCCACCCAGTGCAACAGTGTGACGCATTGATGTATTTCATAGGGGTTTTTTGGACACTGTGTGAATTTGGCTACATTTTAGCCCCAAATTGGTCTCCCCTGACTATTCTTAGAATTGGGCCGAATTTCTGCCTGATCAGTTGTCAGTTGATGTGGAGTACGTGCTTATGCTCAGTGTGAGCTCCACCTCCATGTGAGCCTGTGAGCATAAATGTCACAGGCTCTGGTGATGCAGAAAGGCCGAGTAAAATGTGTAGTGTGAGCTAACACAATGTACAAGATCAATAAAAATGCACAGTGTCTGCACAGCTCGAGTCTTTGGTATATTCTCCATGTCTGAGTCATACAACTGTGGTTGAAAAAATGTAATCTGACAGTAACCCATTGTCATGCACTTGAAATTGGAAGTACAATAGTTACCTTAATCAGTTTTTGGTAGAGGCAGATGCAGAGCTTCTCCCATGGTGCATTTGAACTGGTAAGCTCATGTGACGCAGTTGGGGGCATCTCACAACAGTTTCATTGGACAGAGGACGGAAGAAGAGTAAGAGGTCCTCTGAGAATAAAAAAATATGATGATAACTAAAGCAGAGTTTTCAGCCACCCTCTTCTCAAGGACCTTCTTGCTGTGAGTTAACCGCTGAACCACCATATTGCTAAATGATGCTTCTGTTCATTCATCAAAGTATGAGACAAGCCCTTGGGGGGAAAGCATGACGATCTGGGTCTCAGCTGTCTTTGCTGAGTGCTGGGCAAGGAAGATGATGTAGTTATACAGTAAAGCAAACACCAAGGTCAAACAGAAAAAGTACATGGAAGGCATTACATTTTCTCTTACATCCAGCTCAATGCTCAGTGCAACCAGTACAGTAAGCCAAGCGCCCGAGGTGTCCCAGCAGTTTCATCTGAATCATCCCAACAGGATCCTAGAGGAGCAGGAGCTTCGTGAGAATTTTTGGGACTAATTTCTTTGATTTTAGATATCTAAGGAAGTTAGTTGGTCAGCCAGTCTACCATCTTGGTCCAGACTTAAAGATCCACTCCAGACATGTCTATTTTATAGTTTAATGTTCAATTACATCAATCCCTGTGTATTTGACCTGGAAGTTTTGTGATTCCTCATCAGACTGCATAGACTACATACTGGACTATGATTGGCTTCTAAACTAGTTGTGATTGGGTATCCTGCTGTCATGTGCATGTGTTACACTCAGATTTAAGGTGAGCACTAAGAAACTCCTACACTGAAGCATGTGAAAACAGCCTTGTAGTGTCAATCTAACATACACATTCAGCGCAGTGAAATTCAAACATCCGAGACTTTAAATATCTCACTAAATATCGGATAGATTGTGAAAATGTGATTGGGCATCCATGTGTCCACAGCCTCCTGGGCCATCCTCAGAGTGTCACTGGCACTGATCCGCTGCCTTGTGCGTTATGCTCACCTTCCCACTGAAGAAGAGTCAGTGGTGATGAAACAATGATTCTGCCAGGCTTTTAGGTATCATGGGCTGCAACAATGGGACTCATGACCAGATCACTGCACCATCTGAACATGAGTATCTTTATGTCAATTGTAAGAAATACCATTCAACCAATGTTCAGATTACTTGTGATGCCAATCATAACATCTTTAATTTGGTGGCAAGATGGCCTGGATCTGGATCTGTGTTATACTAGGACTTAAGGCTGGATAAATGAACAGGCTGCTCCTCTGCAATTGTGGCTACCCACTGAAATGATGGCTGATGACACTAATAATCACTCCAAGGACAGAGCAGCAATGGCAGTAAACACCATCAACGCCACCATTAGGTCAGTTGGTGAGCGATACATCAGAGTAAGGTACATAATGAGGTATCTTATATAAACATTCCCTTGCACACAAACTATAATTAGCCTGTTTCTACCATTACTCCCTCTTAAACTTCACTAATTGCCTTTATTCTGAATTATTCATTTAATCCCTAAAATTGTCTGCAAATTTATGCAGAACAACTAAACAAATGTGTAAACATGGAGATGCATACGCAACTTGGAAAATACAAGAAAAACTAAACAAAGTTGAAAAATAAAGCTCGTTCAATCGTTGAAAAAGAAGGTTATGAAAGTAGTAAAGTAAACTGAGCAAAAATTGAATGGATTAAAGTCCTAAAAGTGGTGCATATCTTGGTCAGCTCAGCTTTGTGTGGTGATCTGTGTGTCAACACCATGGATAGTGGTGGGGGCTGATGCAGGGAGAGGGAGAGAGAAAATGTGGTGCCCTAACTATCAGCTATATTCTCTAGGTTTCACTGCCTTTACAGGGAGATGCTGATGCCCCCTGAAAATAGTCTGCATTGTGCAACATCTGTGTCACCAAGAGGATCCTCCTCCCCAACACTGTCAGTGGGTGCAGGAGGATGTGCATCCTGTGGTCCCAGTATGCGTGAGGATGTCGGTGGATGACTGGTCTAAACACACACTGTTAATGCCTTAGAGGTTCAGACACCTTTCTCTGACTGTTTCAAAACATCTTAATCACGTCCTTGTGGAACTATTTCCAGTGTAAATGCTTTGATTCAGAACAAATCCTGGCTAAATGTTTGCTTGTTGTAAGCAAAATAAGGACATTTAGCAAGACAGTGGCAGTATACAACATTTTTAATGATATAGTTATATATCTTTGAACCCTATCAGCTATAGCTGCTATACCTTTAAATTCAAAGCAAAGGTTCAAAGCACCTTCACCTTTTTCCTAGTCTGACTCCACATTATTACATAATATCCACTCATTTGCACTGTGTAGCACATACGCCAGGATAGAAATCTATGGATGGTTAATGAAAAAGCACAGTTAAGTTGATTAATCCCTCCCTTCATCAAAGGAATTACCTCTTGATTAATTTTGCTGTTCATCTCTTGACTGCTGTGACTAGTTAGTGCGGTGATGACAAATGGCAAAGTGGAGAAAAGTGGAGCTTTCTATCTCTGTAGACTCTGCAGTGGCCTTGCCTCCATTACTGCCTGATAGTCCAGTTTCTCTGCTCTGAAGCAGGCCAACTTTATGTAACTCACAGGCTAGAGAGATGGTGGGGTTGGGATGGGGATGAGATGGGGGCAATTTTCTGCCTTAAAGACAGTTTCCACTGTAATTCAGTGTGAAGATAGCAATCAGCAGTGTCTCCAGGTATTTACTCAGACCCTCCTTTTTATCTGTGCGGGACCTCACCGTACAGTCACTGACTGTGTTTATCTAAAATGCAATCTTTCTGAACTGTAAAGCACTGAATTTGTTGCCCCTGACTCAATGAGCAGGGCACTGTGGGTCAAAATCAATAACAACTTACAAGTTGCCTTGTGCCTGAGAGTTGGGTGGCAGAGCCTGTGGGGACAGTTGTGGAAGTGCAGAGTCTCCAGAGGTGCCCCTGGGTGCATGGACTTGGTCTTATCTTGTTGCTGCTGGGGCCTGAATCAAAGATTGGACGTCACAACAACTCGAGAAAATTCAAGTAACACTCCAGAGCTCTGATAGCATCCTTTTGTGTTTATCCGTTGGCTGGTCCACTTCCCACAGACTTGCCTTGCATTCTGACTTCTGTACATTTTATTCCTGTATCCTAAATCAGAATGTTCCAGGCTCTCTACATAGCTTAAAGACTACATATTCAGGTTTGTAAGACGCACACAAAGCATCGCTCTCCCTGGGAGAGAGGCAGCTCCAGCAATTTCAACACAAATGATTCTACAGAATTATACAGTATGTCAAGCTGTCTATCTAATTCCTGATCAGTTTGACACCTGGATCAATGTGTGTGAGAGGGCATTGGTCTTTGTGGGTGAGGGAGCTAAGGTCTCTGTAAAAAGGAAAAAAGTGTTTGTTTCACTTAATGCAATTAATAATGTGTTTTTGTTTATGAATAATTGTTAACACGTTAGCTGATGCTAAGTGTTAACTGTAAAAAAGAAACTCCTCTTGTGTTTTGGCAGCTTCTAGAGCATCGTTGCCCCCTTCTGGACTGGAGTAGAGCTGACCCTGATTTGTATCTAGCCGAGAAAGCCAATACAGATTGCAATGAGATCCGGGCTAATGGAG
Source organism: Chaetodon trifasciatus (assembly GCA_037975065.1). NCBI lineage: Eukaryota > Metazoa > Chordata > Actinopteri > Chaetodontiformes > Chaetodontidae > Chaetodon > Chaetodon trifasciatus. The sequence goes on along the minus strand of JBBMOE010000014.1, from coordinate 10,216,651 downwards.
GTGTACGTATATGCGACTAAGTGCACATGAAAGTACATTAAAAGGTGTCACATCCTCTGCTTCTGGCTCTTCTCCTTCCTAGTCAGCAGACCCTCCCTCCCTCTCTCTGTGTCTGCATTGTGCCCTGATCATAGGACTGGAATCAGGTGTGCAGGTGACAGGCTGCCTGCTGCTTATCATCACCAATCTTCTCTGCTTTAAATACCTGGCTTCAACTCCATCATGCTACCAGATCATAGACCGAACTGTGAGGTGCAACACCATGCCTTCAAGTCTGTGAAAAAGCATGACCTATAATCCTCATCTGTACAACTCATCAAATCAAGACTAAAAAGACAAGCAACAGATGCAAAATTCTTCGAGAAAGAAGGAGGCAGTAGCTAAAAAGAGGCTCAGATTCAGACTTTTTGTACCTGTCCTGAACAGCTGTAAGCACTTCAGATATGGCTGGTGACACATGATCTACATTGTTTGATGCATACTGAATCTTTAAGAGTGCTAATATTTTTATCAGTGTGGGGGAAAAAAACAAGGAGACTTTATTCAGTAGCAACCAAAATATACTCCACTCAAATTCAAGCCCTGGGGTAGCACAGTTGAATGCACTGGCTAATGGACTCCCTCTCCTGCATGTTGTGGTGTCAATTGATTTGTCAAGAATACCCATGGGTGTGTTGCTTTTTAATCAGGACCCATCAATTCATAAATTAAGACTGATTAAGTGATCAATTTACCTTTGTCATCGTTCTGTCATCATCAGTTAATGGTTGTCTTTGGGGAATAAATGAGGAGATAAGTGGGACTGAAGGCTGTTTAAGGCTGGTTGTGCCCTATGGGATGATGGGCTGTTCCTCTGGGATGATTGCTGATTCATGTATCAGATTTACACTATCATGTTTCGCTTTTCTCTTATCGTTAACACAGGAAATGGTTCTGATCTGCATGCAAAAAAAGTCTCAGGGATGATTTGTTTTCTAAACAGCAGTCTGTTTGCCAGTTTACAGCATGTATAATACGCTACATGGTTGAGTTTTATCACAGATCTGCTTTGATTTCCCAAGGCCTACAGCAAGTACCTGCTGCTTATATGCTTGGCTGATACTATTGGCATAAAGACATCACTGATGTCAACAAAAAGAAAATATTCAAAGCACAAATATACTCCTGAAACTGAAAACAGCATTATTATAGAACAGTCGGATGTATCACTCACTAATTCTACATACACATGAATATCCGGGCACTATGTAAGGTTTCCATGAATTGCGTTGTCTTCTTGTATCTTGATAGCAGGATGATTTGGGGTTATGAAGATATATGAACATTGCTGATTAAAATTGTTATCTTTGAAACTGCACTAATCAGATGATGATATAATAAAGGGGCACTCATAGTTACAAACCAACAGATATTATTATTCCTCAACTCTGAACAGCTCCAGAGGGGCTTTTGCCTCTTTTGACTGTTTTTTTGAGTATTACACTCCCATTAACCTAATTTGCAGCTGTTCTTAGTGAGCAAACAAACTTAGCTGGTCACAGTAGCATAGCATGTAGCTGCTAAAGGGCCACACATTGGCCTTAACATTGATTAGATGACTAGAAACATGAAATGAATACTAATCTCTCTCTGTGTCTGGATGTGTAAAGAGGTAATTGTTTGCAAACAAAAAAAGAAATTTATGAGGTGACAGTATGGACTTATTATAAGACTTGAACACCTGACCACAAGATCATTTGAATAGTGCACATGGACATTAATGTTTCTCCTCCTGGCCCTGCCCACTTGGTCCCTCTCGGCCATAGACTTTATATGAGGATGACATCACACACATAAAAATAGCTTTTCTGGGAAACGTTTGAAAGCAACATGTTTCAAACAAGTTGGAACAGGAGCAACAAAAGACTAAGAAAGTTGTGGAATGCTCCAAAAACACCTGTTTGGAACATTCCACAGGTAAACAGGTTCATTGGTAACAGGTGATAGTATCATGGTTGGGTATGAAAGGAGCATCCTGGAAAGGCTCAGTTGCTCACAAGCAAGGATGGAGCGAGGTTCACCACTTTGTGAACACATGATTGTTTAAAGGATATTAGATATTTAAAGATATTTAAGATATTTAAAGGAACACTTTGTAAAATTATTGGCGGGAAACACAGTTTGTTTTCAAACGATTGCGATTTTTGGAATCCAGGTTGTAATAATTGGTCTTCTTTGTAGTCCAAAGTGTTTTGTCAACAGTTCAATAGACATCTCTTTGATAATGGCAGTCGATGGGGAAAATGCATTTTGAGTTGCAGTACCATCAGTGGCCAACGGAGCAAATTTCCCAGTATTTGCTTGATTAGAATTACTTCATACAACAAGATTTGCGTAGAGAATAAAACCAATTTTAATTAATGTGTTAAAATCAAACTATAATTAATCCAAAGCCGTCCACATCATTTTCCTGTCTTTTGATAATATGCCTGACATAATACTGCTAGAGGATCAGACATGTGGGCTTAGGGACATCCTCTAAATGTAGGACTCATGTTAATGACTGCCCGTGATTAACCTTCTGTTAGCGGTAACCCGCATCTGATTGTGGTGGCTGGTTTTGCAGGTCATGACGTTCCTACTTAACATAGAAAATCAGCCCAGTAAAGGGAATCAATAAAGCCAAAGATAAGAGAGAAGAAGAAGTTTTTCCCTACTTTGCAGCACAAAGTAAAATTAACCTCTTCCCCTTTTTAACCTCAGTTAAGACATGTGTTATACACTCTGACAGACCACAGAGGAGTTCTTGGACTCCCTTGTCAGATTAATGAGAAGTATTGGAAGCTACATTTTCTTCACCACAGCCAACACCTTTCAAATTAAAATGTTTCCTTTACAATCCATGCTCCTAATGACCAGTCTTAATGAATATGCATATAAGTCAGCCTAATCAACTGAGCGATCTGATGACAAATTTACATCATTACCTACCACAGGGGTCGGGGTCACAATAAGGTCAAGTTAACAATCTTGGTCAGTGATGAATAAATATGGTTGATCAGCACACTTGCCAACCTCCAGACATCAGGAGACCAAACCTAACCTCTCTCCAAGAATGATGTGTCTTTTTGTGTCACTGTAGTTGATTGCAACATGGTAAATTGTACAAATACATATAACAGCACAAACTTTCACTTGGTCCCTAAAGGCATTTATGGTGTTATATTTGGTTGTACAAACAAGAAGTGGCAGAAGTAGCTGTGTGAAGAATGGAAAAAGAGAGCCCCCACCGTTCTACAATTGGAAAGGTGGTTTCAAATAGCATTAGACAATCCAGCAAGCACTTCTATTTGAACCAAACTAAGCCCTTAAAAACTAATCCTTTATCTGTCACTAGTGTTGGGCTATGACATTGTGTTGATTTCCACTGACCTCAAATGCAATTACTGTAATGTTTTCCCATTTGAAAACCAATCTACTCCATGGTTACCATTTGTACAAATCAATGGCCTTTACACACTTGGACACAATGCTCGCACAGATCCTGCACATCTTTCTGAGTGCTCAAGTACCCGTGAATGACATGCAGCCCTGTTGTCTGAGGCCATCCAACAAGCTCTTCAGTGCGGTTAATAGATATTCAATCCTACATGTCTTTAAATGTTCAGTGCCAATGACTAGTTAAATAAAGTTGGCATACTGACGAGACAGTGCCAAACTTAAGCTTTCCCTGTCATGTTATTCTGTAGATAATGAATCATTTGTCTGATTTGTGATGCTGAAATTATAGCAAGTAATTAAGAAAGTTCTTTTAAATCCTGAAGTTTCACAACACATTATTAAGTGTGGTCAGCATTCCTAATTTGAGCTGCACGGTGAGAGGTTTAGCATGGCTGCACTGCAATGACTGTCTTTATGCTGTGCAGCAACAATAAGCACAGCCCCGTCATGCACAGCAGTGATGATCATAATTGTCTAGTGTCATAGTGATTAATAGCTTTTAATCATGCAATCAAAAGCCCCACCTGCTCAGATGATTTCAACATTGTTTGATTTATTTGTTGCGTTCTTCATCCGATGCTGCACCTCTGCTATCTGCGATCAGAAACTTTCCAGCAGCCTCTGCCATCGTGACCGGCATCCTCTCATGTGTCCTCCTCTGTTCTCTGCAGAGCTGAACAAACACACGCCATTAGGACAATCAATAATACTCTGGAGAACTGCTTTATCATATTATGACCTAATTTCATGCACTTTAAACATAGAGGTATAAATGGATAATGTAGTGTTTCCATCAGAGTCAGGCATGCAAACAGCATAATGCCATTAGAATCCATGAATATTAATCACATGCATTATACATAGATAGAACATAGATAGAAGATGATTCTTACTCAGTTTCTCACCCATTTTAACTTTTGTTTAATACCATACTTTGACAAACACTCTGGTCAATGGGGGCTGCTAGAAAGCTTTCCATAATGAACTAGTTCCGTCATGTGCTCTGCAGTTGTGCACAAAGATACTATACTACAAGCACACTCAAATGCATTGTTGTCACATCATCTGTGAGTCTTGGGATAACATCAGAACCACTTTTATCTGTCATTGATGAGAGATATCAGTGGCATGAAGAAGCAGCAGCAACAGATGGAACTGGTTAATGCCTGTGACTCTCTTCTTTGCTTCTTTTCATTTATTTGCTCCGTTCGGTAAACAATGATTGGTGTCTGGCTGCCCTGTGTGAGGCAAATCAGCTCTCATCTAGTGTGATGAAAAGTGACATAAATAGATTTGGTCTGAAAGGTTTCCTTTCCCATGATTAAGAGCCTCTCAGGATGCAGTGAGAATCCTGATTCTAATAAATTTGCTTTCCATATGCAAACCAGCCGCAAAACAAACTCATCAATTTCACATCAGCTTTCATTTAGCTTAATGGCCAGCCATTAACAAAACCAATCACCTCCCTCCTGGTCCTCCCTCGCCGTGATTCTTTGAATTATAAGAGCACATGGAATCATATTCATACGGATACACACACCAACATGTACTCCCTGACTTTACTTATCAAGCAGCCCTGTATTTGTTGTGGCACCAGATGGCAGAAATTGTAACCAGCGCTTACTCTGGGGTGAGAAGCATGAGGAATTTATTGCACGTCTCAGAGTCTGGTACAGTACATCTCAATGCATCTCAATTATATTGCACCTCGTAGATAGCGCGGGGAACAGCCATGCAAAGGAGGCCATTGGCTTTTTTTTTTTTTTAACCACAATCTTAAAGACATAACAGGGCTGCTTCTGATGGAATTGTAGCCTGTAAGCAGCAAGACCGCTCTGTTTTAAAATTGCTCCTGTCTTCACTGCTTGTACTTTTAAAGTGTTGCTGGGGTGGAGAGAGATGGCTGTTGATACAGGGCTGCTGCATTGTGTTATGTAACGGTCACCTATATTGTTTTTTTTTACAGATGGTTTTATCACTCTTTGCCTTTATTGGACATATAACAGTAAGAGTGACAGGAAATATGGGGTGCCGTTAATCATCTGAAAATGAGATTTGACATATTCACTGCCTTTTGCAAATGGAAAATGAAACTGTAGGACGAGCTTTATTACTTCATGCAATCACACTACAGTAATGTGGGTTTTTCATGGTAAGCCATAAACAAACCTGTTGCCTGAGAACTAGGTTCATTTACTGCTAATTTGTATCAGCAAGTATGCTCTTAAAGAAACAGAAATCCATTCAGTTTAGTGTTTTCTTTTGTAGGCTGCGGAAAGATGGCATCCCACATTGAAAGTCAGCAGTGGCATGAGACGGGATGTATTTACTTTCCAGTGCTTAACCAAAGCTACAGTCTATCCGTAACCATAACTAAAGCATTTTAGTCTTAAACTAACCAAACGCTTGGCTCAGGATGCGATGGCTGGTGTCTCGTGTGAATGTGCTCTGCTCTGTACAGGGTGGGCAGACAGGGCCAGCTAGAAGTTTTAGTTTAGTATACCTGTTTTCTTTGATCTTTAAATGTATTTAAAGAAATCACGTTGCAAACAGGCAGTGGTTAGTGGACATTTTGTACTGCATCATTAGTATTACTGGCCATATATACACACACACTGTATATTCTATATTAGAATATTACAATATGCAGTATATGTTGCATGGTATTGTATTGTAAACAAGTAATTAGTTAATTTATTTCTCAATTTGGTGATAATGAGACTCATCAGCAGCACTCTAAAGCACTTGTGTGACTACTGTTTCAGAGGAATAGTTATTTAACGTATAGCTGCTGCTGCTGCTGCTATATAACTACAGTATTTGTCAGCACTGAGCAATATTGCAGCAGTGTTTGCTTTTTTCATAACAACATGTATGAGGTTATGAAGTGCAGGCAGCCAACATGATCCACTCTCAGTGAGTATGCACTTGTGTTTATAAAGCATTTACTGCAACAGTGTCAGCACAGTTGAGTTAGATGATGTGGCTCTGCTCCTCGGATGCTCAAAGTACCAATCTGTGCAGGGCTGACAGATTCTGATTCTGTGCACACAAGCCTGGGAGATGGATAATACTGTGTACCAGATTCCATTATGTTGTACTATATTGTAAGATATTCATATCATTTTGTGTCTCCGTATAATAATGCACATTCGTACAATATGATACACTGCAAAATAACAGAAACAAAACCACAGAATGTGAAATGACCCCAGAGCTGAATCAAAACATATTTTCTCAGACAGGCTAAAAGAAAAGTGAACATTTTGCGGTTCAAAAAGGTAATAGTTATTGCAGGGCTGCTGTTTTGTACTGCATTAGTATGTCTACCCTTTGCCCATAGTGTAGGTCTACTACCCAACAATACATGATGAGTACCGATGCAGTAAAAGGCTATGGTGGTAATGGTTAAGGGACTTAATGCTTAGTAGCACCACAGCAGTATGGGCAGTGTGCAGGGTGAGTGAGAGCCTGAGAATTGTATGATAGTGGGAAACTAAGTGACATGACTGACACAACCTCTCAAAGATAGTTTATACAGAAAGTCAGCCAGGTGCAACCAAACACTTTTTAGCCACAATAGCAGCAAGACTCTAAGGACTGCAATGTCAGTCCACCACATCAATAAAAAGCCTGGTTTGGTTGGGAAAGAAATCAAAGGTACAGGAACAATAGATCAAATGCACCCTTCCAAGACNTGTTGGTAATGATAGGAGAGAACACAGCAGTATTTCTTGGACGCACTGTGATCTATGAGTCAAAATGGGCGCCACATCTGATAATGCTGTTATTCACCTGTAACTGTAATAGCCTTTCCATTAAAATATGCCATCTTATATTACTGATGACAGTAAATTCTATGCAATACATACAAAAGCTTGTCTGTGTTCTCCCCCTTCTGGTATATGCAAAGTGGAGTGGGTCAAGTTTGTTTTGCACCTCACTGAGAACACTTATTCTCTCAGATTTTTCATTACAATAGATTTTAAGGCTAGCGGAAGGTAATCATTTAAGTACTGCGATTTTGGGAACACTGTGCATCAAGTGTGATTTGAAACAAGTCACTGTAAACAAACTAAGCTCTTCCCAGCACTCCTTCAGTACCCTACCGGTTAATCTATCAGGACCAGCTGCCTTTCTTATGTTAATCCTTTTAAAAGTTTGACAAACTTCCTGTTCTGTTATGATAACTTCCTGGTCTGGGCCAAGTTGTTGACTAATCAAATTCCACTCAGTATTGAGATCTGACATGTCAAACCTGCCATAGATTTTTTTCAGTTCCTTTGCAAAGGTCAAATCATCGCCTCTGATTGCTTGCAAGTGATTTTTTCTTTCCTTGTCCTGTCATTGTCTACACTGCTGCCATGCCTGCCCTAAGTTGTTCTCCCTCATCTTTCTTTCTCTCCTCTGCTTATATTCAGGTTTACACCTAATTTTCTTCTTCATAAATCTTGATATGGTATAACATTGTCCACACAAAAGTGTTTATAGTCTGTTACCACAGCGTTGTCTCTGGTATCTCTTAAGATGTCCCAGACAATGGACTCATTGAGTCAGGCTTTCTGCTTTAAGCTGCCGCTTATCGAGTGGGACCAGGTAGACAGCATCGTGGCCTGAGTCACCTTGTGGTGTATCTGTGCTTTATGTTTCCAAAGCAGAGGTCAAGTGTCCTCTCTCTTCTAGTGGGACACATAATTGCATTAATGATTGCATTTATATAGCACTTTTCTAGTCTACCAACCACTCCAACATATGCCACATTCTCCCATTCACAGACACCCACACACCAAAGGGACAGCCATTAGGAGCAATTTGCGGTCAGTTTCATGCCCAAGGGCATTTTGACATTGGGGAGTGAACCACTGTCTAATTAGTGAATGACCTGCTCTACCTCCTGAGCTACTGTCACCTCTACTAATATACAGATATAAGTGGGGGCAATACATGACATATGAACAGCCATTGAAATCCCCAATACAAATTCAGGGGCATCAGGAGCATTTTCTAAACTAAAGCCAGTGTCATATATTACATCTGCCACTGCATTTTTTATGTGTACTGAGTTAAGTTGTATCCTTTAGCCATGTTTCAGTAAAACACAGCAGGCGGCTGTCCCTGTCCACAGTGAAATACCTCGCAGCCAGCTGAAGCTCCACTAGTTGCTTGGGGAGAGAGCGTGTGTTTGCAAGGGTCACTGTTGGTACAGGTGGCCTGCTACCAGGGGCCTGGACCCTCTATTGCACTCCTGCACACCAATCTCTCTGCCTTCCTACTGCCAATGTTTTCACTCCTCTCCAGCTCTCCGGAGAGACATTGTTACAGTCATCATCCTGCTTCAACTGCCAAAGTTTTTCCCAGCTGAACCAAAGAACGGCAGTGACTGTGTCAATTTGCTGATCTGTGGAAGTGTGCTCTCCTGTTGTTAAAGCTCGTGTTGAAGCCAGGTGGAGGTGGAAAACAAATATCAGCCAGTACATGCGCACTATTAGATACATCTAGATAAAGTCATTAATGTTTTCTAGTATTGTAGTATAGTATTGTGTATTTTAGGGATTGGGCAATCCATGACCAGCAATTGGTGTCACACTTTCATTACAAGCAACACAACACACAAAGACAGGAAGGAATACATACAGGAAGGAAGAAATATATATGATGCCGCATGACAACCGTCACCTCTGTGCTGGTGCTACACGATGGTGTCAACTGAACAAGGCCAAGACATGTCCATGCCTATTCTTGAATTGACAGTACTGTATTTGAAAGACTTGTCTGATGATAATAAGTTTTTTTTCCCGCTCTGTATTTTAAAATGAGCCAGATATTAAAGGTGCAGTGTTTAAGATAATTTTAATGATTTTAGTTTCAAAAAACAAACATAATCAACACAATGTAAAGATATAACTGTTCTCGCGGTTTGTCAAAGACATCTGTATTGTGTTGCAATCATCCCTCAGAACAACACAGGTCTGAAGACTTCAGTCTACACCCGCTCACTATGTTGGCCCCACCTCTGTGTCACTTTGTGTACGAGTTGAGCTGAGCACAAAAAAAAAAACACAAAGAAGAACTCATAGCTCAGAAGGCTGCACCTAGACTCAAAGAAGCTGGAGTTACAGTGCATACTAACATTCTGCTTTGAATGAGTTTCACCTTCTGAGGCTATCGCTAGTGGGAGAGTGGCAAAGCAGGATGTGGTCCCTGCCCCATTGGGTCCATCCGGTACTCATAAGCAAAAACACACATCCACGTCACGAGAAATCAATAACCAGTTCAATGGTGCATCACAATAGACCTACATCATATGTGCACAGATGGCGCAGAGACAATCCTGTCCCCAGATGAATATGGTTTTAATGTGGTGTTGACATCGTTGTCACGTTAACTGCGAGAGAGTGTTATGTGTTGTTCCTGCAGCAGCTCCTAAATCGCCAATACAGAATGTGTCTCCTTTGAGACAATTTCTAAAACTAGCGTGAATATAGTTGTCAGAATATGTCAGAAATTAATATTGACGAGGGCAGAGCAGGGTTTTGTCACTCCTATCACATTTTTACTCACTGTGGGCTTGTTTGTTACTGCAATATTTAAGTCCTGCAATACTTAAGTAAATAAGCAATCTGGCAGTCCAAAAAATTGGGGGCTCTACATGTTATAGATGCTGAAATTTTGAAATTTCTACGACCTGTACAAACAATCTGGATTGTAGTCTCAATGTAGTCATTCAAGGTTTTCCAGTTGCACGGAGGAGTGTAGAATTGAATGTTTTTTGCAGGATCTTTTCAGTGTAAGCAGCTTATTTTTGGACACATAAAGGTGATCTTGTTGAAATATCACTATTTTAAGGTTGGATTTGGAAGCGTTCATAGCACAAGATTTGTTCAAGGACTGTCAGGACGTGGTCCTGTGCAGTTTTTGCATATTGGTGGGCCTTGTAGCCACACATTGAGAAAACAGCACCTTCAGTTGATTATTATGGACGTGCTCTGCTGTGGGCATACTGTAGCAGACATCTCTCACCCTGTCCATGCCACATGAATTGCAGCCGCATGCCCTCAATTTTCTCAAATCTTATAAACAGCCCTGAGTGTCTATTCCACTGATCTACAGATATCAGGGATACATAAACAAACACGACAATGCACCATTAAAGGCAGGCAAGAAGAAGACTGCAGCTAGTAGTGCTGGAATTTAGATACTTAGAAAGTTCAGAGAGATACAGTGAATAATATTAGACAGCTCTGAATATCTCAATGTGTTTTGAACACTAACCTCAGATCCCCTTTTGTTTGACATGCAAAGTGACAGTTACATGCAATCCTCCTTTCACAGTAATAATAATATCAATCATTATGTAATTCTGTTTTCCCCAACAGAAAGACTCAGTGCCAAACACTAATGACAGCACCTCCATCCATGTGTGGCTGTATTTGATAAATCACTTGCCCACTGGTCTGTGTGACCTGATTCAGAGAGGAAGGGGCACGCTAGACAGGAGGGCTCCTGTGCTGCTGCTGTGTAACGTATATCATGAGCACATTTGCTTTGAACGTAAAGGATCGCTTATCCATGTGCACGAAATGTTTTCCATTGTGCAAAACAAATAATCTTTGTCAAATTTCTTTTTATAATTTATTATTATTTAGCATTTTTTTCTGCCTATTTATATTTATTTCCTTCTTAGTGGCCTACAAATAGACCCCCCTCCCAAAAAAAGTGTATTTTCATGGTATCACCATTAGTTGTCTTTGAATTCAGTGCTGTTTTGCAGCCAACCCCTGATGTGATCAGCGTTCACAGACTCCACCCCCACACATAACACCCTTTGATGTGCTGAGAGCTACAGCATGACGGCAGAATGCTGTTTTTGTTTTTGTTGTCCCAGTAATCCTTTCAGCAGGGCCACATCTGCAGACTGTATGTCACACATCACATAGCCACACCTTGGCCACATTATGTTGATTTCAAAGAGACAGGAAAACAACTATTTCACATAAAGTGTGCGCGTGCCACTGCATGCACACAATCAATATCAAACCAGTCTTTTTCAACCTGCACATTTGCAGCAAAACATAACTTTGTGTTGGGTTATTTTCCTTTTTCAAAAGGCCCATACTTGAAAACTGAAAGAGATCCTGGCATATGATTTTCTCTGTCACATCATTCCTTTTTACTGTTGAAAAGGTCAGCCACTGCTGAGGCACTTGAGGCAGCAATTTTCCCATCAGTAGCTGTCAGGTGCACCACCCACATCTCTCCTGGATACCTGCGGAGGGACAGCCTCTTCCTCAGAGCCCACCACCGCGGAGACTTGTCAGTCAGCTGGACCTCTGCTCCGTCTGCTGCAGACCAGACACACACAGCATCAATCTTTGAGCCTGAAAACAAATTGAAAATAATGATGAGCACTGGCTACATAATCTTAATGAGTCATTTGTTTTTTTACACCCTGTGACTTACAGGGTGAGGTACAAACGTAAAATGCTTTTTAAGTGACTTATGTTGTTAAACTCCAAATTACAGGAGGAAATTTTCACATTTAAGACTATTGTGGATCATTCCAGCAAGGACTGTAACCAGATGCTATTTCATCTTACTCCTGTTTCATCACCTTGTGCAAAACCTGGCTTTTCTCAGCAACCCTCCTAACTTCCATTTCACTGCAGTCTTAACCCTTGTGTCTGGTTTGGCTCAAGCCTGCTAGAGAGAGAAAAGTACAGCAAATCCTTTTCTTCTGCTGACTGTTGCATATATGTCAAGGATGTGAACAACTGATTTAAACACTTAACAGGAGATGAATATCAAATGCATTGCCACAGCCAGGCATGAGGAAGAACAAAATCACGTGATTTGTACTTCAAAAGATGTACTTTGATGCAAAAAACAAACAAAAACTTAGTGAATGTGCCACTGGGGGGACGTAGCTTCCACACAGCTTCTCGCAAGCTGTGGCAATGACATCACGTGTAAAACTGGGGTGTTTTTGGCAGGATGCCGATACTCAATGGACCCACAGAATCCAGGAAGAAACAAAGTTTGTTTCTGAGATCATTTAAAAGTTAAACACCACAGTTTGTTTCATGGTGCCACCATCTGTCTCATTTGTATTTGTTTTTCTGTCTGAGTAGCGGGTGACATTTAAAACCAATCTGCAGAGTTTGGGAACTGTAGCTTTTACAGTTTCTGAGACCCGGATACTTTTAAGGCACAAGACGAACAAAGAAGAGATAATCCTAATATATGCAACCAAAAATGAGTTAATGAATGCCAAAGGACACAGCAAGAGTGCAAGACAGCTGAGTTAATTTACATAGACTTCAGCTCCCCCTACTTAAATGACAATTGCATGTCAGTGAAAAGACCCTTCTAGTAATATTTAGGCAAATAAATATACTTCATTAAGATTAAGGAAATGTCCAGTATGCCCAGTATGTAACAGTTGTGTTTCATATTGAAAGATTCTGCAGGGCCTGATTTATGTTCAGAGCCAGTGCTATGCATCAGTGAATGGCACGTTGATGTGCCATTCATCAGAGAGGTAAGGTGTGATGTTGAGGCGAATGGGAGACTACAATTAATGTAGAATCAGATATGCAATAGATTAAAATTCTTAAAGATGAATACATAAGACAGGTAATAACATCATAAAACATATCACTGATGATCACAGTCAATAAACTTTTGACTAGATAGATGAGAAACACTCACAGCTGGACCAGCTCCACATCAGAAAGAATAGTTCTGAAAGCACGCTAAGCGATAGGTTCCTGAAGTTTAAGGTCTGACTGAAGCATGTTTTAATCTGAGGGAACAGCTGACATGAAAGCACCTTTTCCTTGAGCAGTATGCACCACAGGCACCAAAGGAAGATACAGAGAGTGTAAACAGTGGATCCCAGCATGATTGAGAACAATACAGTTACAGAGGCTAAATGGCAAGAATTACTTTCTAAATCCCACTGTACCAGTGGCTACAGTTGACCCTGACCTCCTCACCTACGTTGAACTGCAGTGCTAAAAAAAAAGTTTAATGGGGCCAGCCCACCTTGTCATACAGAACACAATGATGAGTACAAGCAGTGGAATTTATCATGAACATCAGTGTTTCATAGCAAACAGAACTTAAAATGTGAAGACAGTGAGTAGAGGCATATTTGTGTATGTGTCTGAGTTTTTGTGAGTCTTTGTCTCAACAGAAAAGCAGGACTTATATCAATAGTGAATTATATGAAAACATTGTAATACAATCCAGGGTTTTGCAGAATCATCTGATGTCCATGTTCTGTCTAGCGACACTGTGATCAAGAGCGCTTATCTTCTTCAGTGCAAGCTTCTGTCAGCTCAAGCAGACTTGCAGACCAAAGTTTGCTTTTGTTGTTTTGCTTTGACTTGTGACTTGCACAGTCTCCCATGAGAAGCAATGCCGGATGGACGCATTGTGTGTTAGCCAACAGAATATTCACTGTTGTAGTGATGTGCCATCACCCCATTTTGTCCATCTATTTAAAAAAATACTGTGTAACAAACTGCAGCATTACCAGACTGCTCCCCTCAAGATTTCTTCATTACCAGCATCTGATTAGTGACATTTTTTGGCGCTAAGTACGAGCAATTGTGCTGAACCAAATGCAAATTTGACATACTTGAAGAGGTTTTGCACCAGTATATTGTCACACTAGAACCACAAGAGGTGGCTAGTCCAGAAACACAAGTCGTTTGACCAACCAATGCAAAAACTTATCTTGACGCAACCTTTGTCAGAGCCCTTTATTAGTTGCTATACCACCAATCAACATTCATAAGATACACGGCCTGCCTTTTGTATTTGTATTTGGCATTTATCCACTTCAAAGCCCTTTTTCATGTAGACTTTCTCATATTTTATTTACTCTCTGTACATTTTCCCTCATTTCCTCCATCTCTGCTCGTCTCCTTGCATCTGGGTGTTATGTAGAGTATGCATACTCAGGCCCATCATCATCACACTGGAGTGAAACTGACATGATTGCATTTATGATCCTCACCTAACTTCATCACGTCTCGCCCACCAGGGTAACACTGCTAATGGAGTCTTCTAGCAGATAGAGGGGAGGTGGAATGGCGGGCTGCAGTCACTCACAGGGAAGAGGATGGCTGCACAGATAAAACATATAAATAAATAAAAACAGCAGTTGAAGGCGTTTGCCACATGTGCTGTCGCAACACTCTGAATGTAGTGACACTGAAATGATTTCTACAACCTGCAACCTTGGTTGGTACCAATTTTCAGCACACATTTCTGGAAATGTGAGAGGTTTACAGATCTAATCTCAAGCCTTGAGTTAAAATTTGAGTTAAAATCTAGACGATTATGTCAGAACTTGAAGATTCCATCGGGCACAGCTGCGTCACAGCCTCATCAGCTGCTGGTGGGTGCTTCCCTGCCAGCTGCCTAGTGATGTCATATAGCTCATTCATGTTGTGTTGTGCTGCTGCAGCTTCTGCTGGTGTGGACTGATCGTCTGCGTACTGCCGCTTGTCCCTTCAAATCCCTCTGCTTACTCCTCCCTTTGTTCCAGTGTACCATGATTTACAAGCCTTTGTTCGATGGTTGTTTAGGTCCTGTTTCCTCTGTTACCAACACAAGGCCATTCTTTGTGTTTCCTTGTTTTCTTGCACATTTACTCCTTACATGTCTCTAACAATGCTTCCTTCATTGATTGCCATTTTTGTTCCAAGGGTTGTGGTTCCTCTGTTCGGCCCTCAAGCACCTGGAATTCTTTGACAGGCCCTGATTTCATTGATTCATTGCGATTGTTTCCATAATCATTGTTAGCTGCTGTGCAGGGGATTGGCCCACCTAGCTTCACCAGAGCCCCACTAGCCAGCACATATCCAGGTTGTTCCAACTTGTTGCAGAACATGCTTCCCACTGAAATCAAGAGAGATCATGTCAGGTGGTACATTGCTCTCTGGTATAACAATCTTAATTTTATGCTGCAGTGTGTGATTTTGTATTGTTTTCAAATCTTGTTAAAGAAGAGCATCTGTCAAATTTCTCCACATGTGTGTGATAAACCTGATTTCAATATGGGTTTGGATTCTAAAACTCCTGCGGTCTGGGCCCAGCTTAGCTAAAACCACCATGTGCGGCACATGTACCCAAATTGTCACTTTTCACATTTAGTTTCTGAGAAAACAAGTGGAAAAGTGAAATAGACAGGTAGCTTTCATATTTAAAGGTCACATGTCCAAAGGCCAGACTGCAGAGGAGCATTCTGAATGACGCAGATGTTGTTTGACATGGGATCACACAGGGGAACAGAAACACTCACACAGCCACAAAAACACACATAAAGACAGACAAACATTACAGTCCTAATTTCCTGGATGTATTTGCAGTGGTTTGTCCTCACCACAACAGCGTTTCATCTTGTCAGAATGCATCTCCTCTAGCTGCTGAATATAGTTTCTCTCTTATACATGCTGACAGAGACTGCAGAGGAAAGCCGGGTCTGTGGTTTGTTTATGTGGGCAAATGTGTGCTTGTGTGCACACATGCCCAGTTGAATGAAATTCATTACAGCTCTGCTGCTACTCCAACCAATCTCAGTGCATACTCCTAAAATGAACATCTGCCACATTACAAAGCTGTATGGCCGAAGGGAATCCTGTGAGCGTGTGTGTGTGTGTGTGTGTGTGTGTGTGTGTGTGTGTGTGTGTGTGTGTGTGTTGTTGCAGTTGCAAAGCTCACAATGAAACAGTGTCCTTCAGAGCTGGTGAGGATTTCTCAACCTGACAGGGTGTCCTATCTGAGGGGTCATCCTTAAACTTTTCAGGAGGTCCTCAAAGTACTGAGGTTGTCCTCATGTAGCCTCCTCCCTTTGCTCACACACCCTTCCACTTTGCACACACACACGCACACAGGACAGCTGGAAACTGTGAACAAAGCTGTGGAGGTATTTCTTCTTTTTCGGAATCGGGAATGTCCTTGTCTCCTGTGTGCATCACCTGATGACTCATACCCGAGTTTGTCCGATCTGTGTTCAGAGTTCAGAGCAGTTTTGAGGTTAAGCACAGGCACTGCATTAGATGTAATGTAAGGGCTACACATTAAAAGTGATAATCCCAATAAGTCATCATACCTCCATCCATCCATCCATCCATCCATCCATCCATTATCTATACTTGCATACACAATATTTGATGAGTTGTGGGGGGATGGAGCCTACCCCAACTAACACTTGGTGAAATGTGGGGTAACTGTTAACTCTCACATTAGCACCTAGCTACAAGTTAGAGTTGCCAGTTAACCTAAACTAATGCAAATCCCACACAAAAAAGACTCCAATCAGCTTGTGGGACTGACCAAAACTTTCTTCTAACCACTGCACCACCATCCAATATGACCAATATGACTGTTATAATGATGGTTTACAGCTAAAACCTGACATATTCTGTTTCTACTGCATCTCCGCTGTAAAGTTTCAAGTGTGTTACACCTCTTACTACACCCAGCATCAGTGATGCAGGGTGTAAACATGCTTGGCAGTGTTGTCACATGGTGCTGGAGTGTTCTCCTATGGCTGATAAAAGCATGAGATATAGAAGGTAAACTTTCCAGTTAAAGACAGTCACGGTAGGTCTCTTCTGACAGTAATTTTCTGAAAATTGTGTTTGTTGTGTTGTTAAAAAGCAAACAAGCAAAAGTGATGGTGAGAGCTGACTGTCAGTAGTCGTAATGCAGTGCAGCGCAAAATATATCTATCTTGTAGACATTATACTCCTCCAGCCAGTGTTTACTGTAAGCTAATCATAGCTAACTGACATGAGTTAGCTATCAATCCTCTCTCCCTCTGAGTGTATGTTTGCACAACTTTCTGAAGCACAATTCATCCCTTAAAACAATACACAGTCAATCACAAATATAACTAAATGTCAGCAGTGGTTTCCCTCCAGCCAGCAACACACTGTCCTGCCCTCATCTATATTATATTAACGGCACATTCATGTCATTTCATGGTTATCATCATTACAAATTTGGGATGTACCATTGATATTGATGTCCACTTCGCAGATGGAAACAGTTCTTTCTGAAATCTCTGACGCAACTACAGAAGTGCCTGATGAAAAAAACAAATATGGTCATTAAAGACTGTGATTAAATAAAATGAAGTTGAATGGATAGTGTTTTATTGTCAACACACAGTATTTTTATTAAAAGTCTGAGGGAGATTAAAACTTTTTAATCTCCCTCAGACTAACTCTGCCAACAAATAACTGTCTTGTTTTGTCCCGTGACGCGAACACTTGGAGGTTGTAAACATCGGAATCTGTATTATCCATCCCATATGGTGTGAATATGACATAAGTTTCTTGTCTTTTTGGAGTAAATTATGTGTTTGTTTGTTTGGTTTTTCTTTCTTTCTTTCCCTTTTCAACATAGTAGTTTTCTTTAGCTATTTAGAGAATGGTATTTTTTATGGTTAAATCCTACAAGGAGTATAATCCTGTTGTGTTTGTGCTATTTTATCATTGTTATTATGATGACGATTATTATTAGTATCACTATTATTTGTCTGCCGCATCAGCTCAAGTCATATCATGTCTTGTCATAAGATAGAATGAGCTAGAAACATGAAACTCATCATGATGTGCAGGTACTTCCCAAGAAATATGAGCCCAATCGACTAAATGATGGCGCCGTAATTAAGGCCCAAAAATTACATTTTGCAAAAGCCATGCCCTTTACACTGAAAGTTCAATCAGCTTGAAACTGGACACACAAGTCAAGCTCAGTGTGTTCTATGTAAAAAGCCTCTTGGATCATCAGTCAGGCATTCTGTCTTAGCATTAACTGAAAAACATGGATGTGAAACCTGCTTTCTTCTTCTTTAAACAGAATTAAACTAGTAGATGTGACTTTGCTCAACTTTGTGAAGCCTGGAACCTGCTCGTTGCTGCTTGTGGTTTAAATTGTGGCTGACTGAGCTACTTCTGGTTATAATTTGTTTTTTATCTTATGACTTGCTTTGAGTGATGCATGCATTATTTAACTTGGTTTGGTTTGTTCAGCCATGGTGACAATTGCCACTAATTGCGAACTTCCTCCATTAATTCTGAAGAAATCACTGCATAATATGTGCAGTGAAACATCTTTTCGCACACTGGGGTATGAAGTTTGTTTGCTTTAGAGAGCTGCAAAACAGATGTTATTTCTGTGAACACTCCCTACAACTCTGATAATAGTTGAGTTGAAAGACAAGTGAGCCAGCAGACAACCAAATTTGTCCAGGCAATGCAGGAATGATGACATTCCTCAGGGCAACCACAGTCACTAACTTTGAAATGATACTCTGTGTCCATTGAATAAAGCTATTTTTCAATCTGGCTTCACACTCAAGGGTATCCTTGTCTTGTACCTGCCATTAAAAAGCAGCAAAATGATAAGACAATTAGCAGGCTAATTTCAATTAGTGAGCCTTAATAAGCCATTACGAGCTGTCTGTTCCTAATGATCACTCGAGGCAAGCAAACTAACCGATGTAAATGCCACTATAGAGTGCTATAATTTAAACGCAGGTATTACACACTCTCCCTTATAATTAATGACAGCTGAGGTGATTATATAACATGACATGAAATTGCAATGCTGAAGCGACCCAAAATGATTTGTTAATAGGGTACGGCCCCTGAATATGGTGTTTTTCTTCCTGCCTGGGAGTCCATTTCTTTAATGTTCTGCCAATGGTAATCTGGTAATCATCTATCTCTGCTGCAACTCCTTTAGCTCCTCTGTGGAATCCACAAATTCAACATTGACTTTAATTGAATATCGATTTGTTTGTCTCACTTTTTCTTTCTTACTCCACCTTCTCAAAAATGTAATTAGACATGTATGTTCAATTCAAGGCCAAATACCTCAGAGGCTTCATCAGATTCTGAAGCCCTTGAGGGCTGATTTGACTCTGAGGTGAGGGTGGGCTTCATAAACACAGCACATGCACATAAATCACACTTTACCGTATGTGCTGGAGCATAACACCAGACATTTACTGACCCCTGTTGACACTAATGGCATTTCTTTTCATATGCCAGTTAGTAATTGACAGAGGGAGAGTGTGGGAACAATTTAATAAAATATAATTTTTATGGTACTGTAATTAACTTGTGTTTTTTAACCGTTTGTCATATGTTGATTAATGCCAAAATAATGAGGTAGCTGTAAAGAGTGCTTCAGAAACTAAGCGGAAATGGGAAATGGAAAATCCAGTGGAAGTTATTTCAGTCTAGCTTGATGTCAGAATGATATTTTTTGATTATGGTTGCTGTTGCACTGCCAAAAAACACATAACTTCACAATATTTGCAATTAAAGCTATAATTTTTAATTTAACATCTAATTGAAACTGTACTATATGGTAAACCTAATCAAAATGTTGCCAGGCAGCGTGGTCCAACTCTGCCATGGAGGGTATGATCTTTAGCCACAATCTAGAGTGCTACAGAGGCTCTATAGATGGCACCATTAATCTGTCCATCACTTGGTCCAGATTGGACTGTTTTTGTCATGATGTCATGATGCTTTTAGTTGATGCTGATGGTTTTAGTCTTCTGTTAGTATCCATGTCCACATTATGCTTTTTAATTTACCACAATGCTACATGATACAAATGGAAGCGAGCTGATAGCATCCAAAAACAGAACTTTTCATGATGATGGAAATAATTGCTCACCACAAGTTTTAAATGGCTTTACGTGTAATGGAGCCAAATAGAATGCAGTTTGGATTGCTGCTGTGCTAACGTTGCCAGAGCCAGAGAGATTTATCAAACATGATCATCTGCATCGCGGCCTCAACCAAATGCTTTAAATCCATTCACTCAGCTTTTTTGTGCCCTTTGTAGTCATAACAGCTGGAAATATGAATTAGTCTTCATATTTTCTGCAACAAGAACTGTAAGGGGCTTAAGTGACAAACAGATATTGTAGAGACACAAAAACTGTTGCTTATAAGATGAGTCAGGTTTATTACTGATATCTGAGAACATGGGGACCCAGGTTAGTCAATGGATTAGGATGAGAAAATAAGAGGTAAAATTTTTAGAAGCTGTCTGTTATAAACATCCTCAACAGTTTACAGACTGACTCCCTGGTCTAACTTTGACCTAACTTACTTGCCACACAGATGTCCTGTGCATTGTTATTACCAGCACTCTCAGTTTGACCTCCAAAGACATTTGTAAAATAATCTGCCTAAACGCAGCCAGAGGAGGTGTCTAACTTACATGCTGTCATTGGCATCAGCAGGAGAAGGACTTAAGCACTTGTGCTCTGTGGGCTTCAAAACACAGAAGTTGCCCGTGGGCAGCTTTCATCAGAAAGAATGGGACACTATCTTGGAATATGGGGTCCAGGGTTTTAATGGAATGGTGTTGCCCTGTTTTAAGGTACAATGTTATGTTAAAAGGAAAATTGATGGCCAAAGCTGGCCTGGTAGTAAACCTGGATTATCCTTCAAGCCTGCGTCAATGTACATATTTGTTTGGCCACTTGGGGCCAGCAGAGCAAGCTGGGAACATAACATCTGACATATCACCTTTATGATCACTATACTGTGTTTGTATTAACTTGCCTATTTACACATTCAGCAGACACAGAAACATTAGCATTGATTTTGAGTTGTGTTTTGGAACACCTGGCATATTTTAGCCCAATATTCTTTTGGCTGTGGTTGGTTCTCCAATCTCTTGAGTTGGGTTCATCACTACAACCGACCAGTTATATTGCAATAGTGATTTGATCTGTTGTTACACAAAAGTATTGATTAGTGCAGCTTTGAACTTATTATGGCTTGGTAAGTAAATTTAGCTGCTGTATTTTGCACAGTGCACTGTGTTTGAACATATGCAAATTGAATTATCTGTGATGCGAGACTTTCCTATGACAAAAAGAAATCCATTCAATGTGTCACAATCTAAATGCAAAGAATAAAATACATCTCGCACCATCTTAAAAGAGTTATTCTAATTTGCCTCAGAGCCTGCAGCTTGGGCGATGGCTGTGGCTGTCACACAATACATCTCAATTGTTCAACGTAACAAAAACTCACATACAGTAGATTGAATTATGCATGCAAAAAGTAAATACATTTGGAGACTTGGCTTGAGAAGTGGTCTTCCATGTTGTGCTTGTCATTTACATTGATGTTTGAAGAAAAAGTCTGTACGCAAATATGTACAACAGAACTCACTGTTTGAAGCAATCACACCATACATGATTCAATAGTTCTATTTTGTATAAAGAAAATAAGAGTGGGACCCAGTGTGTGTGTTCAATAAACTTTGCGAATAGAGAAGCTTTGTGAGAGGCTTTTTTTAAACTGTGATAAGTCAGACAAAATAATATCCACAGCAGGAAATCAGACATCATAGGGGCAATCTGACCGCTGGAGGACTATAATCAACTAATAATGCCAATTGCAGGACACAATTAGATAGAAAATAATAATAACAAGAAAACAGAAAATACGTTCAGGTCTTATAAGCGCTCCCAGCAAAAAATTGCTGCTGTTGATAAAAATTAGTTGACTTCTTGTTAATTTTCTTGCAAGGGAACATGGGTGAGAAATTGTTTTGACAGGTCAAATAGGGAAAAAAGCAATTACGGCAGATAGGTTGCTGAAAGGGTAGAGACGGCAGGTGGTTTTGCAAAAAGCACAAAAGGCAACCAGGAGAACAGTGAGCTGACTTTGTCATCTGGATAAATTTAGATGTGTTTTGGAGGCAGCAGGGCTTTGCGGAACATGCGAGCTGGTGTGACAGGCGCAAAATCTTTTCTGCCTTAATCTCCAAGCTGACACTACTGATATCTGCATGAAAGAAGCTGTTATACAAGCCCCGAAAGCTTCAGCCATACAAGCCGAGCACCATGTTCTTTCCAGTAGTCTATAAGTATTTGTGTAAGTGTATAATTTTGACCAAGTGCAAAGTAAATAGAAAAGCAAGAAGGGAATTTTGCTGAATATAACCACAGCAATCAGCACCATCCTTTAAAGTCTGACCAGATTTTTAGCTGAAATATCTTGCTGAGAGAAAAAAGTCAGTGCTTAACTCAAAGTATACTTATCGCGCCAAAAATCCCCCTCTTTGCAAAGCAGCTCATTTTGTCTGGTTTCCTTCCTGGAAGTTAGTGTTGCACAAAATGTCTCTTGGCATTTCGGTTGAATTTGATTTCCTGATATCTTGACTTCATGTAATTAATAAAAAGATTATTCTTTTTTTTAAATCCTGAACAATTTGTAATCATTTTCTAGCAGGACTGACAGGCTGCAGCCATACTAGAAGCTCTGTGAAGCTGTACTTTGGTATAGTAGAGCTTTGAGCTAATGCCTGCTAATGCTAATGTCTAATATGGTCACCATCTTAACTTAGCATTTTAGCTTCCTTACTTTTTTTTTTTTAGCATCTTAAAAAACTGAGTGATCACTAAGATATTATCTCTTAAAGAAAATATAAAAATGCAACAAAATCTGCATTTTACACATTTTCATTCATTTTTCATTCATTGCTTCTCACTGGGAAGGGTTAGGCTCATTCAGATTTCTGTAGCAGTGAGGAATAACAGTCTGTGGGATTACATAAAAACTACACATGGAATCAGTCACTAGCTTGTACCGCTTACTGAATAACCCATGCCAAGTGCACACACAACTCAGATTTGTTCTTCGACACTCGTCTGGTACAGTACAGTCCTCAACGTAGCTTCATAAATTCATTACAATTTTCGCCTTTCCAGTCACTAAATTGTAAAGTATTCATCTGAACATGGAGCATGTCAGAATGTTATCACGTGTGAAAGAAATGTAACATAACATGAATGCGCTCTCACATCCATGCCCAGCCTACAGCGGCACACTGGGCTCCGGTTTCAGCCAATTAACACCAGCAGACAAAGTCCCGAGCAGTGAAGAGTTTCATGTTGTGATCGGGGCCATGAATTGTTAAACAGCCTCAGTGCTTTCACAATCTGAGAGAGCTGACAAATGCAACTACTGCATCTGCTAGACATGCACTAATTTGACCGTCTACAATCAGGGGAGCTCATATTATTGCCATATCGATCGGGGTGAGGAGAGAAATGAGCACTCGTGCCCTGTTCAGTTAGGCTTCTTTGGAGGAAGCATCATGGCAGTGGAGAAAATCGAGGAGGACACTGGTGGGACTCATTTGGATGTTGATTCCACATAACAGGTTATTAGTGACTATGGACTATAGGGGATGGATGTCAGCTAAATATGTTACCTTTTACATATTTCAGATGTGGTATGTCGTAATTAATGTATTTTCAAGTCACACACAGTCCGCTGTGAGAGGATTTTAACGTCCACGATATCAAATGTCCACAGCAATTTCTTTACACATGTGATCAAAGCAGTGTCAAAACATAATGGTGATGGGCATGACTGAGCATGCAAACACATGCAGGAAGTCCACACTTGTCTTTCCTTGTATTATTCTTATAAATACATAAACAAATGCAGTTTACTGTTGACAATCAGAAACACTTTTTTTTACTTTGGTGTGGTAATATTTATTCACATCGCAAAGTACCTTTGATGTTCAAGAAAGTTTGCCTTGAAACCTGTTTTTCAGCTCAGGTATTTGATCAGTGCCAAACCTTTCAGTGCTGGAATGTTCATGAAAGAATCAGCAGCTGCAGTTAAGGCACAAATCAAACAGAAGTGCTACCTTGCCGTGAGAGTGTTTTTGTGTGACAACATAAGAGGAGACTGGCACATCTCTATACATGTAACAGACTGGTGCTCAGAATACAAGGTTGAGTGATTTATGTCAAACAAATTGTGTGTGTCCCCACAGTGGGCCTGTTTTACATGTTGGATCTCAAATCTTAGGATCGACTCCACTGAAGAGACAAACCAAGTTCTTATGGAGGGTATTATCATTGTGAACTTTTGAACTGTAGACTTAATACTTTTCTTTGCACATTGGGTGTAATTTAAATAAGCAGAAAATATTAAATAAAAACGGCAATTACAATAACGTGCAGAACGTTTGGCCTTGAAAAACCCTTCACTGCTACCATCAAATCATGCTGTCCAGCCATAAGTATTCTAAAATCACACGAGCCATCGACCAGTTATTTGATGAAAAGCCAGACTGTGTAATAAGAGTTGCAGAATACGTCCAGTGAGGCTAGTGCTGGATTTTAAAAGGGGAACCTGAGCACTTTGCTGGTGGCTTGACATCAAATATTTTTTAATCTTTTGTCCTTGTCCCTTATCAGTGTCAGAGCCAAAATAACCACAGCTTCCCAAAAGACAAATTCTTAATCTAATGCTTTAAAAGCCATTTTATACACACAGTATACAATATCAAGAGGTGATACCAGGCATTAAGTACACTGTAGAATAAACTATTGACTACTTCAAAAATACAATGACTTGCGTATCAGTTACACATAATGCTTACCATTTAACTACTGAAATACTAAAATGAAAGGCTGAATAGTGAAGTTCTCAGGATCTGTGGCTCCCTTCTTTTTTGTCCAATTGTGTCTGGTGTTTTCCCTCTTATATATACTCTAGAGCTGTCCATCCACATTCATTTATTTGAATTTTTTCAAGACTATAGCTCCTCCATTTCCTTTGTGCATCGCATTGTGGAACAACAGCGTCCATCACCAGCACACTCAAAAATCTAACATGTTTTATAGGTTGTAGACTGACCTTAAGCATGTCAATAGAAACTCAAACCCTAATCAGAATTTGTATGTAGTTCGCTTAAGTAACACTATGATAACACCGGTTAAGACATCAAAAGCAGCGGCAAAACTACCATATATACAGCTAATGCAGCTCCATTTGTCACATTTCATAAATCTCAAGCATAAGTCTGCAGTACACACGCACTACTCAGCTTTAATTGTAAGCATAAAGTATTCATAACACTCAAAGAGCCGAGTCATCTGCTCGATGATGCCTCATACTTTATGTAACTCACCTAAGAAATAACAACACAATAACATTAAATAGTTTCACACATTGTATACAAGCATATAGTTTATTGACCTATATCTGTTACATTTCTAAATTCAGTTTAAATAAGGATTAATGGGTAAGACATTGATTGGTTTGAGGAGAGCAGCAGACACATTCAAACATTCAGCCTCAAACACTGTGCACTGTAGCAGATGATGGACTTTTTCAGCAGGCGAGCAAATTTTAGCATATTTCCAAAGATGGCATAACCTCAACATTTCCAACGTCATTCTGTTTTTGTTCAAGAGAATTTATGTCAAAAGTGAAAATGATCCAAGAGCAAGTCAAGATGTCGACTCTAGACCCCAACTGCATCACTGAAAGCTTTGGGAAAGTCTGGACCACTTTACTGCTTTTCTTAACATTCCAGCAACTGTAGCATCTGCTCAACGATCCTGTTCCAGACTGGAGCTTTGTGTCAATGTGTTTTTTTTCACCCAAAATATTGTCACATGTGCCATCACCAATAGGCTAATGGTTTCATTTGTCAAGGTACGCTGTAACCAATAATGTTTTCATCTGTCATTAACAATGTCATGTGTTTTGGTTCTCCAACATCAGGCTTTGTCATGCTATAGAGGATGAGCAGCGATAAACTAGCCGACCTGACAGTCTGTTTTCCAAGTAATAAATTCAGTTATCAGTGCATTGACTGTGCAGCGCAGTGCATTTAGCTGTTTTTGGTAATTTTAAAGCTGATTGCCTTCACTTCTTCCATTCACTGTGATGGACTGGCATGCTTTGACCGTCTTGCTCAGTGCTGCCTAGTTACACCACTTATTACAAAGCTAAGGGAACGGAACATGTCGTATCAATTATTAGTCAATAGACATGTTGTATAGATTGTATGCATTATTGATAAATCTGTGAAGTACTGCGTTAGTTCAGGCAGAGCAATCAAGTTGCACTTATGTTGGCGGATTGGCATCAGCTGTTTAATGTGTTCTTCACAATGACTGGCTCATCCACAGCTGCATGGCTAGAAAAGTCCAATCATATTGATTATATTTGATTATAATCTGACACTACTGGCTGTTCCATCATGTGCACATCTTGCTCTGCTATTTTGGCACACTGTTTCTGTTGATGCCATCCTGGAAACATGCAGCGCTGGACTGGACGGAACTTCAAAAACAACATGGAGGAAAGATTACAACAATTATCATGAGCAAAATGCAAAGCTTGGTTTGCCTGGCTTGTTTCTCATAGTTGGTGTAATGGTCCAACAATAGCAAGTGTAAAATATTTCTGTGATCAAAGCCAGATTGAAAAAAAAAAAAAAAACACTGCATGGGGGAAAAAATATATATATATATATACACACATACACATATACACATACATATATATACATATATATATATATACACATATGTGTGTGTGTGTGTGTGTGTGTGTGTGTGTGTGTGTGTGTGCGTGTGTGAAATATATTTTTTGACTTGGACATTTTGAAATGCCCTAGCAGGAAAAGCAGAGTAGTTTAACTTAACATTTCCATCCTGGTCTTGTGCATACCCCTCACCTAAAGCACTGCTGTACAAAGCTGGTACAGTATTTTGTGGAATATGCCAGATATGTTATCATCATAGCTGGAAACTCAAGACCAGCCTGGGATGTTTCTCCACATTGCCCTGAGCAAATGAACCATAATAATCCATAAAGTACAGCAGTAACTCACCTGCTCTAAATGCTCTTGGCCTGCTCTTCTCCTCCAGCAGCAAGAATCATACTCCACCTGGCTTCTTGCCTGGTAATGAGAATTCAATACAACCAGTCAATACAGTGATAATGGTACTCACCGGCTCTCTAATTCTGTACGAAGTGTACAGTATATAGAGGAGGCAGATTTGCTATTAAACAATTAGAAAGCAATGATAAAGAGCGCGTGGGTGTGTGTGGGGAGGTATCCTTGTGCACATTGTTTTGTGTAAAATCCCTTTAGGGAATTAGAATTCTAAGAGCTTTATAAGCTGCACAGTGCTCATGTTTCATCTAGAGAGAGCAGCTCAGTTCTTTCTCACCCAGCTTTGTTACAAGAAACAAAACAAAACAAATAAAAACTCTTTTAAACAGATAACATGCTCACTCCATTGACTTCACATCTCTAAGAGGCAGAGGAGCATCAATCTCCGAGCCCTCATTGATGATCTTTTAATTTGCTCCAGCCTTTACTACCCACACCTACTCTTTTGCCTCTCAGCACACATAGAAATTAAACACTGGGCTTCTGCCATATGAATTCATTATCATGTCAAATCCCATCGTCTCCATGTTATTTCACTGTTTTTGAGCCGTGGAGCTGTCAAGTTGAGCCCTCATTGTGTAGGGCTTGAGAAAGAAGGCTTGCATAGTAAGAGTGAAACCACATGAGATCTGTGTTGCTTAGCATTATGCCAAAACACTGCCAAAACATTTCAACGTCTTTTGTGTCACCCTAAAAAAGTAGAAAAAGAATCTTAGAGCTGCAGTCTTTCAGTATTATTTGGTCGGAAAGGAGTCTGGAGGATAACTGGGGCTTATTTTAACACAGCATGAAAGAGTAATCCTGTTTTTCCTTTGTTTTGACTCTGTTTTGAAGGGGAGTGGGCAGCCTTTTGTTTTATGTCTGTACAAAGTCAAGGCAAGGAGAGGAGACATGTGAGGGAAGGCCAAAACATATGCTTGGGTAGCCTGTCCTGTGGCCAGCCAAGAGTGGTTTAATTATAACATTTCTGTATCATCCACGTTAATATCAAGGCAAAACCAACACTGTGGCCGGCAGGGTGGTGAATGAGGACTTGTTTGTGGGTGGAGAGAATGTTTCCCTTTATAAAAGGTGTTGAAACAGTACTGGCACTAGAAACTGGGACTGAAGCACATGATCACACTGCCACGTCTGATGAGTCAGGAGCCTGAAAATTGCGGCAGTGCATGCTGGTTGGATTGTTCCTGAAAGCTTTGTTAAGCATTGATGGTGGACATTTTTAGCTTCAGCTTGGACATTTTTTGGTGTAGGATAAAAGACAAGGCAGAATCTTGAGACTAAACACAACCATAGTACTTATTTTAAACTCAATCAAAGAAGGGTTATATCAAAACAGGCTTTCTTGCTTGTAATAGATTGCGCAACACAACTAATACACGATGATGGTAAACCCTATTTTGGACTCTCCAGCTCTCAAACGTCAACATTGTCAAGATGGTCAGCTGGTGAGCTTACCACTAAGGTGGGATTTCCACTGGGTGCATATTCGTGACATTGTGTATGCTAATTGTATTTACTCCGTCCTTCGTGTGTCTCCAATCCCCATCAGTTGCGTTTCAGAAGCAGAGTAGAGAATGCGCTTCTGGGACACTTCTGATACAGAGATGCTACGCGCTCGGTGTAAATGCACTCATTGGCTACCATCGCAGCGATCAACTCAATCACACACGTCGCAAATGGAACGCGGCAGTTATGCACCCATTGGAAATTGGTGTTAACATGCTAGCCAGTATAACATACTAGCAATCCAAGTTTGCTAACTGATCATTGGGTAACTCAGTTTCTACCTGGAAAATTAAAAAAAAAATTAGAAAAAAATTAATACTTATGTTTGTAAAGGCTTGTGTGTGGAGTTTTACGTCACTCCTGTAAGAAAGTCCACTGAAACAAATGTATTTTACTTCAAAGTTTTGCACCTGTGTGATCTGAAAGGCTGCATGAACTAACGTGAAGACGAACCCATCAAAATGCTTCCACATGGGCAAAGATTCATGTGATTGCCAGGGATTTCCGAATCTGCTCAAGAAATGTACCAAGACAGGAGGAAGAGAGAAACTGGAGGGAAATAATGTAAAGAACTGGAGTCTCTGGTGAGTCACAGGCTAAACAGAACAAAAACTCAGGCATGGTCAGTGCCTCCATTGGGAGCGAAGGTGCAGTTAGTGCATTGACTGTCTGGGGAAGATTAACAACCCTGTGGGGAAATTTGAATCAATGACGTGAGGTGAAAGATTTCTTCACTTTCTGTCTGAACATGCAGACCTTTCCTACAGCCACATGCATCAGAAAATTACATATCTCAGCTAACTCCCAGCACAGCGCCACCCAGTTTCAACCTGAAAAGATGTCTAATTGGGACAGGTAAGTGAAAACACCTGTGACAGTGCAGGGCCTTTAACACCTGCAGCTGTGTGGTTGTCAATCTGTCAGTCTGCATTGCTACAACAATGCAAATGATGTTGTTTTTTGGGTGTGTGTTTGTTTTGACCATAAACCAGCTGGCTAGTAACTGAATGACAAGGATAATTTTATGTAGTTTTCCCTTGAATAGGGGAGAATGACAGGGCTGGGTCCTCATCCATTGACAAATAAATAAACAAATCTGAGTATACATAAACATCCTTTTTCAGAGCGTGTTGTGAGATAAGCAAATCACCATAATTACCACAGCGTCTCATTTGCCGTACTGTATGATTTTCCAGCGATGGCATCGTCAGACAGTTGTTTGGAGCATCTCAACAACTATTAGATGGATTTTTTGGGAGAAAAATTAAAGGCCCTGCACATCCACACGTGTATCCAGATAATTAGATTTCTGCTCAGGTTGAAGTTGGGTGAAGCTCTGCAAGGGATTGTACAAGATCACAAAACTTCATGAGCCACCACAAATGATAAAAATTTGCCTTGTGGCCTTTCATTTGTTAGTTATCCAGAGCAATACACATTTTCTGGATGGGTCTACCATTTGTGGTTTTGACTGAAACGTCTCAACCATTCAAATGGTAAATGGATTGACTTTGGTGATCCCCTGACCTTTTAAGCGATCATTTTCTGGGACGTTTTTAATGATGATCTAGCTGGTATGACAGACAGGGACGGTGCCATACATTAATGCTGTATGTTCCTCTCTGTGGAAGTCTGATTTTATGCTATAAGTGGTCTAATCATGGGCATAACCTTTAGATGTGTCACTACTGCTGCATAATGTCGCTACTTTAACACTCTCTCCTCTGACTGTTTTTTAAAGCCCTTTGTGCTCTATGATTGCCATTTGACATGTAACTAAAAAGTATTATTGTTGTTATTATTAATTTCAAACCTGAATCCCCCTTTATTATGAATTACATGAAGCATTGTTGCCTGAACAACAATAACAAAAACAGCAGCCAACAATTTTACCTAATGACAACTCTAGATGGAACTTTATATACCTATGTACAATTCAGAGTTTGAGTTGGGTTTGCCTGCATAATTAACTGACTCTTACCAGTTTATCACACCATACATAAGCCCCTTAACTGGTAACATTAAGTAGAGTCTTCACAAGGCTAATCACACTGGTGTGAAAGTTGAACATGACATGTCAAGTTAAACTTAAACCTGTCGCATCATGCCGGGAATTATCGCAAACATTTAAAACAAACTGAGAAGAAAGCAATGTTAATCTATGACCCTAATTAAAACTACCACAGTTACCAGCCAGTGGTAGCTAATGTTAAGGATAATGTAACGGCTTTATTTAGAGTTTCGGCCACTGAAGTTGTAGCCTTATCCAATCTGCATGCTGCGTGCTACCATGTGACATAACTTGGGTGTGTGTTCACAGCATTTCCACAACATAAACCTCCATAAACCACCATTTGAACATTAATATGATCCTGAACATAACTTTGCCTTTCAGATTACAATGCTATCTGTTCTGGGGAGTACTGATAGATTGCCTACAGCGGAAGAGGAAAATAGGAGAATGTTGAAATAATTGCTCAAAAGAGCACAAGATTTTTCAAGGCATTTTACCTTTTTTTCATATTCTACATGGGGTTTTCCATGACTTGAATACTCTTCAGCTGTTTTCCAGGTTTTCAAGGATGTGTGGGAACCCTGCATGAGTTTTCAGCTCATGTCATCACCAGGTCAAAATTCCCATCTTAGCTCAAAGCTGTACAGTTGTGCTTGTACCTGTAAATACAGTTTTTTGTCAAAACAATTAGTTGTCAGCTCAATCTACGTATCCTTTTTTGGAAGCTGTAAAACCATCCTGTTGTGTTGAACATACAGTACATATATTTAGAGTGTTAGGACTTAGATGGCACATAAGCTTGCAAATTATTTTTGATGATGCATAAATACAAACAGATTCAGATCCCTCTCGAGGTTCCCGTCTAGTTAAGACAGTAGACATTGCTTTACACAGTTTTTCAGTGTAGCAGAGTGCATAATTGTGTTCCTGAATTTCTGAAGCCATATCAGGTCAGGTATTCAGACAGCAGGTTTAGCATTCCTTTTTATCTCTGAAGCTTCTTGCTGGAATGCTTGAATGCCTCATTTTTCAAGTAAGTTATGCTATCATGACCATTAAAAGAACACAAATGGAGACCAACAATCTCCCCAATGCTTTTGAGAGAGCAGTGTAAAAGACTGAATGAATGAATGCTGGGAAAAGTGCTGCAGAAAATTTCTTTATTCAGTTTGCTGATATCAAAGAAAGGAGTGTATATAGTTCCAAATTACAACACACAAAAAAGACAAAATTTACAGCATTCTTCAGGCAGGAATACAGACGGATTTATAAAGGTAAACAGCAAATCCCTTGATTTGTCACACTAATCCACCAGGAGTGATTTGGGACCATTCCCTTCCCTTGATGCTGAATGTTAAGGCTACCTTCTCTTTTTATCTCAACCTCTCTGTCTCTGTAATTTCCGCAACATAATCATCATGTATTCTCCATGGTGCTAATGAGTGATGATCAAAGTGTTGTAATCATAGGCCACAGAGCTTGGGCGGGTGGGGCGAACAACAGGATTAATATGTACCAATTACACTGTCATGCAGGCCAACAGTCCATCCCTGTGTTAATTCATCATGTTCCATAACAAGATGAGGGTCATGTGATGGAATTAGCATGGCGGGTGCAGGGCTGTGTTTTCATGTTTGCTATATTTCTCAGTATGATGTGTAGTTTAGAGGCTTGCTTCAGGGAGGGTAGTCTGTCTTTACTGAAGAGCAAAATACTGAGATTTTAATTTTTTCCTCCTTTCCTTTATTATATAAAAAAGTCCATATACTTACACAACACAACAAACCAAAAAGATTCATTTTCAAGTCAGCTTCACGCAGTCACTCCTTAGTAGCCTGTACTGTGATGATCAGCATTACATGTTGTTTACACTGAAGTGCAAAATGTTGACTGTGGCTGTTAGTTTGAAAAGTTACTAATATCATCGCCTCTGCATGCATATTTTCTTGAGTCCACAATGATCCAAGAACACACACTTTATCACCCATCCTTCCGCAGTTAGCCGTCCTGTGACCAAGACATTTAAAGCTTTGTTTACACACTTGCACTTGCAGGGCTGGTGCCTGTGCTCAGTTAACTCATTCAGTGGCTGCAGTAATAAGCATCCTTTGTTTGCCATAAACTTGCCAATTGCTAATTTCACAAGTATAATGTGAGTCTTGGTGGCACACACAATGACTGTTAAGATATTGAGGGTCCTATTTGGAGGTGCATTAAAAGAATTGCTGCTCTGAACAGGCAAACTGGCATTTTCTGGAGTGCACTGAGCTTCTTTCCTCACCTGCACAGGTTTGTAATCTTTGGGATTTGCCACATGCTCTAGTACAGGGGTCTTTGTGATCGTTGTGATTGTCTTACAGTAACAATGGATTACAGACTGTTTGGCTCATTGTCAGCAGGTGGCAAGCGAATTGACGATCACTCTCGGGTCGCGCTGGGCCTCCTCCACTGGTGAGTGATGTTAGATGCAAGCATTTTCTGAATTCATTAATATTCTGCAGGCCGGATGGGAAGCTTTGCCATGCTGGATGTGTTGATGATCACCACTCTAATTGGAGGGGAGGTGTGGTAGTGGATCTGCCATTGCCAATTAAGTAATGTATTCATGACCTCAGAAATAACCTAGTGTGAAATATTACCAAAAGTGCAAAACTACCCAAAGTGTGTTAGCACGCCTCTGAGACACTGGGCGTGACACACCAATGTGTGCAGTGGCTCACAAAAATGGAATGGAAGTGAAGGGGAGAATTCAGAAAAACAATAATAATGCTGGAGTCTTGCTTGTTTAGGCTCTAGGAGTGCAAAGAACTATTGCCATGGATCGCCCTGAAATTTAGTACAGACATCATGGCTCTAAGAAGATGAATCTGAGAAGAAGAATGAGTTTGTTGATTCCCTGACTTGAGAAGGACAAAATTTGGAGTGGAATAAGTGAAATGTCTCAACATCTATTGGATGATAATCGTCAAATTAGACAGAGACATGTTGCCCTTAGAATGAACTATAATTCAATACATTTGAACATACATTTTGTCTGATGCCATCATCTTCGTTTCACTTTGGTTGATGACCAAAAAAACGTAAAACTAATGACACTCCCAGTGTCATTACAAACATTATACCTACTACACAACGCAATGTTAGCATTGTAATTCTGAGCAAAGCATCATGTTTCTCGATTTTAGCCTGAGAGCCACTAGCATGGACTCTTAGTCTTCTTCAAAAGAGGAACCTATGGGCTCAGCCCTCCTCCCCACTCCATTTATTTTACAGTCCCTATTACCCTTGCTACTCTAAGCATAATTCACATGTTTTCTCACAGTTAAGCTCTTGATTTGACATTATTATTGTACTTACAGCTACACTGTCAAGCTTCTCATGTTCTCCTCCTACTGGGATTTGGATGCACCCACAGACAGATGTAGCAGCAGCATTTTCATTAATCATGGCAGAGCACCAATGAAAATTCGAAACACCTTTCAGGGCAAAGTTGGTATAGTGAGAGTTGCTTTACCTTAATAGACTTCTTAGACAGTCAAATGAAGAGCAGAGAAACTCTCTCTGAGTGGAGTTGATTTATGTGCATTACACAGTGGCCAAATTGTCTCGTGGTCTGAAAATAATGGCATGCAAGGTCTAACTGTAGATTTTAATGTAGTGTTTGTGCGACATTGCAGCTGCCAGTCATGTTTATTAATGGTGATGTGTTCTCAAATAGTTATAAAGTGTTTCACTGACAGCTGACTAAGGTCACTTCATTTCTGTAGAGCAATTGTTGCCTAAATTTCCACAGCATGGCAGGACCAACAACCAAAGCACCATCAGCTCCTCTCCACAGCAGATGACCTTTCCTATCATCCAACCTGCTCTGAATTAGCAGTAAGTGGTCCAATCAGTGCTCAACTGTCAGTTAATTGGAAGCATTTCCAAACTGATCTTCAACTGAAAACTATTTAGTGGTCTTTAAAGGCCAATTACCTGCTCAGAGGCTTTGTTCAGAATGCAGGCAAATCAGATTTATTTCTCAAATCAGTTCTTTGAGACAGACTGTCAGCAGTGTTTTTTGCAAGCGATTAGATCCAATTTTTGTGTCGAGTTATCACCAAGCTATCTGTACGGGCTGCTGTTGTATAAATGTTAAATGGAAGTCCGTCATCTCGCCCTCCCAACAATCATGCTGTGAACAGAGAAGGCGATTGTTGTCTGTGCTGTCCTCCTCACCACTCTGCTAGTAGCAACATGGATTATGCTCAGTTGGTGAATGCACTTCACTCTGGATTTGACAGCGTCGTTATGTCTCATGTGACAAAAGACACTTTGAAATCCGATTAGAGCTGCCAGAGCGTTCTGACTGAGATGTATCTGTAGAAATCTGACTGGAATCAGATTTCAAAGCACTGGTTCATGCACTGACTGGGGCATCTCCAACGAGCATGACCAGTATTAAAGTGTCTGAAGAAGACCAGTTCAGGTGTTTGATATGGCCAATAGAGAGTGATTGCTGGAGATTGAGTTGAGATACTGAAAGCAATGTTACTATGATTCCACAGTTAATACCAGAATAGGAAAAAGAATAGGAATCATTTTTTTGCCCTCTGTCTTGAAGGACAGAGTGAATCATGTCACGGTAGATTCGGAAAGGAACTCTGCAGTGACAGTCCCATTAACCGGCGATCTGCATGTGACTAACATTTGGCGTTTCCGTACGGGTGATCTTTTTGTCACACATGAGGGAATGATGAGGCTCATTTTTAAATCGCGCCAAGGAAGATTATTTAACATGACAAATGAGTAATGCTGTTTCCCATCTGAGAGGCTGAGGCGTGGAAGCCAGAGTGTGATTAGCAACTTGGATGTAAACACTACTGAACATGAGGCAGGCTGCCACGAGGCATGGCAGCAATGAGGGACACTGATGATGTGGCAGGAGCAGACGCAATTTCCAGGGACTGAAGGCATGTATGGATGTCTTGGAGACTGTAGGGTGGTGATCAGTGTGTTGACTGCAGCGGACTGTCCAGGGATTGCCACAGGACTGTGTGAGAGCAGGAGAATGAGGGGAGAATAAACTTCAGAAGTTGGACATTGGCCAGCCAAGAGTTAAACGCAAAGGTCATGTGAGTGCTTGACATTTGGACCTATTCACACTGAAATGACCGCAACATGAACGTT
The DNA here is from genome assembly GCA_037975065.1 of Chaetodon trifasciatus. Taxonomy (NCBI): domain Eukaryota; kingdom Metazoa; phylum Chordata; class Actinopteri; order Chaetodontiformes; family Chaetodontidae; genus Chaetodon; species Chaetodon trifasciatus. The sequence goes on along the minus strand of JBBMOE010000014.1, from coordinate 10,180,698 downwards.
CACATAATGGCGGTATGAAAGAACTGAGACAGAGAGAGAATCATATTTAAAAAGACAGCAGAGAGATGATAGGCTAGTGTGAGCATGCGTGAGAGGAGTGAATACAGCATGGATTGAGACATAAACTACAGGTCTAAGCATTTAAAAGGATAGTCTCTCGACTGAACTTTTGTGAGAGGTTCATCTCATGTGGTTTCTTTCCAAAATCAACCTGGATACAATCTGAATACGCACACAAATGAAACTGAGCCGGCAATCTGAACAAGGCCAAAGCGACTGTGGAACCAAGCAGAACGACAGGAAACTCTTTCAACAGCAGAGGAGCACACGTTGTTTTAGCCTCAGTGGTATCTGTGAGAGTGTGTGTTGAATTGCAATGCCCTGATAACATGACCAGGCAGAGTACCTCTTCCACATGACATGGGCAAAAGACACTCAGATCCTTGAAAGGATTTGTGGGAGTGGGATTCAGGAAATGAAAATATGATGTTCATTTGATACCAGCTCGTACCTAATTAATGCCTAATACCTAATTATCTCAACAATATTGGAAGGCTTACCATGAAATATGGCATATCCCCTGATTTCTCCAAGTGCCACCATGAGGCTGACATTTGTAGATTTAAGTGAAATACCTCAACAGCTATTGCCCCTGGAAATTTGTGAAGATACTCATGTTTTAGACAGGATGAATTATCACTTTGGTGATCCCTTAACATTTCCCCCAGGTGCCATCATCAGGTTGGCATCAGGTCAAAACTTTTATTTGTCCAACACGGTTTTGACCAAACACCTACAAAGGTTTTAAAGGGCTAATTAGCATATCCAGCATGCTAACATCCTAAATTATGTTTGCCATAGTGAACACCGTAAACATACTTGTTCAACATCAGCATGGAAGCATTGTTAATTGTGAATATGTTACCATGCTAATGTTAGCTTTAAGCACCACTGTCCCTAAGCACAGCCCATTTTGTAGACTCTTTCGCAGTGTCTACACAGGAAGTGTAACATGAATAGCATGTCAGCGGGGCAGCAGCAGCCTCTGTGCTCCTTCTGTGTCTACATGTGATGCATTCAGGCACAGTACTGAGTGCAGGTCAGTAAATGTAGCCATAGTACTACCAGGAATGCCTCTGCCCAATTTCAAGTTCACATTTGTGAAGTGCATGGACATGGGATAATCAGACTGCAGCATGACTGCTGTAGTGGACTGCAGTTAAGTAGAATGTCAATTTGTCTTCCTCAGATAAGATATTCCAACACACTCTATTAGGTAAAGAGGACTCCTTGTGTAAATCTGGCACATCTTTTATCTTGTAACAGAGTAGCTGAGAGGTGATTCTCATGTCATTATTCCTTCTTCTTTCTTGCTCACTATTATGTCTTCTGTTTGGATCCTTTCAATTTACCAGCTCTGCATAAAAGCCAAGTGAAAAGCAATGCAGGCTAAGACACCAATCATATCGGGTTCGGGAGGTGGATGGGTGATATAATGGCTATTCCAGGTTAAACAAAACAAAATATTCTTTAACAAAAAGGTCTAACTCTACAGGGATCATTTCCATAATGTTGTCAGACACTTTGAATAACAATCTGAACCTGTCAGTAGCAAAAACACTTTTAGTGGACACACCTTGACTTGCCCATAACAATTACATTACAACCTGGCTGTAGTCTGAGGCCATCTACTGAACCAATT